>LR738716.1:64802383-64873579 GCA_902687465.1 Secale cereale
GGCGCCCTGGCGGCGCCCCCCCTGGGCCGCGCCGGGGGGGGGGGCGCCTGGGCCCCCCGAGGCTCTGCTGATGCCCCCCTTTGGCATATATTTAAAGCGTCTCCCGAAACCCTCGAGATGGGAACTCTTTTTCGCGATCTCATCCCTGTTCCGTCGCCGCCGCCGCTTCCAAGATCGGGAGCACCAGGAGAACTCTTCCCGGCACCCTGCCGGAGGGGAGGATCACCACCGGGAGCTTCTCCACCACCATGGACGCCTCCCGGATGAGTTGTGAGTAGTCTCCCTTGGACCATGGGTCCATGACCAGTAGCTATGTGATGTTCTCCTCCCGTTCTTGTGCTTCACTAATTAGTCCTCGTGAGCTGCCCTACATGATCGAGGCACATATGCAATCCTTATGTTGTTGCTATGATGAGTTTGCTGGGATCCGATGGATTATGAGATTATGTTTAGATTGTGTTTGAGTAATATATTTGATTCACCTCTTTTATATTTATGTTCGTAAGTAATTCTTGCATGTTCTCCATTGTTATTTATTGCTTTGGCCAAGTAGTAGGTAGTGACTGCAAGAGGGAACGTTATGCTTGATTGTGGGTTCATGCCCCTCGATGACTAGCTTGAGTGACAGAAACATGAGTCTAGGGGATGTGCTGTTGCCACAAGGGGGAAAACAATGGTGCTTGTGCCCGCGGGTGCAAGGATTGTTTACTTTACGCAAAGTTCTTTTAATGCAGTTGTCTGTTGCTTTGAGTTTACACTATGGGTGGGACTCGCAACTTAATACCAGCGAGATGTTCTGGATAGATATCTCAAGGTGGATGATTAGTAGTATATGCAGATGGATTTCGGTCTACTTACCTCGGCGTACCGCCCATGCTTTGAACCTCAACCTTTCTTGCAATGTAGTCAGCATTGGTTTGCGCACATGGTCCTGTCAATTGCCCAGCTGTAATTCGTTTACCTCACATAGCTGTTTTATCGTCTTTTGGGAGAGAGACATCACTAGTGAACATCATGAGACTCCGGTCCATATTACCATCATTGATCACATCCGCTATTTACTTTTCCGCTTTTTACTTTCTATTGCAATTATACCTATCACTATTATCACTTGCGTTTGATCCTTTGTAAACTACAATGCCGGAGGGATTGACAACCTCTCTGTACTCGTTGGGAACAAAGTTATTTGTATCTGTGTGCAGGTCCGCGTTGATTGCTAATATCTGGCGCCGTTAGCAGTTGACACCTTCTTGTTGAAACTGGGAGTCTCAGGGAAAACGATCCTTGGTATTGCCAAGGGAAAACTTCTGCTACACTGCATCTCAAACCTTCCACTTGGGGTAACCAACGAGGGGTGAGAAGCCACCTAGCAGCCTCGCACTGTCCTGCTGCTTGTAGATTTGCTCGATCCGGAGGGCTGAAAGAAGAAAGATATCGATTCGTTAATATATCTCGAAATCATTAAAAACATGTGATGATCACCAGATGCCTGCTTGTATAAATATACCTCGCCAGTCTTTGTTATTTCAAGATCAACATTTTCGGCGTCATCATCGATATCATAGTTCATGACTTCATCAATTTGATCGTCGCGATCGAATAGATTATCACCGTCCCCGGTATTGTTCAAATATTGGGAGCCGTCATCTTCTTCATTATGATCATCTTGCCCGCAAGGGGAGCGTATGATCTCGAAAATGGCATCTTCTCCCTCTCTGCCGGTATTGTCTGCCATAGCTTTTATTTAACTAATCCAGAAGAAATATAAAACAATTTAGTATTCAAATTACAATGCATGCATGCAACCATTAAGGAAAAACTGAATCATAGTAATATGCATCGTATCGAATAATATATAACCTCGAATACATCGTCTCGAATAATATATAATCTCGAATACATGGTCTCGAATAATATATATAATCTCGGATACATCGATCGTATCGAATATTATATGTTGATTACATCACTAGCTAGCTAGCTAATAAATATCGAATACTACAGAATAATCTAGTTCACTCGCGGTTCCCGAGGCGCGGGCGGTGGACACCCAAAGAGAAGGAACCATCACAGGATCATAGCTCCGGTGATCCCCCCAAAGAACCTGCCATGTATTGGAGAACCTGACGTCCATAGCAGCCATGTATCGACGGACGTGCTCGTCCTCCTCCCTGACACGGCGACGCACCACCTCCGGCGGTGCCGGCTCCCTCCGCACCGAAAGTGGCCCACGCGAACAACACCAAAGGAGCTCAGGGTCGATGACGGGACCGAGGGCCGCGTTCCTCACGAAGCGGCGAGCCCCTGAAGGTAGCACCTCCCAGTGCCAGCCCGACGGAGCCTAGTCCCGGACATGGGTCCTCTGAAGCACGACGTCGTCGTGAACGGGTCGACGACGAGGATGCGGGCCGGGCATCGTCGAGAACAAATACTATATGCAAACGTAACATTCTAAATTTCTATAACTAAAATTATATAAGAAACTAAAAAATCGGTCATCGTCTAACAATTTGAAATTAATCTAATTCATCTAGCTAAAACTAACATTTCTAAAATTTCTAACATTTCTATATAACTAACATTTCTATATACTATTTGAAATTAATCTAATTCATCTAGCTAAAACTAAAATTTCTAACATTTATATATAACTAACATTTCTATATAGTATTTGATGTTAATCTAATCCAATTAATTATTTCATCTAAATGAATTGTATAAAAAACAGAAAAAGTGTGTGTGTGTGTGTGTGTGTGCGCGCGCGCGCGGGTGTGTGTGTGTGCGAGGGGCCGGGGGAGAGGGCCGCACCGCGCGGGCGAGGTCGAGGCGACGGCGACGGCGAGGTCGAGGCGACAGCGATGGGGGCGGGGGCGGCAACGGTGGCGTTGACGGGGGCGGCGACGGCGAACGGGGCGGCGCGCGACGGCGACGGGGGCGGCGGCGCGCGACGGCGACGGGGGCGGCGACGGCGACGGCGACGGGGACGGGGGCAGTGCGCAACGGGGCGGCGACACCGTCGACGGAGAGGAAGAAACAGAACAAGAACAGAGGGAAAACTGAAAATTTTCAAGTGTCGTATATATAGGATGGACCTTTAGTACCGGTTGGAGCCACCAACCGGTACTAAAAGCCTGTTTTGGCCAGGCCAACCGGCGGGAAGGGCAGGCCTTCAGTACCGGATGGTGGCTCCAACCGGTACTAAAGACACCCCCTTTAGTACCGGTTGCAGCCACCACCCGGTACTAAAGGGTGTGCGCTGCCAGGCGAGGGGCGCAGAAGTTTATCCCACCTCGCTAGCCGAGGGGGGCTCGCACATGCTTATAAGCCTCGTCGCCGCTGCTGTATCGAGCTCCTCTCTAAAGCAGGCCTTCTGGGCCTACTTGTGCCGCAATGCCCTGTTGGGCCTACTGGGCTAGCTGGCCTGCATCCTGGTCCAGCTAGAGGTTGAGTTTCTAGTCCTATGCAGGTAGCTATTGCCCAGTAGGTGGGCTTTTTTTTCATTTTTTCTTTCTTTTTTTTCTTTTCTGCTTTACTTATTTTCTTTTATTTATTTTTGAGTAGTTTTTTGCTGTATTTAGAGTTTTTTTGTGAATATTTTTGCTCTAGGTACAAAAAATTACAAACTTTCTGTTAGTGTCGGTAGTTTTTAAATTTGAATAGCTTAAATTTGAATTATTTCAAATTTGTGTGAATCACTAGTTTGTGAATAACTTAACTTTAAAAATAGATTTTTCTGTGATTCTTTTTTCATATGTTTAATATTAGTGTGTTTTATCATTATATTCAACTTGGTAATACTTAGGTTATATAAAAAATGAAATGCCTTTGTAACAGATGACTTATCGTCCGAAACCCTGATATTTCGAAAGAGATTGTCCATTTTGTACACGAAGTGCATCCAGTTTTTGTCGTAACCCTCTCTACTTTTTTGCACATGCTATGTGGGTGAAATTATGATACCATGCCAACTTTTAAACTTTTCATAGTTCATTTGAAGTGTTTTTAAATTTCAAGGTCACTTAGCTGAAAAATTTAGTAAATGCATGAAAGAATTTGCACATAAAATTTCTTCGGATTTCAAATGCCAAAACACATAAGTACCCTAACTATTACAAGGATTTCCTCCGGTTTGTTCGAAGCGGGACTTTCCAGATATATAAATCCGGAAACTCGGTAGAGAAGAAAGTGATGACAGTGAAGCCGATCACATCCCAGAGTGGGATCTTTGGGTGTGAAACTTTTTCTTTGCGTGCGTCCCTTTGCACCGTAACCATGGACAATCTTCATCATTTAACTGGATGCTCGGGTCAATATTCACTGTGAATGGAGCAATTTCATCAAACTTTTCATAATCTTCTGACATGTCTGTCTTGTCATCCACTCCCATGATGTTTCTTTTCCCAGAAAGAACTATGTGGCGCTTTGGCTCATCGTATGATGCATTCGCTTCCTTATCTTTTCTTTTTCTCGGCTTCGTAGACATGTCCTTCACATAGAAAACCTGTGTCACATCATTGGCTAGGACGAATGGTTCGTCTCCATACGCAAGATTGTTGAGATCCACTGTTGTCATTCCGTACTGCGGGTCTTCAGTTACCCCGCCTCGTTTCACATTGACCCATTTGCACCGAAACAAAGGGACCTTCAAACCACGTCCATAGTCAAGTTCCCATATGTCCTCTATGTAACCATAATATGTTTCCTTTCCCATCTTGGTTGCTGCATCAAAGCGGACACCACTATTTTGGTTGGTGCTCTTCTTATCTTGGGCGATCGTGTAAAATGTATTCCCATTTATCTCGTACCCTTTGAAAGTCATTATATTCGAAGATGGTAACTGGGAAAGCAAGTACATGTCATCTTCAATAGCGACGTCATGCATGGCACGCGTCTGCAACCAGCCGACGAAAGTCGTCTTTTGTTCACGTGTAGTCCAGTCGTCAGACTGCTCCGGGTATTTGGAGCGTAGAAAATTCTTGTGTTCGTCCATATACGGAGCCACCAAGGCGGAGCTCTGTAGAACTGTGTAGTGTGCTTTAGTGAGAGAATGCCCATCCATACATATTATTTGATCCCCTCCTAGCGTGGCTTTTCCATCTAGTCTGCCCTTATGCCGCGATTCAGGAACACCAATCGGCTTAAGGTCAGGAATAAAGTCAATACAAAACTCAATGAACTCCTCATTTTCATGCCCTTTGGAGATGCTTCCTTCTGGCCTAGCATGGTTATGAACATATTTATTTAAGACTCCCATGAACCTCTCAAAGGGGAACATATTGTGTAGAAATACAGGACCCAAAACGT
The DNA here is from genome assembly GCA_902687465.1 of Secale cereale. Taxonomy (NCBI): domain Eukaryota; kingdom Viridiplantae; phylum Streptophyta; class Magnoliopsida; order Poales; family Poaceae; genus Secale; species Secale cereale. Next base: position 64,807,688 of record LR738716.1, read on the forward strand.
TAATCTCTTCGCATAGGTGAACTAGGACGTGTGTCATGATGTTGAAGAAGGATGGTGGGAACACCAACTCGAAACTGACAAGACATTGCACCAAATCATTCTGTAACGTTGGTATGATTTCTGGACCTATTACCTTCTGAAAGATTGCATTGAGGAATGCACATAGCTTCACAATGGTTAATCGAACGTTTTCCGGTAGAAGCCCCCTCAATGCAATCGGAAGCAGTTGCATCATAATCACGTGGTAGTCATGAGATTTTAGGTTCTGAAACTTTTTCTCTGCCATATTTATTATTCCCTTTATATTCGACGAGAAGCCAGACGGTACCTTAATACTGAGCAGGCATTCAAAGAAGATTTCCTTCTCTTCTTTGGTAAGAGCATAGCTGGCATGACCCTGATGTATGCCATCTTTTCCGTGTATACGTTGCTGGTCCTCCCGTGACTCCGGTGTATCTTTTGTCTTCCCATACATGCCTAAGAAGCCAAGCAGGGTCACGCAAAGATTCTTCGTCATGTGCATCACGTCGATTGCGGAGCAGACCTCTAGGTCTTTCCAATAGGGCAGGTCCCAAAATATAGATTTCTTCTTCCACATGGGTGCGTGATGGCTTCTCGCCCCTCGTTGGTTACCCCAAGTGGAAGGTTTGAGATGCAGTGTAGCGGAAGTTTTCCCTTGGCAAAGATACCAAGGATCGATTTCCCTGAGACTCCCAGTTTCAACAAGAAGGTGTCAACTGATAACGACGCCAGATATTAGCAATCAACATGGACCTGCACACAGATACAAATAACTTTGCTCCCAACGAGTACAGAGAGGTTGTCAATCCCTCCGGCCTTGTCGTTTACAAAGGATCAAATGCAAGTGATAATAGTGATAGGTATTGCTGCAAATAGTAAGTAAAAGCGGAAAGTAAATAGCGGATGTGATCAATGATGGTAATATGGACCGGGGTCCCATGATGTTCACTAGTGATGTCTCTCTCCCAAAAGACGATAAACAGCTATGTGAGGTAAACGAATTACAGCTGGGCAATTGACAGAATTATGTGTGCAAACCAATGCTAACTATGTTGCAAGAAAGGTAGAGGTTCAAAGCATGGGCGGTACGCCAAGGCAAGTAGACCGAAATCCATCTGCATCTACTACTAATCATCCACATTGAGATATCTATCCAGAACATCTCGCTGGTATTAAGTTGCGAGTCCCACCCATAGTGTAAACTCAAAGCAACAGACAACTGCATTAAAAGAACTTTGTGTAAAGTAAACAATCCTTGCACCCGCGGGCACAAGCACTATTGTTTTCCCCCTTGTGGCAACAGCACATCCCCTAGACTCATGTTTCTGTCACTCAAGCTAGTCATCGAGGGGCATGAACCCACAATCAAGCATAACGTTCCCTCTTGGAGTCACTACCTACTACTTGGCCAAAGCAATAAATAACAACGGAGAACATGCAAGAATTACTTACGAACATAAATATAAAAGAGGTAGATCAAATATATTACTCAAACACAATCTGAACATAATATCATAATCCATCAGATCCCAGCAAACTCAACATAGCAACAGCATAAGCATTACATATGTGCCTCGATCATGTAGGGCAGCTCACGAGGACTAATTAGTGAAGCACAAGAACGGGAGGAGAACATCACATAGCTACTGGTCATGGACCCATGGTCCAAGGGAGACTACTCACAACTCATCTGGGAGGCGTCCATGGTGGTGGAGAAGCTCCCGGTGGTGATCCTCCCCTCCGGCAGGGTGCCGGGAAGAGTTCTCCTGGTGCTCCCGATCTTGGAAGCGTGGCGGCGGCGGAACAGAGATGAGATCGCGAAAAAGGGTTCCCGTCACGAGGGTTTCGGGACACGATATAAATATATGCCAAAGGGGGGCATCAGCGGAGGCCTGGGGGGCCCAGGCGCCCCCCCCGGCGCGTCCAGGGGGGCCGCGCCACCAGGGCGCCTGGAGCCCTTGTGGCCCCCCTCCGGCTCAACTTTGGCTGCCGGGAAGCTTCTGGAATGCTGATTTTTTATATAATTTTTCCGGGATTTTTCTGGCAGTTTACGTGGCGGGAAAACCTGAAATACAAAAACAGCAGAAAACAGAAACTGGCACTGGGGTGCACTGAGTTAATAGGTTAGTCCAAATATGATCAAAAGTGTATGTAAGTGTATAAATATCATAGCAATATCACCCCAAAGAGGCATGGAGCAAGCAGAAATTATAGATACATTTTGGACGTATCAACATCCCCAAGCTTAATTCCTGCTCGTCCTCGAGTAGGTAAATGATAACAAGAATAATTTCTGTGATGACATGCTATTAACCATATAAGGATTTTTCATAGTCATATGACAAAAGCTTACTAAGACAATGAATCTGTAGTAATTAAGTTGCCTCGTGAGAAAATCATAAAGAACTGAAAGTTTTACAACATGATACTAAAACATCAAATAGATTTGTAATGAGCATGGTGTGCAAATATGATAAAGTGATATCTAGCTTGCCCCCTTTAGTGAAGCAAAACATAAATGCAGGGGCACCTCCAAGGTTTAAGTGATGACTAGATACAATGATTTCAAAATAAACGATATCATAATCATGCAAAAGACAATGCTACTTTGGGACAATGCACATTACACTCAGAATGACAATCATGCTCTCAGTAGTTGGTGCTTTAAAAGAAGGTGGAGACTCTCGAACCTTGGCTTTTGTTGGCAAGGTTGAAAACCCGTAGTCGGAAACAAAGACAAAGCATGTACCATAGCTTTTGGTTTTAAAAACAGAGGTAATAATATATAATTTTTTTAGATCATGCATGTTTCGTCAACGAATGCTAGCAGACAACTCAATCACTTCTTGAGATGGAAAAGTTTCGAGGAACGGCTCCCGAATGAGGACGATCACATCCTCTTAATCTCCTTTGTTTATCACTGCCAAAGTTTTCTGATTTCTCATGAACAAAGCATGAAGGAGGGTTTGTTTGTTATATTATTTTTGAGCCGGGCGCACTCAATGCCAGTTCCTTCTCGTATTATGGGTTTGCACATTAGACATGCAATCCCGGGGTGAAGCTTGTCCAACTTAAAAAGATCATGAATTAACTACTACTTCCTCATGGACTTAAAACAGAGGCACAAAACAGAAATGTATTTTTTTTTTGAATAATTTCGAGATGGTACATGAAAGTCTTCGTTAGGAATGGCAGGTAAATACCATGTATAGGAAGGTATGGTGGACTCATATGGCATAACTGGTTTAAAGGATTTTGGATGCACAAGCAGTCAGTCCGCTTAGTACAGGTGGAGGTTAGCAGAAGACTGGGAGCGACCAACTAAGAGAGCAATGACGGTCATAATCATGCAGAGCGACAAAGCAACATTGAATCAGGCATGGAAGTTATATCGCTACTCAGAAACAAAAGATCATCAAGGCTTGACAGACTTTCTTTACAGTCTTAAATATGCGTGAGCATACGCCAAGTCAATCAAAATAAATTCTTGAAGGAAGATATTACTAAACCATACCACATCATAGGCAAACAAATCATGTTGGTACTCCAATAACCCATTGGGAACCCCCAGCTATTTGAGACTAACCATAAGAAAGCATGAACTACTAAGCGCCATCATGCACGTAGCATCTTTATAATAGACATATCAACCAATGCAACAGAAGCAAACTCTCTTAATAAGATAAGCATGATAACTAAAGAGAGTTCAAGCAACCAACTAAACAAAAGGCTCTTTAAAAAGATAAGCATGAAAACTAAGAGCTGAACATGATAGTAGCTATTGAAAGACAAAGAACACACACAACAAAGATAGACATGAAAATTCTATGTTATGTTCTAGGTAGAAGTGGAGCGTGTTTCTCTCCCACACAAAGAAAGCTGAGTTCCGACTCGTTATGAAAAGCTAAAGAAAACTAAAAAGGAAAACTAAAAGCAAGATGCTCCAAGCATAGCACATAACACATGAAGTGATAAAAATATAGTGGAACGAAAGACGAACTGATAATGTTGATGGAGAAGGGGATGCACGGGGGCATACCCAAGCTTAGACGCTTGAGTCTCCTTGAATATTTCTTGGGGTGCATGGGGGCATCCCCAAGCTTGAGCGTTTGACACTCCTGAATCTTTTTATCATCTTCCCTCGCACACTTGAAAACTCCCTTCATACATAACTCATCATAATCTGATTAGCGAGGTTAGTACCCATAATAAAATAATTGTTCCTTGCTGGAAATAAGGATATTCTTGAAGGTCTACTGTTTCTCAAGATTGCCAAAAGGTTTTTGCAAAGAAAAAGCAAGCTCAAGGTTTGCAAAATGAAGGAAAGGCAAAACAGGACAGAATCTGTGAAAAACATAACAGCAGGTAGTAAATGATTTTTTCGGGGCACTTCTGCAACTCTAATCAAAAAACTCAAAACAGAAGCACGAAAGACAATTGTATAGAGCACGCTGTCGAAAAAATTCAGACCAAAAAGATGATCTGGTGATTTTATACGAATTTTTCTATCCAAGGATAGAATCTGTTTCCTGGACAGCACGTCACAACTTTTGAACTTTCTTGCAATCAGAGGCTACACTTGGCACAAAGTTGAAAAGCAAAGATACAATGATGATGCTACTGTAGTAACAACATCAAGACACAACAAAAGCAAAATAAAATTTTATTCATGTGGGCTGCCTCCCAAAAGCGCTTTCTTTTATGCCGTTAAGCTAGGCATAATGCAAAGAGGAATCAATAACCATCATAATAATCGGAGCTATAAATTGCTTCAAATGGTTCCTCAACAAGTTCACTCTTGTTCCTTCTAGGAAAGTGGTACACACCTTTTGCCTTCCCGTGTAAGCGGATTTGTCCCTTACCTATATCGATGAAGCCTTTTACCGCTCGGAGGAAGTCCCTTCCAAGCACTATATTTCCTTGGTTTGGCTCCATGATGAAGAAATCAACCATTGTAATCCCTTTAAGGAATTTAACTGGCACGTATTTTATTCTTCCCTGGATTTCAGAAATATCTCCATTTAGTGTGTTCATGATAAGATGGTAATCTAGCCATGTTAAATTTTAAAGAATCATGAACAATTTTTGGCATAGTAGAAACCATAGATCCAATATCACAATAAGCAAGGAAGTCTTGATTAGAGATGCTAATCCTAACAAAAGGCTCCCAATCATTGTCTATTTCCAAAATTTCTTTCTTATTGGGTTTGGGTTTCTCTACCTTCATTAAGTCTAGAGCATCCATTCTCTTCTCAATAGTAGCAAGTCTATCTATGACAGTATCAAACTTATGATCATAAACAAAGTAACTAGATAGACCATGTATAATTTCAAGAGCTCTAGCTTCATCACACTCTAGGAAATCCCCTTCAGCTATAATATCAAGAGAGTGTTTACACCATTTAAAAATACCATGGTAAAAATTTCTAAGCACAATTTTTATAGGTATCCAAGGCATAATTCTCCTATGTGCATCAGAAATTCTGTCCCATGCCTTCTTCATATTTTCTCCATCCCTTTGATGGAAATCTAGGACTTCTGATTCCCTCAAAGCACCAAATCCTAACATGCTTGACTAAACAGAAAGGACTACTAGCAGAAAAGCAAATAAATTTTTTTGTAATTTTTTATAGAAGACACTAAAGCAAAAACTGAAAGGTAAACTAACAAGACTAAAAAGCAAAGGTAAAAGATAGCGTGCAACTCCCCTATCTTGAAGAGTGGAGTCCCCGGCAACGGCGCCAGAAAACTTTGCTTGATGGCTTCTCGCCCCTCGTTGGTTACCCCAAGTGGAAGGTTTGAGATGCAGTGTAGCGGAAGTTTTCCCTTGGCAAAGATACCAAGGATCGATTTCCCTGAGACTCCCAGTTTCAACAAGAAGGTGTAAAACTACTAACGGCGCCAGATATTAGCAATCAACGTGGACCTACACACAGATACAAATAACTTTGCTCCCAACGAGTACACAGAGGTTGTCAATCCCTCCGGCCTTGTCGTTTACAAAGGATCAAATGCAAGTGATAATAGTGATAGGTATTGCTGCAAATAGTAAGTAAAAGCGGAAAGTAAATAGTGGATGTGATCAATGATGGTAATATGGACCGGGGTCCTATGATGTTCACTAGTGATGTCTCTCTCCCAAAAGATGATAAAACAGCTATGTGAGGTAAACGAATTACAGTTGGGCAATTGACAGAATTATGTGCGCAAACCAATGCTAACTATGTTGCAAGAAAGGTAGAGGTTCAAAGCATGGGCGGTACGCCAAGGCAAGTAGACCGAAATCCATCTGCATCTACTACTAATCATCCACCTTGAGATATCTATCCAGAACATCTCGGTGGTATTAAGTTGCGAGTCCCACCCATAGTGTAAACTCAAAGCAACAGACAACTGCATTAAAAGAACTTTGTGTAAAGTAAACAATCCTTGCACCCGCGGGCACAAGCACCGTTGTTTTCCCCCTTGTGGCAACAGCACATCCCCTAGACTCATGTTTCTGTCACTCAAGCTAGTCATCGAGGGGCATGAACCCACAATCAAGCATAACGTTCCCTCTTGGAGTCACTACCTACTACTTGGCCAAAGCAATAAATAACAACGGAGAACATGCAAGAATTACTTACGAACATAAATATAAAAGAGGTAGATCAAATATATTACTCAAACACAATCTGAACATAATCTCACAATCCATCGGATCCCAGCAAACTCAACATAGCAACAGCATAAGGATTACATATGTGCCTCGATCATGTAGGGCAGCTCACGAGGACTAATTAGTAAAGCACAAGAACGGGAGGAGAACATCACATAGCTACTGGTCATGGACCCATGGTCCAAGGGAGACTACTCACAACTCATCCGGGAGGCGTCCATGGTGGTGGAGAAACTCCCGGTGGTGATCCTCCCCTCCGGCAGGGTGCCGGGAAGAGTTCTCCTGGTGCTCCCGATCTTGGAAGCGCGGCGGCGGCGGAACAGAGATGAGATCGCAAAAAAGGGTTCCCGTCTCGAGGGTTTCGGGACACGATATAAATATATGCCAAAGGGGGGCATCAGCGAAGGCCTGGGGGGCCCAGGCGCCCCCCCGGCACGGCCAGGGGGGGCCGCGCCACCAGGGCGCCTGGAGCCCTGGTGGCCCCCCTCCGGCTCTACTTTGGCTGCCGGGAAGCTTCTGGAACGCTGATTTTTTATATAATTTTTCCGGGATTTTTCTGGCAGTTTACGTGACGGGAAAACCTGAAATACAAAAACAGCAAAAAACAGAAACTGGCACTGGGGTGCACTGAGTTAATAGGTTAGTCCAAATATGATCAAAAGTGTATGGAAGTGTATAAATATCATAGCAATATCACCCAAAAGAGGCATGGAGCAAGCAGAAATTATAGATACGTTTTGGACGTATCAGTGCGCGTCCGTCAGCGTCAGTCAGAACAGGTTGTCCGCCAGGACCCTTTCCAAAGACTACCTTTAAATCCTTGACCATATCATGTACATCAGGACCAGTTCGGTGGCGAGGCTTCGTCCGATGATCCGCCTCACCTTTGAAATGCTTGCCTTTCTTTCTTACAGGATGCTTGCTCGGAAGAAATCGACGATGTCCGAGGTACACATTCTTCCTACAATTATCCAAATATATACTATCGGTATCATCCAAACAATAAGTGCATGCACGGTATCCCTTGTTTGTCTGTCCTAAAAGGTTACTGAGAGCAGGCCAATCATTGATGGTAACAAACAGCAACGCCTATAGATCAAATTCTTCCTGTCTATGCTCATCCCACGCACGTACACCTTTTCCATTCCACAGCTGTAAGAGTTCTTCAACTAATGGCCTTAGGTACACATCAATGTCGTTGTCGGGTTGCTTAGGGTCTTGGATGAGCACTGGCATCATAATGAACTTCCGCTTCATGCACAACCAAGGAGGAAGGTTATACATACATAGAGTCACAGGCCAGGTGCTATGGTTGCTGCTCTGCTCCCCAAAAGGATTAATGCCATCTGCGCTTAGACCAAACCATACGTCCCTTGCATCACCTCCAAACTCCTCCCTGATGTACTTTCTCTCGATTTTTTTCCACTATGAACCGTCAGCGGGTACTCTCAATTTTTCGTCTTTCTTACGGTCTTCTCTGTGCCATCGCATCGCCTTGGCATGCTCTTTGTTTTGGAAGAAATGTTTCAGCCGTGGTATTATAGGAGCATACCACATCACCTTCGCAGGAATCTTTTTCCTGGGGCGCTCGCCCTCAGCATCACCGGGGTCATCGCGGGTGATCTTATAGCGCAATGCACCGCATACCGGGCACGCATTCAAATCCTCATACTCACCCCGGTAGAGGATGCAGTCATTAGGGCATGCATGTATCTTCTGCACCTCTAACCCTAGAGGGCAGATAGCCTTCTTTGCTTCGTACGTACTCTCGGGCAATTCGTTGTCTTTTGGAAGCATCTTCTTTAACATTACCATCAACTTTCCAAGTCCCTTGTCAGATACACCATTCTCTGCCTTCCATTGCAGCAATTCCAGTGTGGTGCCCAGCTTTTTCTTGCCAGCTGTGCAGTTTGGGTACAATAATTTCTTGTGATCCTTTAACATTCGCTGCAACTTTAGTCTCTCATTTTCAGTTGTGCAGTTTCTCTTTGCATCGGCAATGGCCCGACCTAGATCATCAGCGGGCTCATCTGATGCCTCTTCTTCAGCTTCTTGCCGCATTGCCGGCTCAGCTTCTCCCCCCATTGTTGTACCATCGTATTCAGGGAACCCATGGCCAGGATAGCTGTTGTCGTCCTCTTCTTCTTCATTGTCTTCCATCATAACCCCTCTTTCTCCGTGCTTGGTCCAAACATTATAGTGGGGCATGAAACTGGACTCAAACAGGTGTACATGAATGGTTCTTGAGTTAGAGTAATTGTGATCATTCTTACAGCCAGCATATGGACAAGGCATAAAACCATCCGCCCGCTTGTTTGCCTCAACCGCATTCAGAAAAGTATGCACACCATTAATGAACCCGGGAGAGCATCGGTCATCGTACATCCATTGTCGGCTCATCTTCATTACACAACACCGAAAATACCAAATTAATACAAGTTCATACATAAAATTCATACAACAGTTAAATGCAACATACAAATAACTCTCTAGCTAAAGCATTTAAATGCAACAACAAATGCGATCAAGATCGCAACTAAGGTAACAATTGATCCAACAGCATAATGATACCAAGCCTCATTATCAATGGCATATTTTCTTATCTTTCTAATCTTCAAGCGCATTTTGTCCATCTCGATCTTGTGATCATCGACGACATCGGCAACATGCAACTCCAATTCCATCTTCTCCCCCTCAATCCTTTTCAATTTTTCTTTCAAATACTCGTTTTCTCTTTCAACTAAATTTAACCTCTCGATGGATATCAAAACCATGGCACTATGTATAACAAACAACGTACGGGTAAGATAATTATACCAATAACTATATCTAAATCGCACAAACATGATTTTTTAATATAAAAAAGATAAGAACTAGAGGCTCACCACAAGGTGGTGCCGGCGACAGGACGGTGCGGACGATCGATGGTGGTTAGGACGGACACGGGTAGGCACTAAGTAAACCACACCTACAATTGCAAACTATGTGTTATTTTGAGCTCAAATTGCATATAAATCAATTAAACTACCACATATAATTCCTCCCAAATTACTAAAACCCACAAATTAATGACTATATAAAGCATTGCAAGAGCTAATCTAGCAATGAGAGATTAAAGGACAAAGTTGCTTATCTTTGTGATCACTTGGATGGATGGGGTGCCTTCAAATCTTCACAAATTTTGGCAGAAATGGAGTGTGAGCTCGAGGGTGGGGAAGAACAGAGAGGAGATCGAGGGGAAAGTGGAAAACAGAGCGAGCTCGGGTGGACGAAGGGTTTACGTAGGACGAACTTTAGTACCGGTTCGAGGCAAGAACTGGTACTAAAGGTGCTGGAAGGGCCCCAGTCTGACAATATTCTGCCACCACCCTCTTTAGTACCGGTCCGTGGCACGAACCGGTGCGAAAAGTTCGGCACAAACGGTACTAATGGGAGCGGCCCGCCTAGCCGTTGGAACCGGTACTAATGACCACATTAGTGCCGGTTCAGTTTCAAACCTGGACTAATGTGCGTTACATTTGACCATTTTTCTACTAGTGACATAAAATCTCCATTGATTACAACCCTTAGAAACTGAAGTGGCACTATTAGTGTGGTAGTACTAGCCTTCACCACATGACTAAATGTGTCATTGTAATCAATGTCATATCATTGCTTGAACCCTTTCGCAAAAAGTCAAGTTGATTCGTCAAAAACTTGCTTTCACAAAGCAACCGCAATGTCAAAGAGAACCTTAAGCTAGGACTAAACAACCTAGGTGAAAGGGAACATTGCCATGCAAACGCCACTAGTTGACACAACACGTAAACATACAATATGACGATACAATTGAATACCTTGTCACCGAACTTATCCATCGGAGTTTGCTATACTAAAGCAAAAGTATATACTAGTTTTCCCCTCAGGGAAATATCAGGTGCTCACACACCTTAAATGCTCCAGTTCTCCAAACTTCTATAGAATAAATTTGAATGCTTTCAGAAATCTGAAAAGGAATTGTGAATGTTCACAAGACACGTGTCTACAATCCCTAAAAAATTCAAGTCCTAATTGAAATAAACATGGAGAAACAAAAAGGAGAAAATCTGCATGAATATTGTCAAAAAGACAAGAACAAAGAACACCACTATTCACATCCAGATTTCTCATTTCTTTCTCAATGTGTAATTCGAATTTTGATTTGTATTTTTTAGGGAATGTGGACACATGTCTTATGAACCCGTGCACACTTTTTTCGGGGTTTGTACTCCGTTCCCCTCCTAAGCCTAACAGTGACATGCATCCGGAGTTCCGGACATACATTCTTTATGTTGAATTCTATGAACGTCGTGGCCGAACTGGCAGATTGACAAAAAAAATCTCGAAAAGGGGCTTTATCCCCAGCCTCTGCATTAAAGTGATGCATACGGCCATAATCAGATTGACAAATGAACCCGACAGCGACAAATTAACCTAATAAACGAGACGCATGGCCGGCTGCCGGCGGCGGCCTGCCGGTGTCTGTATATATTACACCTATTATACCCAGCTGTTCCATTACGAGTGTTGGGGGCCTTGGGGCACCTAGCTGATCGACCTCTGCATATCGGCCAATCAAGGTTGAGTTAGCTAGCTAGCAAATAGCAATGGCGCGGTTCAACGGGGCCACTGTTCTTCTCATCCTCATCGCCACCGTGTCCGTCTACACATGCGCCATCATGGCCGGCGCCGCACTGGGTCGGACACTGGACATGTCCACCACGACGAAGCAGGCGCCGGCGGACAGGGCCCTCCGCGTCAGCGTCAGCTTCAGAGGCCTCGCCGAGGACTTCGCAAAGGTGATATATCATGTACTTCTTACTTTTTCATCCTTGATTTTTTTTTTAAGTCTCCCATGGATTTTCCTTTTTGTCTCTAAAGGTGAAAGAGTTAGATGTGAGATATTATCTCACATCTAGATGTGAAATAGCAAACCTGAATTTCATATATCGGTAGCACATATATGTATCTCGATCGAGTTTGGACTTCTTATTTTTCGAGCATATCTATCGAGTTCGGACTTCACAAGCTGATGGAACCAATTTATATCCATTGTGAATTTTAGGAGCTCTGGAGTGGTAATCACAGGGATGGACGATCAGGCAGAGCGTCTCAATCTCAACAAGAGCCAACGGCGAGGGAGGGCGCCGCGCAGCACGAGTCGGCGCTCCAGCCCGTGGTATCAGTTGCTGACAACACGCAAGTGAGCAAGGTCCATACAAGAGGAGCTGCAAGACCGTGGTCGAGGCACAGCAACTTCTCGGACGAGATCACGGAGAAGAGGCCGGGAGGAAGAGGAGTGATCAAGGTCGGTCCTTGGGGAGGACCGGGCGGGAAAGCCTTTTACATGCGCAGCGGCCGCGGCGTGAGCGCCCCTCGCGTGCGCACTGTCACCCTGTACTACACAGACGCCATCCATTCCTTCCACCAAAGCTCTCAGAAGGCCGTGGCGGAGCAGAAGCCGCAACGAGCAGAAAGCGATGGCCAAGGTAGAGCGCGTTTACCGGTACGTGTATCAGCTAGCATATACTCCCTCCGTTCCATATTAGTCGTCGCTGATTTAGTACAAAGTTATACTAAATCAGCGACGACTAATATGGAACAGAGGGAGTACTACTCTATGTTTTATATTCGGTAATGATAGCTCCCGAACGGTGGGATTTAAGCATGGCAACCCGAACGTTTTAGATGGCAACTTTAGTTTGCGTGAGATTAGGAAAACATGGCAATTTTCTAACAGAAAAACGAAAAAGGACAAAGTTGCCATACTCTATCAACTAAAGTTGTCATACTCTATCAACTAAAGTTGCCATGTAAAAACGTTCGGGACGAAATGCTTAAAATCCGAACATTCGGGAGTTATTGAATTCCATTATATTTGTTATGATGAGATGGGCAAACCTTTGTAGGTCTGATATCTTCGGTTAAAAAAATGTGTGTTATGACAAAATAGCGCAGCCCTTAATATCCGCTATAGCCAAGGTATATTGCGTTATAGCAAAGCTATATCAAAAAGGGTTTCTCTATGTCACATCTATCTCACATCTAATTCCCTTACCCTTAAAATTCATAGAAGACTTTAAAAAAAATCAAGAGTGAGTGAGTTAGACGTGAAATAGCAAACCCGATGCCAACGGAGGCAGAGCTTCGTTTTCAAATTTTATTGTTTCGGAGCGCGAAAAATTCCAGATTTATTTGTGAACACACGTACACAAGTATACTACGTATGTCCAAAACTTCACAGCATTGTACTTTTACTTGTGGCGTACAGAAAAAAGACAAATATGCATTTTTAAACAGGCCTTTTATTTTTGTTACGGGCCATATTTTTTTACAGACTACAAATCAGAACATTTGTCGACAAATTTATCACGTTCTTGTGAAAAACATGTATGTTTCCATGGATTATTTTCAGTTTCTTTAACTTTTAAATATGTTTTTTGATATTTTCAAAATACCAAACTCACTGGAGCTCGGCCTCCAAAAATCCACACTCAGCTATATCGCACTATAGTGAACCATATTATATATTGATTACTTTTATCGAGACATTGCTTAGAACGCTATAAGTTTTTTCTAAACATATTAAACAATACAAGCAAAATACATGTTAAGCCCCTTTTTTGGTCAAAATTTGACAAAGAAATGGAAGTGTCTACAAAACATTGAAAATATTCTATAAAAGCAACACTATCATGATGATCATTCCCGGAAAGTTTCAAACCAGACAAAATACAAGAAAAATACATATCCAACCCCATCTCTTGGTCGAAATTTACCAAACAACGGAAATGTCCAGAAAAACTTCTGTAAGATGAACACTACCGTAATGACCATTCTAGGAAACTTTCAAACCCTTTTGCAAAACGGATTAAAGAATACAGGCAGAATACATGTCCGACCCTTTTTTTGTCAAAATTTGACCAAATATGGTAGTGTCCAGTTTTTTTTTTTTTTGAACATACTGTAAAATTCAACACTACCATGGTGATGAATCTAGGAATGTTTCAATACTTTGCCAAACGTATTAGAAAATAGCAAAATACTAGGTGACCCGCCAGCTGACTATGCGGCTGACTGGGCAGTCAACCGGTCAAAACCAACTCACAAAAATATAGCTTGACGAGAGGGGCGTGGTTGAAACTTGACCGGTTTTCACAGTTCAAGGGTGTAAGCTATACGGTTTCAAAGTTTAGGGTATTCTTAGACATTTGTCATAGTTTAGGGTTGAAATATGGACATCTCTATTTTTATTTTCCTTTCCGCTAAGTACTCTCCTAACATAGACATTCTTTTTTAGACCTATGAACAGATCAGCTTTGCAGCGGATGAGCAGCTCATCGCAGTCAAGGGGACTTATGGGCATTACAGCTCTGTTCGGGCAGTGGTTGTCACCTCGCTGATGTTCCGTACGGACAAGGGGAGAACATACGGGCCATATGGCAAAGCCACTGGGACCCCCTTCTCAATCCCGACCTCGAATGGCTGCATCGTAGGCTTCTGGGGACGTTCCGGCTGGCTCCTTGATGCCATCGGTGTTTACATCAGGCCATGCCAAGCTCACAAGGTAGCTTCAGAAATGACACAGGTTGCTATGGTTCCTTACGATATCTACTAGGAGGAAGCGGAAGAATGTAATATAGAAAGGCTTTATTTACCATCATACTATTGTGTGTAGGTGTGCTATGTAATTTAAGAAAATAAGCTGCAAGACATGTGGGCGTTGATCTCTTGGATATAGTAGTATATAAACAATCCAAGTTTATGAATGTGTTTTACGACTTTATGACTAAAGTACAAGAAAATCTACCATTTATACGGAAGATGGAAAATATCAAATGATTATTACAACCAGGAAGTGTGTTATTCTCTAAAAGAAAAGTTAATCTTAATGGAGTTGGGGCTTTTCTTCAGCTGGCAAGCTAGGCGAGTTGCCTGAGATATACTACTAAATCTCAGTCGATTATAAATTGTAACTTCTTTTTTTAGAAACATACCCCAATTTATTGAAGCAATGTAATTTGGGATACAAATGCAAGAAGGCAACGATGCCAGCCAAACATGGCGACACACTTCTTCTCTGAGACAAAATCAAGCCAAACACTAGAAATTTGGTTTCAATAATTTTTTTGACAAAGGGAATATATTAATATCTCAAAGATTGTTTTCCATAATTAATCTACAAAAAAAAAAGAACATCTGTCATCGGCTGGCTTGATCTCTGGTATGAAGAATTGTGTCGAATCATGTGCATATTAATTCCACTTAGTCCCTTATTGTACACTTCTGAAATACATGGTATATATTTTTTTAATGAAAACATGTTTCGAACACTTTCACGAATACACGTTGTGCATTTCTAAATGGCAATAAATATATTTTCCAAAACTACAAGAACATGCTTTCATTACACAATATACAAATTTAGTGTACACGGAAAACTTTTTTTATTACACTTTGAACACTTTCGAAATACATGATGTATATTTTTCTTTTAATACATGCCTGAATTTTTTTAATACACGGTAAAAAATAAAATACACGTTCAAACATTGTCGAATGGTAATAATGTTTTTTTAAAAACTATGTAAGCATTTGTTTACATTGTATAATTTTTTTTAACTATTACAAAAACAAATTCTAAAAAAGGGGAAATTTCTATTAAAAACTAACTTATATTTTTTAAATGGCCTGAAAACTTTTTTTATACTACGCCAAATAATTTTTTGAAATCTAACAATATTAAACTGCGAAAATGAAAAATGTATACTGCGTTTAAAAATTTAAATTAAAGTTTTCTTTTTTTGAAAGTACATTTAAGTTTAAAAATATATTAATTTAAAATGTAAATAAATCTAAAAAATAGGAAATAAAGAAAAAACTAACACAGCATGCTGCAAAGATGTGTCAAGAGTCAGGCCCTTTGCATTATGTTTAGGCTTTTTGGTTTATCTTTCCAGTTTTTATCCTTTTTTTATTTTATTTTACATTATGTTTGCCATTTTATTTATGTACTATTAACAATACAACTATTTAAATATAATATTTCTAAAATAGTTGATGAACTTTTTCAAATACATGAGGATTATATCTTTAACACAAGCTGATTTTTTTATCATGTAAAAATATTAACTCATGTTTTTTACGTAACGGTTTACAGAACTCAATAAATTTTCAGATATTTCTAAAAAAAATACATTTTGAAAAATATATAATTTAAAAAAATGTTAATGCATTTAAAATAAATGTTCGTCTTTTAAAAGGTGTGAAAAAAAATAATGTAATTAGAAAATATGAGAGATTTAAAATGTATGTTGTTTTAAGAGAAAACAATGGCCAAATGAAAATTGGATCAATACAAAGAAGTGGGAAAATTACACGAAAACCAAGATTAATGTCCAGCGCCTGGCGCTGGACTGGGCCGACCTTCCACACCATGTGCGTGCGTGCGTGCGTGTTTCGTTGGCGAACCGTGGCACTATGGGTCATATAGGATTCACCTAGCTTTTGGGCACAAAGGAATAAACATGCCATCGGTCACACAATCGTGGGTTCCCCCATTGTTGCTGAAGTCAAGGTTGCTTGTGGGGCTCTGTCTTCTGCGACTTTCAAGCATGTTCGTCGGCATTGTAATGTGTTAACTTATGTTTTAGCTAGATCTAGTCTGAACTCTGTAAGTCTCTGTATTTTTCATTCTGCTCCGGATTGCATCCGGGAGACCTTGTGTAACTTGGTGACTTTTTTTTTTGAAAGATCCAGCAAAATGCTGGCTTGATTCGATTTAGCAGGAAGCAGCGGAAGAACAACATGATGAAGATCCGAAGATCAAAGAAAAGGAAAACGACAGCCTTATTAGCTGCCGAGCTACCCACCACAGACTACACGACTACAAAGCAAAAAGGGCCTGTCCTAGGCTAAGCATCACAGCCGCGTCTCTTGACCAATGCCGGTATCCTCCAAAGACAGCAGCAGCTCCAACTGAGACTTCCTTTGTCAACGCACCATCCACCCTTGAAGCAGAGTGCAGGCAGATGGCGGAACTCGGTCGGTCACAGAAAAAGCTTCGTCTTGGACTTACCAGCGATGGCGTACATTGCGCCTGGAGCTTCACCAAAAACTGCGGCAAGCACCGGAGGAGCACCACATAGAACCTCCAAGCAGTGTCTCAAAAACGTGATGCTCCCAACAGAGGAACGACTTCGGAGACGCCGCCATCACGCCGATCCAACTCCGGACCTAGGCTTTCGCCTGGAGAGACTACCAACCAAGCCCGAGGAAGATGCCGACACACCTCGGTGGCGCCTCCAAGGAGGAAAATGACACCCTCAGGCGCCATCGGCACCGGCTCTTGTTGTGCAGGACCTTCGTCCGTATCGTCGCACACCTCCGCTCAAGCCCTTGGGAGCTCGTCCATGTCGTCTCACACCGCCGCCGCTGCAGCACCTTGTTGTTGAAGCCGTGAAGGCATGGTCCACCTCCCCACGGCGAGCATGCAGAGGCCAGATCGGGCCCTGCATCCCGCATCTACCACGGCTGGAGCCTCCCTGCTCCAGCAAGCGCAGCCCTCCCAGATCCAGCGCGGCCCATCAGAGCCCTCGACGCCCTCCACTCGCCGCCCTCCGCGGCGCCCACCTCCGCGCCAGGCCAGGAGCAGCACGGGGCGGAACTCGGGCCCTCGTGGCGGCAGCGCGCCAGATCTGCGCCATTGCCACCGCCGGACCGCTGCCCTGCCCTCCGCCGGCCAGATCCGCATCGGCCCTCCTCCCCGCGCCCTCCTCCTCCTTTACCACGACCCCTCTCGGCGCCCTCCTCCTCCACCTCGCCATCTCCCGGGCACCGCACCAGATCCGCTCGCAAGGACGCGCAGCTCGTCGCCGCAAGCCGCGGAAACAGCCTCCCACCGCCCGACGAAGCCTCCCCCAGCAGCCAATCAAGAAACGCCTCCGACCCGAGGAGATCCGCCGTCGGGCCGCGCACCGCCGCGAAGCCAGCCGTCCCGCACCGTCCTGGCGCCTCGCGAGGAGGGGAAGGGCCCCGCCGCCGCCGACCTGCGCGCGGGCTTTGCCCGGCGCCGTCCCCTGGCGGCGGCGAGGGAGGGGGGCGAGGGTCGAGGGGGGCTGCTGCGGCGGGCTGGGTTTTCGCCCGGCCGCTCGCGGGAGCGAACGAGCGAGGGGGGGGGGCTCCAATCGTAACTTGGTGACTTGATTAATAAAGGTCGACGTTCTCTAAAAAAATATGTACCAGAGAGGAACAGTTCAGTCACACATCTCTAAATATGTTGTAACATGGTCAGTTAGCTACATTTTATGAACAAACACGAGGCAGAACCAGGAGCTGAGGTGTCTTGTTGAGTAGTCTTTTTTTGCTACCGGTAAAAAAAGTACTACTTTTTGCAAAAAAAAAAAAATGGCTGGTTATAATTATTTTGAGGTGTATGTGTGCATGGGAAGCCAGTTGCGCTGGCTGAGCCAATCTTGTCGTTGGACAGGCTCGATGCATGCATCTGTGTATGGTGCACCAGCTAATCCAGTGCCGACACGATGGATAGATTAAGGCACGCCCAAGTGGCCTTGGTTTTGGTAACTTTGATGAGTACTCCTTCCGTTCCATAATAGATGACACAACTTTATATTAAAATTAGTATAAACTTGGATCATCTATTTTGGAACGGAGGGAGTACATAGTAGTCACTAGGCAAGAAACAACAAAGAAGCAGTCCAGAAGTTGCGTCGAGGATTCAAAATTCCAGCTTACCTAGGATGGTATCCCCGTTTTGGCCTGGGGTCCGCGGTTTGATGAGGCTGCACTTGGCTACTCTACCTATTAAAATGGTGGATTGGACACAAGTGCATGCTTCTAGACGCAGGGACCTCTTTATGGCCTCTCCCAATGCATGGTGAACTAGTTTTTTTTTCCTTTTTGAGACGAAGGCTAAAGCTTTACCTAATCTCGTTAATAAAAAAAGGAGGACAAATAAGGTTTAACAAGACTATGACACCTCAACAAATGGAAAAAGAAAAAAAGCCTACTCTTGCGGCATCAAAGAACTTCGATGTTTCGCCCTGGCAAAAACACAATTCCTAGCTTCGGTTTCGATGTTGTCAATCAAGATAGTTGGCATCCTCGATTTGTTGCAGAAAACCCTTGGTGAATTTTATTTCTTTTCTAAACGGAGGCAATAAAATTGCCTCGTCTCAATAATAAAGGAGGGAGGACAAATAAGGTTCGACGTGTTACATGACTCCTTAATGAATGGGAAAAGAAAAAAGTCTACCCTCGCGGCATCAAAGAACTCAAATGCTTCGCCTTGACAAGAACCCAATTTCTAGTTTCTGTCTTAATATTGTAAATTAAGATAGCTGGCATCGTCGATTTGTTGCAGAAAACCCTTGCATTGCTTTTGTTCCACACCTCCCAGGTGACGAGCATAAGAAATGATGAGATCGCCTTTTTCATATGACCATGTCCAAGAACCATCTTCGTCCACTAAGCATGAACCATGCGGTTGCCTCCCCAACTCGCGATATCCAACTCCTTGATGGCTGACCAGATTCTGAGGATGTATCTGCACACCTGAAGAGGATGTGCGCCACAGTTTCTGGCTCTCTCTTGCAAAGTTGACAAAGGCCACGATTTGGCTGGAACCTCTTCCAAAGGCGGTCCGCAGTCCACACCAGGTTCTTGATGAATACATAGTAAATTTGTGGCAAATAGCTTACTGGCAAGTTCGAGTAAAATTGATTATAATGAGCCTGAATAGTAAGTAACTTTTGATTATAATGGGCGGAAATGGATTGTAACTCACTAGTAAAATTGCACGCATACGCTGTATAGTTTGACTTGCCTTCTCAAAAGGCTCCTCTCTAAAAATAAAATGGAAGAAGTGGCAGTATGATGCAAATAGCAATACTGGGGAAGAAGGAATGCCTGCAAGAACAGTATCTGCATGCCTTCCTGTCTATATTTATAAATGGATTGCTGAAATTAATACATGCTCAATTCTCCTTCCTTCCAGATGCACATCGACCCTCAAATATTTCTGGAAGAATCAACCCCGAGATATAATCCACGCGGTCGAGGATCCGATGCGCAAGCTTACCTGCTGCAGCTTACACGGTCGAGGGCGGGCCGGCGGGCACTGCACATCGATCGTTCTCCTCATCCGCGCCGGCCCCTCTCCCTAGCTGTGTCCGCGAACGACGACGTGCTCTCAACGATCGATTCACCGCGGGAAGTGATCGGACCACGGTGCTCGGCGAGCGGCGGCGACGTCGCGGTTGGGGACGAGGAAGGCGAGGGCGAGCTGCGCGAGCATGAGCGCCACGGGGACGAGCATCAGCAGCAACGGCGGCGGCGGCAGTGGGGGCAGCAGCAGCGGGAGTAGCAGGAGCGCCGCCGCCGCCCCCGCCACGAGAAGCGTCGTCGTCGCCACGCTCCTTTCCATATCTCGAGCCAGCTCGCTCGCTATCTGTGTGGCATGTGATGTGAGCTTGACAAAGTGAGCTAGCTGGCTGCTTCGTGTCCTGAGGTGGAGTTTGAGTGGCGCAGACGCACAAAGCTTCTTCGGTGTTCTCCTTCCTCACTACCTATGACATCCTAGGATATGCTATAGTGCTACAGAAACACGATTGACCGAGGTGAGCCGTGCACACGTCGCCCTCAGCTTGACGAATTATCCAACCTGCATGATGACTGCAGGAGCGTTCAGTGCACCTAGCTAGCTGGAGAAACCCAGCTCAGCTAACTTTTACGTCATCACATGCATCGTAACGGAAAAAAAAAATCTATGAGACCAGGTCTCACGGATTAGCAGGTGAGACTCATTCTAATGGATGACACGTGGCATTTACAAATCACAAAGCACCTGCCCCACCCCATCGTAACCCCAACTCAGATATACATATAAAAAACCTAGAACTGTATATAAATGTTTAAGTAAAGGATTTTTCCATTATGATAGACTAATCTAATTAATTTAATGGTCACGGGACGGTTATCCCATTAATGATATGTAGCTAACTTTTGCTTATTTGTACAGAGTAGACGTTAAATTAGGCATCTCTCCTGTAAAAATAAATAGATAAGGATAAGGAGAGAGACATGTGTCAACTCAAACAAAAATCATAATACGTGTGTGCTTTACGTTTGTAGACCGATGGGGTAGTTTCGCTTTCGCACGTACAAATATACAGATAAAGAGAGAGACGTGCATGAGGCCAGATTCACTTCACCTGACCGACCAGGTGCAGGTGTTCATGCCTGGTTTGCCAACCCAACTGGCTACAAGTGGCCTTATCATCAACACACACACACACATCCCCAGCCGGGTAATAATAACAATACTAACAAATACTACGACGCTAGCTTGCTGGTCCTCGTTGCATTATGCAGTGACCAGTGAGCCATCTATATATTATCTGTGTAGACTTGCAGTGCCAGTCAGGCCCTCTCAAAAGCTGTTACTTTATCCTAATGCAATGAACCGAACCTTAGATACGACCAGCACAAACCACGGACCGTGGACAAGTGGTAGTCTTAAACTAACATACTACACCTGATCTACATGGACGATGAGTAGAAAAATGTTAGAATTCTTGAAGAGAATCGATTCTACTCCGAATCTTGGAATAAAAATGGGACGGTCGTACCATAGATCTTTTGAGCCGTTTCCGCAAGTGGGCTGGGCTGACTGATCAGATGGCTGCCTTCTCTGAGTTTTTTTTTCTTCCATCATGTCTCACTTTTTTTCATCCTCTCCTATTTATCGCGGCAACTATATCATTGACGTCACTATTTAGGGTACCCCTTGCAAATGTCACTCCTAGCTCCCCCAAATGGCAACCTAGGAGTTTCCTTTTTTCCGTAGATTCATTTTTCAAAACGTTTTATCTCTTGAACCGTGGGTCCAAATCCTGAACGATTTTCACCGCTTGATTCCTCGCGTCAAGATCACTGAAACTAGATCGTGTGTTAATAGGTTTTGACGAAAACCTTTTTCATGAAAACTCCAGAAAAAATCAATACAAAAAACCATAGCCAAAAACATGTTTTTTTTTTCTTTTTTCCCTGTCCGAGAAGTATACCTATGCTTCTCGCGGAAGCACATATGTGCCTCAACAAGAAATGAATTTGTGTCTCTCGTGACAGAAAAACATGTTTTTTTTTCTTTTTCTGAATGGCACAACTCGTGGAAGCAAACATGTTCCTCCACAAGAAACAAAAAAAAGAAAACAAACATATTTTTTTCTTCCGTTCCGGGAGACATAGCTGTGCCTTTCGCTGAAGCAAATCTGTGCCTCTGCAATAAGCAACTATGTGCCTCTCGTTGAAGAAAAAACGTGTTTTTCCTTTTTCGAGAGTCCTTGCGCGAAAGCAATCCTATCCATCCACAAGAAGCAAATATGTGCCTCTCGTGGAAGCAAAAAAAATGTGTTTTTCCTCCTTTTCGAGAGGCAAATATGTGCCTCTCATGGAAGCAAAAGAAAACGTGGTTTTTTGAACAAAAATGTTTTTAAATGAAAATTCTCCAAAATCTAGGGAAAACCAGGCGACAACCAAAAAGCCAAAAAAAAAAACAGGAACAGCCATCAAAGCCCATAAAATGCGTGCAAAAAAAATCTGATGGAGCACCAAACACACGAATAATGGTGGCGGCTGAGAGCGCGCCAAGTGGCATGCTCTCAGCCCACAAGGGATACCCCTTAGTTAGTTGCTCCCCTATATCTTGCCTATAGTGAGACCAATGCTACTCTTGCATCAAGTTTCCCCTTTGGTTGTTACCAGGCCGGCCGTTTCTTCTCTCTATATCATGGCTAGCAAATTAACCAGGTGATGCTTGCTCACTTGATCTATCATTGTTCGGTGTTATTTCTTCTTCTTTCTTGTCTCTTGGTTTGTTAGTCTGGTTTTCATTGTTTTTTCCATCTTTTTATGTGTTCTTCTTTACGGCTTTACACTGGTTTTTGTTTATTTTTCTTTTTCTATGTGTTTTCTTTACAATTTTCTTCAGATTTTATTTTATTTTCTTTATTTTTGTGTTTTTGTTTATGGTTTTTGTCAGTTTTTTATGGTTATTTATTTTCTTTCCTTTTTGTGTGATTCCTTTACAATTTGCATCGGTTTTTCGTTGAGTTTAACATTCCTTGCTTTCTTGTCTGATTCATTTACGGTTTTCGTAATTTTCACCCGTTTTCCTTGGTTTTTTTGTTTGCTTTTCTTTTTCAATGTACTTCTTTACGGGTTTGATTGATTTTTTATGTTTTTCCTTTTTCCTTTTTTCAATTATGTCTAATATTTTCATACATGTATTTCCTTTTTACACGATACAAATATTTCATATTCACCTTTAATATTTTTAACATTTCAAAATAATCTATGCTTTTTTTAAAATGTACATTTCTCATATACATAAAGAATTATTTTGTCTACACATTTTAAAAATATCTAAACACATGCTGAACCTTTTTTCAAATATGTGTCTACTTTTTTCTACCATGCTGTTCGCTTTTCGTACATATGAAACATAATTATACAAGTTTAACATTTTCAAATACAAGATTAACATTATTTTAAAACATATGTGTTTGATGTCTACTTTTTTTCATGCACATTGCACATTTTTAGTATACATATGAAACATATTATATGCATGTTAATGTTTCTCAAATATATGAGTACATATTTTCAAATACATATTTTCAACATTTCTTTGAATATGTATACTATATGTTTTAATACACATTGTACATTTTTATTAAACATTTTGTTATACATGTTAAGAAAAATAGTTACATGATATACATTTTTTTTCAAATACATGTTTTGGTGTCTACTTTTTCTCATACACATTACACATTTTCGTGTACAACAGAAACTTTTTTCATACATGTTTAACATTTTTCAAATACTTGATTATCATTTTTTTAATATGTGATGGACACTTATAAAATGAAAGGAAAAACGAAAATCAAAAACAAAAGTGAAGATAACAAAAAGAAAAAGGGAAAAATAGAAAGGAAAAAAAACATTTTTTTCTTTTTTTGCATATTAATACGTGTCTCATTTATATCATGCAATACAAAGTACAAGTCACGTAAAGACCGGCATGACAAAACTGAAAAGATAGCAGAACATCGCTGAACTTAACACCAACTCCCGTCACCTGCCTCCGGTACCACCACAGCAGTCACGAGAGGAATAAATGACGGATCACCTCCTCAACCGAGCTCGACGCGGCTCCATCGCTGATAAGCATCTTTGCGGACCTCCAAGGTGGCTCGCAAAAAGTGAGCCATTACCGTTGAATGAATCGAACCGACGCAACACCTCGGACACGTCGTCTAACTCCGGATCTGGCACCCTACCACAACTAAGGCGTCGAAGGAGGAAATCATACCTGACATCCATCAACCACGAATCTAGCACACGTTCATCTTCAGATTTCCTTGATGCAGACCACAATCTGCATCCTCTGTTGGACTACCTCCCAAGCTCCACATCAGTGGTGTAGCCATTAATGCATCACGGGCAATTGTGTTAGGCGTTCTCGCATAGAAAAGAACAGCTGAGTGGCTGCCCTAGTTGGTTGGAAGTGAGTGTTATGTGGTACTTATGGGTCATCGAGAGGGACGCGGTATTTGTAGCCCGGCACGAGGCACGCGATGCTTCTCTATAGCTCGTATAAAACGTGTTTACCGAGGCTCGTTGTTGATCTGGGAGGTCCTATATTGCGCCTATAGCGCCGGATCTCCTCTGTGGCCCTCACATGAAGGCTTCCTGGGCCTGGCCAAACGAAGGCTGGTAGCTCGGGATGCTGTTCGCTCAGGATCCTATCGCTCAGGACATAGTACTCCTACGTTAGCAAAACTATTGACCGTTTTGCCTTCTGTAAAAGAAAATGAATCTGAAACATTAATAAAATTATATAGAAACAAAAAATATGAAAATAATCACAAATTTGAATAAAAACATTGATTTGTAGAAAATGATCATTGATTTTGAAAAATTTCCACACATTTGAAAAAACGTTACTTGAATTTTAAAAAGTTTATCACATTTGAAAAAAGTTCATCGAATTAGGAAAAAGTTTGTTCATTTTGAAAAGAAGTTCATCGATTTTGACAAGAAATTATTGAATTTGAAACAAAATCCTTGAATTGCGAAATATTTTTGAATCTGCATAAATGTCATGGATTTTCAAAAAATAGTTCACAAATTCGGACTTTTTTTTAGTTTAACAAAACATCAACTTGAAAGTTCAGCAAGTTTGATAAGAAAAAGTTCACCCATTTTAAAAATTAAAATACAGGAAAAATGAAAAAGAAGAAGAAGAAAATAGTGAAAAGAAGTAACTAAACACATTCAGGTGCGTTGCCTGGTTGGCTACTATAGACGTAGCTAACACTTGAGGAAGAGGTCGTGTGTTTGAGTGGTAACACTCGTGCCCGCTTTTTTGTCGTTTGAAAACAGAAAAAAGAAACATAGTTAGGAACATTTTGCTTAGGATCATTTTTTCCAATTTTGTTAGTATTTCTTTAAGAATGTTAACTCTTAGACATTCATAAAAAAATAACTTGGTGAACATTTTTTAATGAGTGAACATTTTATAAAATTCACAAAAGTTTTCCTAAATCTAGAAGCTTTGTATTTTAGAACTTTTGTTGGGATTACGGACATGTTTAAAAAAAAGGTGAACATACTATGAACCCCTGAACATGTTTAAATTAGCAAACAGTTTTGGACTTCCCAAATATGTTTTGAATACATCAACATTATCGAAATCCAAGAACATATTATGAATTCATAAAAAATTTCTAAATTTTAGGAACATTTTTCTATGATTTGATGAACATTTTTTTATTGAAGATTATATTTTGAATTCCCGAACATCTTTTGCACGCAAGAACATTCTTTCAAATTCACCAAAAAATCAAAATCATGAACATTTATTGAATTTACGAATATTTTTTTTCAAATTTATGAGTTTTTCATAAAATCAAAAACATTTCAATATTACGTAAAAGTATAAAGGAAAAATACAAATAAATATAATAGAAACACAAACAATAATGATGAAAACCAGGTGTGTGCGCCCCCGCATTGGGCCGACCGAGAGTGCGTGAGGTGATGGGGTATGGAGTTTGCTCATTCTCCCCCACCTACCCCCACCCCACACACAAGTCAAGCAATAGGAGCTCCCTTTTCTTTACCTTACAATGATGTATCCTTCTGATTTCCATTATTAGAAATCAAGAGTTGCCCACTAAGAAACAAGAAATCAACAAGCTGCAAAGTCCCATTTATCAACCGGCATTTTCGAACCCCACCCTTCCACAACACAAATGTACTAGTTCATCCTGAGGTGGAGGTATGGAAGGCATTGCGCACGTTGGTTTTCACCATTTTTTAGGCCTGACAGCTGACCGTTAGAAAAGTGCATCCGTGTGTAAGGTCCTCAAGGATGGGTTAACCAAAATTTTGGTGACACCCAACAAAAAAATTATAATTCTATAATATGAATTTAAATGACCAGATACCCTAGCCGCTACTTAGGTAGAAGGAATAGTTCATGCAACTAACAAATCTTGTATTAATCTCTTTAGTTGTGGCGAAAACACGTTTAGTGATTATACAGAAAAATTTGTATGCATTGAACGTTGTGCAGTTATATGGCTCCATTCTGGCCCAGGGCATGTAGTTTTGTGGTGCAGTAACACAAGTTCATTTTCAAATGCATGACAAAAGTTTGGTCACGAATGAAATGACCTCTTAAGTCGTGGGATTTTGTATTATTACTTTCAACCGGGTACTCAAAGTTATAAAATACAAGATAACACCATGAGATTTGCAATATATTTTAATGAGATTTGATTGTATAGAACGTGATTTTTTTAAAGAAATAATATGAGAACTGAAACAAAAAATACAAATGATTCTTTTTCTTTGGCTAGTGTATAGTTGTAAAAAAATATTAAATATAAATAGCATAATAGAATGAAAGTTCTCAAGCATGTTTCCATGTTGAAATGGGATTTTTTTAATGCATGGTTGAATGTTAAGGTGGACATTTTTCCATGCATGTTACATAGTCAGGTGGCATAAAAAAATATGTTAGTGTGATTAGCTATTTAGACATAAAAGATAATTAGGATAAAAGCTAATAGTCACATTCTCAATCAATTAACGCCGACTATTTGCTTGTGCCTAAGATGTAAAAAACCGTGCATTCTATGTTTGATGATCGCCCAAGCACGATGTACAAATTGTGCACATTTGGATGTGCATGCTGACCAACACATATCAACCCTCCCAAACGTTTGGGCGAGCCGCCCGGTCATTGGCCGGTTATGATTTTTGACCCAGACGGACGCTTCAAACGGGCCTCAAACGCTCGGGCTGACCGACACCCATCATATCCAGCCCAAATATGGGGGCGTCCGCCACGTCGGACTGATGGCGGGGTCTCATGCGAAAACACGTGGAAACCCGGCGGTTCGAATCTCGTCTCCTTTGTCGGACAGGTGGCGCCGCTCTGGCGGGCCACGTACTGCCTAGTCCTGCTATTTAAGTCGACCGCCGCACCAAAACCCTACCATACATCCACATTTTTCTTCGCATGTTCGCCGCCATCACCACTTCTCACTCCACACGTCCGCCTAGTATTCATGCCCCCACGCCGCCGGGGGAGGAGCGAGCCATTTCTGACTTCGGAGCGCCGGCTCGAGCTTCTTGAGTAGATCCAGGCTAGGCGCGAAGCTCGGGTCGCCGCGAGGCTACCTCCGGATGCGGTGGATCCGGAGGAGTAGTTGGAGGAGGAAGAGGAGGTTGAGGAGGAGGAGGATCAAATAGAGGAGGAGGATGTGGGGGATGATGACGACGTGGATCTACAGGCGGAGCAGCATGCCATCCTTGATTCCCTCCGGTCGAAGTCAGCTACGGAGGCCAGACATCATCGCCGGCAGGAGATGAAGGCGCAAGAGGCCGCGCAGGAGGCGGAGATGTTCACCAAATTAATGAGATCGAGCAGGAGGAGGGATAAGCCGGAGCCCTCCTACCCGCTCGTCCAGCCGGCACCAGGCACCGTTGACGTGGACATCTCTGACAAGGAAAACTAGCTAGGGTTGTATGTAGGATTTTTTAACCTTAATACTTAAAAGTGCAGCTGCACTATTTGATCGTTCGGAGCGCACGCGCTACACGACACGCGAGCACGCCACGCTAGAAAAATAGCTCACTCGTCCCTTCGCTACTTTCCCGAGCCTTATCTATTCCTCTTTTCCCTTCGTCCCAGAGCCTGAACCTCATTTCGAATGCATTGGTTCTTACATGAGGTGCTAAGCACATTAAAAACTTTAGCAACTAAAGCCCCCAATGCATAGGTACTTAACTTGTTGATGCTAAGCATCAATCATTTAATGATTTTGCAACTAAAGTTCTTCATGCATTGGTGGGATTCTTCTCTGTAAGTGTTTTTCCTAGGTTCTCGCGCTTGGCATTGTTTCTTTCTGGCACTACTAGAAAAAGGGTTATAGATAGGATTGACACTAATGGCGCACCAGAAATGCGGTGCGCCATTAGTATATACTAATGGAGCACCACCTTCTGGTACGCCATTAGAGTTGAAACTACTAATGGCGCACCTGGCCCAGGGTGCGCCATTAGTATCAATTTTTTTCCTTTTCCAAACATACTAATGGCGCATCTAGACACAGTACGTGATGGCTTCTCGCCCCTCGTTGGTTACCCCAAGTGGAAGGTTTGAGATGCAGTGTAGCGGAAGTTTTCCCTTGGCAATACCAAGGATCGATTTCCCTGAGACTCCCAGTTTCAACAAGAAGGTGTCAACTGCTAACGGCGCCAGATATTAGCAATCAACGTGGACCTGCACACAGATACAAATAACTTTGCTCCCAACGAGTACGGAGAGGTTGTCAATCCCTCCGGCCTTGTCGTTTACAAAGGGTCAAACGCAAGTGATAATAGTGATAGGTAATGCTGCAATAGTAAGTAAAAACGGAAAGTAAATAGCGGATGTGATCGATGATGGTAATATGGACCGGGGTCCCATGATGTTCACTAATGATGTTTCTCTCCCAAAAGACGATAAAACAGCTATGTGAGGTAAACGAATTACAGCTGGGCAATTGACAGGACCATGTGCGCAAACCAATGCTTACTACGTTGCAAGAAAGGTAGAGGTTCAAAGCATGGGCGGTACGCCAAGGCAAGTAGACCGAAATCCATCTGCATCTACTACTAATCATCCACCTTGAGATATCTATCCAGAACATCTCGCTGGTATTAAGTTGCGAGTCCCACCCATAGTGTAAACTCAAAGCAACAGACAACTGCATTAAAAGAACTTTGCGTAAAGTAAACAATCCTTGCACCCGCGGGCACAAGCACCGTTGTTTTCCCCCTTGTGGCAACAGCACATCCCCTAGACTCATGTTTCTGTCACTCAAGCTAGTCATCGAGGGGCATGAACCCACAATCGAGCATAACGTTCCCTCTTGGAGTCACTACCTACTACTTGGCCAAAGCAATAAATAGCAACGGAGAACATGCAAGAATTACTTACGAACATAAATATAAAAGAGGTAGATCAAATATATTACTCAAACACAATCTGAACATAATCTCACAATCCATCGGATCCCAGCAAACTCATCATAGCAACAGCATAAGGATTACATATGTGCCTCGATCATGTAGGGCAGCTCACGAGGACTAATTAGTGAAGCACAAGAACATGAGGAGAACATTACATAGCTACTGGTCATGGACCCATGGTCCAAGGGAGACTACTCACAACTCATCCGGGAGGCGTCCATGGTGGTGGAGAGGCTCCCGGTGGTGATCCTCCCCTCCCGCAGGGTGCCGGGAAGAGTTCTCCTGGTGCTCCCGATCTTGGAAGCGCGGCGGCGGCGGAACAGAGATGAGATCGCGAAAAAGGGTTCCCGTCTCGAGGGTTTCGGGACACGATATAAATATATGCCAAAGGGGGGCATCAGCGGAGGCCTGGGGGGCCCAGGCGCCCCCCGGCGCGGCCAAGAGGGGGGCCGCGCCACCAGGGCGCCTGGAGCCCTGGTGGCCCCCCTCCGGCTGTACTTCGGGTGCCGGGAAGCTTCTGGAACGCTGATTTTTTATATAATTTTTCCGGGATTTTTCTGGCAGTTCTCGTAATGGGAAAACCTGAAATACAAAAACAGCCGAAAACAGAAACTGGCACTGGGGTGCACTGAGTTAATAGGTTAGTCCAAATATGATCAAAAGTGTATGGAAGTGTATAAATATCATAGCAATATCACCCAAAAGAGGCATGGAGCAAGCAGAAATTATAGATACGTTTTGGACGTATCAACATCCCCAAGCTTAATTCCTGCTCGTCCTCGAGTAGGTAAATGATAACAAGAATAATTTCTGTGGTGACATGCTATTAACCATATAGGACTTTTTCATAGTCATATGATAAAAGCTTACTGAGACAATGAATCTGTAGTAATTAAGTTGCCTCATGAGAAAATCACAAAGAACTGAAAGTTTTACAATATGATAATGAAACATCAAATAGATTTGCAATGAGCATGGTGTGCAAATATGATAAAGTGATATCTCGCTTGCCCCCTTTAGTGAAGCAAAACATAAATGCAGGGGCACCTCTAAGGTTTAAGTGATGACTAGATACAATGATTCAAAATAAACGATATCACAATCATGCAAAAGACAATGCTACTTTGGGACAATGCACATTACACTCAGAATGACAATCATGCTCGCAGTTGTTGGTGCTTTAAGAGAAGGTGGAGACTCTCGAACCGTGGCTTTTGTTGGCAAGGTTGAAAACCCGTAGTCGGAAACAAAGACAAAACATGTACCAGAGCTCTTGGTTTTAAAAACAGAGGTAATAATTTTTTTTTTTGATTATGCATGTTCCGTCAACGAATGCTAGCAGACAACTCAATCACTTCTTGAGATGGACAAGTTTCGAGGAACGGCCCCCGAATGAGGACGATCACATCCTCTTAATCTCCTTTGTTTATCACTGCCAAAGTTTTCTGATTTCTCATGAACAAAGCGTGAAGGAGGGTTTGTTTGTTATATTAATTTTTGAGCCGGGCGCACTCAATGACAGTTCCTTCTCGTATTATGGGTTTGCACATTATACATGCAATCCCGGGGTGAAGCTTGTCCAACTTAAAAAGATCATGAATTAACTACTACTTCCTCATGAACTTAAAACAGAGGCACAAAACAGGAATGCATTTTTTGAATAATTTTGAGATGGTACATGCAAGTCTTCGTTAGGAATGGCAGGTAAATACCATGTAGGAAGGTATGGTGGACTCATATGGCATAACTGGTTTAAAAGCATTTGGATGCACAAGCAGTCAGTCCGCTTAGTACAGGCGAAGGTTAGCAAAATACTGGGAGCGACCAACTAAGAGAGCAATGACGGTCATAATCATGCAGAGCGACAAAGCAACATTGAATCAGGCATGGAAGTTATATCGTTACTCAGAAACAAAAGATCATCAAGGCTTGACAGAATTTCTTTACAGTCTTAAATATGCGTGAGCATACGCCAAGTCAATCAAAATAAATTCTTGAAGGAAGATATTGATACGTCTCAAACGTATCTACTTTTCCAAACACTTTTTATATTGTTTTGACCTCATTCTTGCATGATTTGGACTAAACTAACCCGGACTGACGCTGTTTTCAGCAGAGCTGCCTGTATGGTTTATTTGTGTGCAGGAAAACGGATTTTTAAGCATCTCAGAAAAATCCACGAAAAATCACGAAAAATCCACGCACCCGAAGAAACCAAATACCAGAAGTGGGGCCAGAGGGGGGCCAGGGGGTGCCCAGGCGCCCTGTGGGCGCGCCCTCCCCTGGGCCGCACCGGGGGGGGGGGGGCGCCTGGGTGGGTCCCACACCCCCTGGTGCCCTACTTTAGCCCGTATTTTTCCTCCCGACGCAGAAACCCCAGATCAGAAGTTCTTTCGCAGTTTTTCGTCACGGAGCCGCCGCCACCCTCTGTTCTTCTTCGGGAGGGCTAATCTGGAGGCTGAATTGGCCTCCGGAGAGGGGAGATCGTCGCCATCGTCATCATCATCACCACTCCATCATCCTTCCATGACTTCTCCCTCCATGTGTGAGTAATTCCCCTGCTGTAGGCGAAGGGGATGGTAGGGATTGGATGAGTTAGATCATGTAATAGTTCGTCAGATTGTCGGGGGCATGTTGCCTATCATCTACTATGGTGTTTATCATCTTTGCTACAACTTGTTATTCTTAATGCTTGACACTAGGGCCCGAGTGCCATGATTTCAGATCTGAACCATATGTGTTTGCATGAATATATTAGTGTTCTTGATCCTATCTATGAGTTGTATGCACCTGTTACGGTTCGGAACCGGTGATCCCAAAAGTGACAGCTTGGGACACCAAAGGGGATGGTCCGTAGTTTGAGGATTACATGTATCAATTGAGTTCATTGCTTTGTTCCGGTGCTCTTTGACAGGAGCACCTTAATATCCATTAGTTCCTTTTGGCCCCGTTCGTAGCGGGATGATAGGACAAAAGATGTTGTGCAAGTTCTTATGGCAAGCACGTACAACTACCTACGGGATACATGCCTGATGTTTGATATTTGCCTAGATGATCATTACTTTTCCGTGTGTCGTGCCCCAAGTTAGAATCTATCTCATCCATGCAGCGCCCAACCATCCATCTCCCTAGCCTACAGTATTTTAAACCTTGCTTGTTACTAGTCGCTACTTTTGCTATTTACTTTGCTATCTACTGTTACTATTTACTTTTACTATTACTATCATCACTATCATATCACTGTTACCACTTATCTTTTGTTGCAAGTAAGTATATTTCAGGTGCGGTTGAATTGACAACTCAACTGTTAAAGCTTATAAATACTCTTTGGCTCCCCGTGTGTCGAATCAATAAATTGGGTTATTCTTACCCGCGAAGACTATCTCGATCCCTTACGGTTGAGGGTTATCAAGTACCGTTTTCTGGCGCCGTTGCCGGGGAGCATAGCAATATTTACAAGTCTACTTGAGGTATCCTACCTGCTGCACTTTATTCACTATGGGTAAGAAAGGAGACCCCAAGGTTCCGATCTTACTATCCACTACAAGAAGAGGTACTGCTCTGAGCACTAGTGCTACACTTGATTCACGTTCTGTTATGAGTAAGTTTGCCTCACCACCACCACATGATGCTCCTACTGAATCTGTTACTATGTCTGATACTCTTGATGATGCTTCTACTACTTTTGATGATGATATTAGTTCGCTTGGTTATGCTCTTGAGAAACAAATTACTTCTGCTGCTGAAAAATATGGAATTGAACTTCCTGTTGCTCGCTACCCTATTGGTGAAACTTATGATTATCCTGATTTGAGTAAACTCAAGGAGAGTCTCCTTGATGATGATTACTATATGCTTGATGAAGATCTATGCAGGGAACTGACAGAGTTTGCTGGCTCTGACCCTGAAGTTATTAAGAAAATATTTGAAAAACACTCTTTGAAAAACAAAACCGTTCCTAATCCTGAGTTTGCTACATCTCCTATATGCATTGATGATCCTGATTTTGATTTCTCTATTGATCTTTCACTTATACCTATGGTTGAAGCTGACCCCTTTTATGGCAGAGAAAATGATGATGCTATTGCACACCTAAATAAACTTGGTGAGCTAGGTAGCCTGTTTACCACAGATGAGAAGATACGCTACTTTTATGTGACCAAGCTTCTTCCTTTCTCGTTGAAGGAAGGTGCTAAAGCATGGTATGATTCACTTCCATGCGGTTCCATTAAGAGTCCTCAGGACTTAGCTCACTCTTTTGTTGATAAGTACTTTCCTGCTCACATGCAACATGCTGCTTTACAAAGAATTTATAACTTTAAACAGTTGCAGGATGAGTCCCTCCCTAAAGCTTGGGGGAGGTACTGTGCTCTGATTCGGGCTAGACCAGGACATGAAATTACTAAGAATGAATTAATCGATATATTCTATCACTAGTAGAAAACAGGGCATTGGTCCAGCCCATTAGCCCCGGTTCAATCTAGAACCGGGACCAATGGGGGTACTGGACCCGGTTCGTTAGCCCAGGGGGCCGGCCGGGCCACGTGGGCCATTGGTCCCGGTTCGTCTGGACCTATTGGTCCCGGTTGGAGCTAAAAACCGGGACCAATGGCTCTTGCTTCTGGCCCACCACTATTGGTCCCGGTTGGTTTTATGAACCGGGACCAAAGGCACCCCTTTAGCCCCGGTTTGTAGAACCAACCGGGACCAGTGAGTTGCCTATATAAACCCCCTCACTCAAGAGCAGAGCTCACTGCTCTGTTTTTTTTTCTGGCCGAGGGGGAGAGGGGTTAGTGGTGCTCTAGCTCACCTCCTATGCACACAACGTGTTCGGTGGAATGCCCGAGCCACACTAGTTAAGCTTTTCTCCTCTCGAAGCTCTATTTTCTCTGAGATTTGTCTAGGTTTAGCGGTCCGTCACGTCCCGTCCCCGTCTTCGCCGCCGTCGATCGCCCCGCCGATCTCGTCACCGGCACCACCGTGGTGAGCCTCTTGTTATGTCCATGCTTTTCTTACTTTTATTATTGCTTTAGATAGATATTTGTCTAATTTTCTTACGTTTATTATTGCTTGTTATTATATAGTGCGATGGTTTTGATATCCGCCCACGTGGGCCCTCGTCCGGTCTACGATTCGGATGTGGTATATTATCTTTAATTTATAACTATTTGTTTTAGTGCTTATGATAGTTATGCCGACCAACCTGACATGCATAGATGTTTTATTATGTCTAGGAGGTAGTTGAACCGGAAATTCCAACCGACCCTCTTGTGGAGAGGTTAAATTTAGTTGAAGAGGAAAACATTTCGTTAAAGAAAAAATTGGAAAAAATGGAGGAGGAGAAGATGGAATTGGAGTTGCATGTTGCGGAAGTTATCGATGATCACAAGATCAAGATGGACCCTATTGTCGAGAGGTTAAATTTAGTTAAAGAAGAAAACAAATTCTTGAAGGAAAAAATAAAAAAAATTGTGGACGAGAAGATGATATTGGAGTTGCATGTTGCGGATGTCGTCGATGATCACAAGATCAAGATGGATGCAATGCGGTTGAAGATTAAAAAGATTAGAAAATATGCCATTCATACCGAGGCTTGGTATCATTATGCCGTTGGATCAATTGTTACCTTGGTTGCGATTATGATAGCATTTGTTTTCGCGTTGAAATGTTTTACATAGTTTCGATGTGTATGGAGAGCTATATGTTGTTAGATGAGAACTATATATGTATGTACTTTGGTTTTAATGCGATGATGAACTTTTATCCATTTGGTCACTTAATTATCTATTTATGATGTTCTGTAATGGTTTTTGACACACTTAATTATATATAAATGCACGCAGATGAACCGCCAATGGATGTACGGTGACAGACACACCTCCGAGTACATTAAGGGCGTGCGTGAGTTTCTAAATGCGGCAGAGGCAAACAAGCAGAATGGTTTTATGTGTTGTCCATGCACTAAATGTGTGAATACGATGTCTTACTCTAACCGGAAAATCCTTCACTCCCACCTGCTTTACAAGGGTTTCATGCCACACTATAATGTTTGGACGAGGCACGGAGAAATAGGGGTTGTGATGGAAGACGGCGAAGAATAAGAGTACGATGACAACTATGTGCCCCCTGAATACGGTGATGCTGCAATGGGGGGAGCTGGTGAAGATCAAGAGGAACCAGACGATGTGCCCAATGATGCTGCAACGGGTGAAGCTGCTGAAGATCAAGAGGAACCAAATGATGATCTTCGTCGGGTCATTGTCGATGCAAGGACACAATGCGAAAGTCAAAAGGAGAAGCTGAAGTTCGATCGCATGTTAGAGGATCACAAAAAAGGGTTGTACCCCAATTGCGAAGATGGCAACACAAAGCTCGGTACCGTACTGGAATTGCTGCAGTGGAAGGCAGAGAATGCTGTGGCTGACAAAGGATTTGAGAAGCTACTGAAAATATTGAAGAAGAAGCTTCCGAAGGATAACGAATTGCCCGACAGTACATACGCATCAAAGAAGGTCGTATGCCCTCTAGGATTGGAGGTGCAGAAGATACATGCATGCCCTAATGACTGCATCCTCTACCGCGGTGCATACAACGATCTGAACGCATGCCCGGTATGCGGTGCATTGCAGTATAAGATCAGACGAGATGACCCTGGTGATGTTGATGGCGAGCCCGCCAGGAAGAGGGTTCCTGCGAAGGTGATGTGGTATGCTCCTATAATACCACGGTTGAAACGTTTGTTTAGAAACAGAGAGCATGCCAAGTTGATGCGATGGCACAGTGAGGACCGTAAGAAAGACGGGAAGTTGAGAGCACCCGCTGACGGGTCGCAATGGAGAAAAATCGAGAGATAGTACTGGGAGGAGTTTGCAAAGGACGCAAGGAACGTATGGTTTGCTTTAAGCGCGGATGGCATTAATCCTTTCGGGGAGCAGAGCAGCAATCACAGCACCTGGCCCGTGACTCTATGTATGTATAACCTTCCTCCTTGGATGTGCATGAAGCGGAAGTTCATTATGATGCCAGTTCTCATCCAAGGCCCTAAGCAACCCGGCAACGACATTGATGTGTACCTAAGGCCATTAGTTGAAGAACTTTTACAGCTGCGCTCCAAACATCCGGAGTAGTGCGATGACTGGATTACACGTGAACACATCAGGACTTTCAGCAGTTGGTTGGAAACACGTCTCAGAGGTGACAACACTGTTTGTGATGAGTTGTACTTGTTGTCCAGGGGACCATCTTCGACTGTATTGATTTACAAAGGATACGAGATAAATGGGAATACATTTTACACGATTGTCCAAGATCAAAAGAGCACCAACCAAAACAGCGGTGTCCCCTTTGATGCAACAACCGAGAGGGGAAAGGACACATATTATGGTTACATAGTGGACATATAGGAACTTGACTACGGACATGATTTTAAGGTCCCTTTGTTTAAGTGTAAATGGGTCAATCTGTCTGGAGGCGGGGTACATGTAGACCCACAGTACGGAATGACAACAGTGGATCTGAAAAATCTTGGATACACTGACGAACCGTTCGTCCTAGCCAATGATGTGGCACAAGTTATCTATGTGAAGGACATGTCTACCAGACAGAGAAAAAGAAAAGATAAGGAAGCGAATACATCATACGATGAGCCAAAGCGCCACATAGTTCTTTCAGGAAAAAGGGACATCCTGGCAGTGGAGGGCAAGACAGACATGTCTGAAGATTATGAAAAGTTTCATGAAATTCCTCCCTTCAAAGTCAAGGCTGACCCAAGCATCCTGATAAACGATGAAGATTATCCATGGTTACGGCGCAATAAGCAAATGACACAAGCGAAGAAAAAGTGAAGACTTTTTTCCGCAACTATTATGATGATACCATGCCAACTTTGTAACAAACGAGTATGATACCATTGTCAGTTTATACTATTAAAATTTGCACTAACATAAAGTTTGTATTTGGTTTTACCAGAAAGAATTAAAAAATAAAACAAAAAACAAAAGAAAATAAATAATGCAGAAAACAAAAAAAACTTGCAAAAAAATAAAAAATAGCAACAATAAGTATTTCATTGTAAGTAGAAACATAATAAAATAAATAAAGCAACAAAGAAAACAAATAAATTCAAATTTAAACTATTCAAATTTGAATACTACTTGCACTAACAGAAAGTTTGTAATTGGTTTTACAAAAGAAAATAAATAATGCAGAAAACAAAACAAAAAAACTTGAAAAAAAATAGCAACAATAAGTATTTTTTTGTAAGTAGAAACAAAATCAAATAAATAAAGCAACAAAGAAAACAAATAAATAAAAATAGCAACAGTAAGTATTTTGTTAAAAGTAGAAACAAAACTAAAAAATAAAGCAACAAAGAAAAAAATAAAAAATATGCCACCTGCTGGGCCCACACGGCCTGAATACGACTAGAAACCCAACCATGGGCCAGGATTCAGGCCCGTAGAAAGCCCAGCAAGACCACAGGCAAATCAGTGTCAGTTTAGGCCCTTAGGCCTGCAGTATAGAGGAGTTCGAGAGGAGAGAGGCAGCGGGGCTTATAAACTCGTGCTGCTCTCCCTCAACTAGCGAGGTGGGACTAAACTTCCCACCGCACCGCGGCAAGGCCTTTAGTCCCGGTTGGTGCCATCAACCGGGACTAAAGGGTGGCATTAGTCCCGGTTGGTGGCTGAAACTGGGACTAATACCCCCCTTTAGTCCCGGTTGGTGGCAGCAACCGGGACTAAAGGCCCCTCCTTCCCGCCCTTTGGGCTGCTGAAAAGGGACCTTTAGTCCCGGTTGGTGGCAGCAACCGGGACTAAAGGGGGGTATTAGTCCCCGTTTCAGCCACCAACCGGGACTAATACGCCTCCTATATAAACTAACACTTGCGAAAATTTCGGTCAGTTCTTCTTCCCCGCCCCGACGCCTCCCTCTCCTTCCCCGCCCCCGTCGCCGTCGCCGTCGCCCCCGTCGCCATCGCCGTCGCCCCCGACGCCGCCCCGACGCCGCCTCGTCGCCACGCCCCGCGCCGTCGCCCCGCCCCGCGCCGTCGCCGCGCCCCGGCCGGCCCGTCGCCGTCGCGCCGCGCGCCCCGCCCTGCCGCCTCGTTGCCGCCCCGCCCCGCCGCCGTCGCGCCGCCCAGCCCCGCCGATGTGAGGGGCTCCCTTTTTTTATGTTTAATATTGCTGTATATATATATATAGTTGCTGTGTATATATGTATATATGTGTAGATTTTTTTTATGTTTATATAAATTGCAGTATATATAGTTGCTGTATATATAGTTGCTGTATTTATATGTATGTGTATATCTTTTTTTTTCTTAAGAATTTGCTAAATATATATGTTAAATATATATGTGTATGTGTATATAAATATATTTTTTCTTAGGAAGTTGCTGTATATATGTGATGTGTGTATATGTGATGTATATATATGTGTATGTGGCTATATAGTTTTTTGTTTATATATGCTAAATATATATAGAAAGTTTTATATACGCAAAAGTTACAAATTTAGAAAAAGAAGGATAGGAAAGAAGAAAATAAGAAAGAGGAAAGAAAGAAGAAGAGGAGAGGAAGAAGAGGAGAAATAAATAAGAAGAAGAAAAAAAAGAAAAAAAAGAGGAGAAGGAAGAAAAGATAGAGGAGAAGAAGAGAAATTTTCTCTTCTTCTCCTCTATTCCTTTCTTCTTCTCCTTTTTTTTCTTTTTTTTTCTTCGATCTTCTCCTCTAGCGGTTCCTTTTTTCTTCTTCTTCCTCTTTTTTTTATCGGATATGTCTATGTCGATATACACCCTCCCCGATAACTTCGACATTAGGGGGGGCCGGGGTCGAGGGTCATCGAGGGACCGAGAGGCCGAAGGTCGAGGGGTCGGGTCGTCGAGGGACCGAGAGGCCGAAGGTCGAGGGGTCGAGAGGTTGCCTAGCAGTCGGGGGTCTAGGGTTGTGGATCGCCGAGCAGTCGGGGGTCAAAGTATTGAAGAATTCCATGACTTCATCATTTGCCAGAAGTAACCGGGGCATTTTGGTACAAAGTTATGCAAAGATATTCTGGAACGGAGTTCCTGATAGAATAATCCGTCTTTTGTTACGAATTATCCTATCTGGGACTCCGTTCCAAAATAACTTTGGAGAGCTTCGTACCATCATGCTACTGTTACTTTCGCCTAATGATGAAGTATTGGTTTTGTTGAATCCTTTGACACTTGACAAAATGTGACATGAGGGGGTCTAGGGTTGTGGATCGCCGAGCAGTCGGGGGTCGAGGGGTCGAGAGAGGTTGCCTAGCTAGTGTCAAAGTATTGAAGAATTCCATGACTTCATCATTTGCCAGAAGTAACCGGGGCATTTTGGTACAAAGTTATGCAAAGATATTCTGGAACGGAGTTCCTGATAGAATAATCCGTCTTTTGTTACGAATTATCCTATCGGGGACTCCATTCCAAAATAACTTTGGAGAGCTTCGTACCATCATGCTACTGTTACTTTCGCCTAATGATGAAGTATTGGTTTTGTTGAATCCTTTGACACTCGACAAAATGTGACATGAGGGGGTCTAGGGTTGTGGATCGCCGAGCAGTCGGGGGTCGAGGGGTCGAGAGAGGTTGCCTAGCTAGTGTCAAAGTATTGAAAAATTCCATGACTTCATCATTTGCCAGAAGTAACGGGGGCATGTTGGTACGAAGTTATGCAAAGATGTTTTGGAACGGAGTTCCTGATAGGATAATCCGTCTTTTGTTACGGATTATCTTATCTGGGACTCCGTTCCAAAACAACTTTGGAGAGCTTCGTACCATCATGCTACTGTTACTTTCGCCTAATGATGAAGTATTGGTTTGTTGAATCCTTTGACACTAGACAAAATGTGACATGAGGGTGTCTAGGGTTGTGGATCGCCGAGAAGTCGGGGGGGTCGAGAGGTTGCCTAGCTAGTGTCAAAGTATTGAAGAATTCCATGACTTCATCATTTGCCAGAAGTAACCGGGGCATGTTGGTACGAAGTTATGCAAAGATGTTCTGGAACGGAGTTCCTGATAGGATAATCCGTCTTTTGTTACGGATTATCTTATCAGGGACTTCGTTCCAAAACAACTTTGGAGAGCTTCGTACCATCATGCTACTGTTACTTTCGCCTAATGATGAAGTATTGGTTTTGTTGAATCATTTGACACTAGACAAAAGGTGACATGAGGGGGACTAGGGTTGTGGATCGCCGAGAAGTCGGGGGTCGAGGGGTCGAGAGAGGTTGCCTAGCTAGTGTCAAAGTATTGAAGAATTCCATGACTTCATCATTTGCCAGAAGTAACCGGGGCATTTTGGTACAAAGTTATGCAAAGTTGTTCTGGAACGAAGTCCCTGATAGGATAATCCGTCTTTTGTTACGAATTATCTTATCCGGGGACTCCGTTCCAAAACAACTTTGGAGAGCTTCGTACCATCATGCTACTGTTACTTTTGCCTAATGATGAAGTATTGGTTTTGTTGAATCCTTTGACACTAGACAAAATGTGACATGAGGGGGTCTAGGGTTTGTGGATCGCCGAGCAGTCGAGGGTTGAAGCTAGTTCTACGTTTGCCATTAATATATCCATCTGTCATGTTTGAATAATAATTGGCATGTTGTAAATATTTGTAGAAACAATGGACGACAACACCCGAGACCTAGCACAAGAAGCGATGTTGATGGACATAATCGCACACGGACAAAATGCCGTCTTGTCGTATCTCAACGACACCGATGAGCAGGTCGAACAAGAGCTGCAGCTGGAAGATCTAGGCTATGATATTGATGAATTCGGTGACCCAATGCACATGGAAGAAGTAGACCGTGAGGACGGCTCCGGTGACCCAATGCCGGTGCAAGAAGGAGACCGTGATGCTGGCTCCGGTGACCGAACCGAGTCCGGCCAGGAGGTATATATGTTAGTTAAGCATGTGCTGACTAGTTAATTGATTCATTCATTAACTCTCGT
This sequence comes from Secale cereale, assembly GCA_902687465.1. Lineage (NCBI taxonomy): Eukaryota > Viridiplantae > Streptophyta > Magnoliopsida > Poales > Poaceae > Secale > Secale cereale. Next base: position 64,848,967 of record LR738716.1, read on the forward strand.
CTTTGTTCCTTTTTCTAACCCTCCGGATCGAGCAAATCTTCGGTAAAGAGACGAGGAGCGAAGAAAAAGTTGAGGCCGGATGAAAAGTTTGAGATCTTAGAAATCTCGCGCTCCGGCGAGCCGATTGCACCCATCCGGACAAAGAACGCATTTGTTAATCAGTGCGGGGTTCTGGTTAGGGACAAGATCCCGATCAGCATCCATCAATGGTTAAAGCCGGCTACAAACGACGCTCAGGTGACTTATGTCACTGATATGCAGAAAGAAGATCTTTGTACTGAGCTGAAGTCAAATTTCGTCCTACCGCGAGAGGTTGATCCGGCGAAGCCAGTTAAAGAGGAGTTAATCAAGTCTGCTGCACTTTCGAAGATGGCAGACCAATTCAGGGCATGGAAGAAAAAACTGAATAAGTTTGTCAAAGATAAAAAGACTCCAGAATTCGTGGGCATATATGAGAAGATCAAAGATGACTGGCCCGCATTTGTGGCCCATAAGAAGTCGGAAAAGAGTCAGAAGATGTCGGAGACAAACCGGATAAATGCTGCGAAGAAGATGCATCACCATCGCACGGGGTCGGGCGGCTAACTCGTAGCCCGGCCTAAGTGGGCCAAGGCTGAGAATGATCTGCTTCAGAAAGGGATCGAACCAGAGACAATGCACTGGCCAGAACGTTGCCAGACTTGGTTCTTTGGGGCTGGCGGAACCTTGGACCCTGTAACAGGGTGGTGCATTTGGACGGACAAGCAATTGGAAACACCACTCAGGAAGATGCGACAGTATATCAAAGCAACGCATGAAGGGACGTTCATCCCCGACAGAGAGAACGACGAGCTGACAATGGCCCTCGGGAATCCTGAGCACCCTGGACGGACACGAGGCACGCCAGGCTCCCTTCCGTGGCGTGCTGGGTTTCCGGACGCAGGAGGCTACAAATGCCACGACAGGAGGAAGAAAATGGAGCAGACCGAAATCCAGGCGCTGCGGGCCAGAATACAAGCGACAGAGGAACGGGAAGAAAATCGGGAGAAAAGAATTGCCGAAGCTTCCCCCGAAGCTACCCCGCCATCTCAGCGGAGAAGCAGCGTGGCTTCCACCGAGCTGCTTCAGCCAGAGCTTGCCTTGACGGCTACTGCTAGGAATCCTGTGGATGCTATCATGCAGGCACAAAATTGACACCTTATGGCACAGTGGATGAATCTGAAGGTCAAGGCGGCTGCTGGCTCTGTTTATCCTTCTGGACCCGACGACACTTTTCACTGCCGGCCGATTCCAGAAGGATATGCTAGGGTGATGGTCGACGAGATAACGGAGGGATTTGAGGAGCTCCAGCTTGACCACCCTACCGGTGAAGGGGAGACTCGGCTGGGTTCTTCACTGAAGACTCCATGCCTATGGCGGAAGGACCTAATCAACATTCTCAACTGGACGCCTCCGCCTCCTCCTCCTCCTCCGGCGAGTCAGGGCACTCTGCCTCCTCCACCGCCTCCTCCTCCGGCGAGTGACCATCAGGGCACTCCGGCTCCTTCTCCGGCGCGTGGCGGCACTCCGCCTCCTTCGCCGCCGGCGCGCCCGAGCAGCCAGCCTGCTCCTCCTTCACCGCCTAATCAGCAAGGGGGGAAGAGACCTGTCGCCGCTCCGGCTGCTCCTCCTCCGGCGCGTAAGCAAGTAAAAAAGACAGCCGCTTCGTCTGGTCCGGCGACGTCTACCAGTGCCAGAGGCGGGAAGCGATGCAGATTCGGTCCTTCTCTCACGCCTCTAGAGAAGTTACCGTACGAGAGGTCCGACGAGGAAAACACGAAGATCGCTCAAGGCCAAGTGAAGGACTTTTTTGAAGGGTTGAAAGCACAGAGACATCCACCTCCGGAGGAGAAGATAGATGCGGTGAAAGCAAAGCGCACTCTTGCTGCCCTGAAGCAACCAGCGCAAAGTAAGCCGCGGGACAACTATGACCGCATGATCCAAAAGTCATATCAAGCAGCGAAGCGGTCGGGAAGTACTAAAAGTGATCATAGGTTAGCAGAAGGGCGAGCTGGGAAACAAATTGCCCAGCTCGGCGAACAAGCGGACCAATCGTGCCCCCCGCTCAAGGTGTCTAGCGACATGGTCGCTAATGATCCGAGGATGGTGCCCGGTTATACCAATCTTGCAGATTACGCGTCCGACGATGTACACTATGATTTCTTGGAAGTGCAGATAGAAAGATACGAGTACAAAAAGCCTCTCGTCAAAAATGAAAGATCTCTATCAACGAATATGCGAAGATTGCATGATTGGTACATGAAAATCTGCAGAGAGTCTGGGGGGAGGAATAACTTGTATTTGAGAGTTAAACCGGAGCATGACCTCGTTGGAATTGACCTGTTGCCCGTTCCATTTGAGGAGTTCTATCAATTTTTCAATCATATGGCCCTCGATAAAACAACGGTCACCTGCTACTGTCTGTAAGTAGTACTACTTCTGTCATTAAGTCTCTCTATATAGCTGATCTTCATTGCATGTATTTATAATTATCCTCACTATATTATGCAGATTGAAGATCGTCGAATTGAAGAAAAGACAAGTAGGTGACATTGGGTTTATTAACACATACCTCATAGATGCAACCGAGGTTAAATTGCGTCCCGACGATACCGAGACCAACTTGCTACGATCGTTGGTGGTAAATGAAAACAAAGATATAATACTCTTTCCTTACAACTTCAAGTGAGTGTTAATGTCTTGTGCATATTTGGTTTCCCTTATATATCAGTCAAGGTTATAGTGATGTAATTGATGATCTCATGCATTCGTGCGCAGCTTCCACTATATTCTCTTAGAGATTAAGCTTGAGAAGGGAGTAGTAACTGTCTTCGACTCTAAACGTAAAGATCCCGAGGAGTATGCGGACATGACTCAAATGCTAGCCAGGTAAGTTAAATCGATCAATATTATCCACCATGCATATATATCAGCAACTTCATTTCTGATATCAACTAATTGTTTTCTTTGTCTGGCAGGGCTTGGAGAAAATTCACCAAAAAAGCTCCGGGACTGCCGAAGAAGCTACAATTTAGATACCCGAAAGTAAGTACTATATAGTAGCATGTTCCGCGCGCGCATCTCCTATATCTTGATTCAAGCGCTAGTTTCATCAATACCAATTTGGCATTCTTGCTTATCAGTTTGATTGACCTCTATTTCTTGTAAAGTGGTTGTGGCAGGAACCCAGGAATGATTATTGTGGATACTACATTTGCGAGTCCATCCGCCACACGACCTGTGAGAGGGGCTACACTGATGAACAATTTGAAGTGCGTAAGCAATCAATAATATTCACAAATTTATAGCATCATTTCATGTATTGACCCCCTACTTCAAATTAGATGTTTCGGATGCGGGATGAACTCCTAACACCAGATCGTCTGCGAGCAATTCAAGAGGAATTGGCGGCATTCTTCCTTGAACACGTGATCGCTGAAGACGGAGAATACTATGTGGACCATGCATCCATGTGTTAGGAGATTATTTTTGTAAGAGATAATTATTGTATATATGTGCCCGGTAGTGTCGGATAGATATACGAGAACTTGTTGTTCGACCAATCTCTCGGAGAAGGAGAGGTGGTCGATATTACTTCTCTCTGTATGCATATATATATATATATATATGTTGATTATACGATCTTCTGTTCCTTCGTTTGCTTAGTAGCTAGCAGCTAGCTAGCTAGCTAGCGTGACTCTAGTCCTCTCTATATACGTATGTGTAGTATGTAGCGTCGACCAAGCACGGACATAAGAGAGAACACTTCTCTCTATTAATTAGCTAGCTAACACAATATATGAAACACCTAAATTAACCCCAAAACCTAAAACCCCCCCTCCCCTTTCAAAAAAAAAACAAAAACCACAGCCACAGAAATGCTGACGCGTGGATGCCTTTTGGTCCCGGTTGGTACCACCAACTGGGACTAAAGCCCCTCCTGCCTGGACTCGGTGCACAGGCCACGTGGACACCCTTCTGCCCCGGTTCTGGATTGAACCGGGACTAAAGGGTCAGAGCATTAGTACCGACCCTCTTGTCCCGGTTCTGGAACCGGGGCTAAAAGGCCCAAATGAACCGGGGCTAAAGACCCTTTATCTACTAGTGTATGCTGGTCTAACTGATGAATCCAGGTCCTATTTGGACAGTTGTGCTGGTTGTGTTTTCAGGAAAAGAACACCGGACGATGCGGAAGACTTAATGGGCAGGATTGCCAAAAACCATGAAGATTGGTCCGTCCCTGAACCACCTCCCCCAACAAAGAAGAGGGGCATGTTTGTTCTAAGCCCCGAGGATATGCGAGAAGCAAAGAAGTCTATTAAAGAGAAAGGTATTAAAGCTGAAGACGTGAAGAATCTACCCCGTATTGAGAAGCTGTGTGAGCCTACCACTCACCCTCCTATGGTAGAGGTACACTCTCTTTTAGATTTCAACGCAAGTGACATCCCTCATGGTAAGCCTCCTGATCAATGTTTAGATGAGTTTGATAATTTTATTATGAAACAGAATCATTTTAATGAGAGGATAGAAAGTCAGTTGCATGATAATTCCCTTGCTATCAAAAAGTTGCTTGGTGTTTTAGATAGAACAGTTAATGATGTTCAATGTCTTGTGAAGCATTTTCATATGGTTCAAACTCAGCTTGAACAAATTTCTAAAGTGCAAAGAGATTTGCTTGCTAACAATGCCAAACAAGATAAATTGCAGGCTTTTGGCATTAAGACCCGAGGAGGAACTAGTACTCAAGATCCTCTTTATCCAGAGGGACATCCGAAGAGAATCGAGCAAGATTCTCAAATGCAGGAAGAAGAAATTGTTGTCTCTCCAAATAAGAAGAAGAAACATAAAGAGACTGACAATTCTAATGATCCTATTGCAGATGAAGAACCAGCTATTGATCCCAACAGTGTATCTATTTCCGATGCTGAGACTGAAGACGGTGCTGAACCTGAAGGTAATAATAATGAGAAGAATGATCCGCCTGAAGTTCGAGAAGAAGAAGCACCTGACAAACGTAAGAGGTACACTAAAGAAGACTTCATCGCAAGAAAACATGGGAAGGAGAGAGAACCATGGGTACAGAAACCCATGCCCTTTCCAGGTAAGTCCATCAAATCTAAAGAAGAAGAGCATTACAATAAGTTTTGTGAATGGATTAGACCTCTTTTTCTTCAAATTCCTTTGACTGATGCTATTAAGTTACTTCCTTATTCAAAATATATGAAAGATATTGTCACAAACAAAAGAAAAGTTCCTAATGATGCAATATCTACTATGCTTGCTAACTATTCTTTCAGTGGAAAGATTCCTGAGAAGCTCGGTGATCCAGGTATACCCACCATTCCTTGCTCCATAAAGAATAATTATGTCAAAACTGCTTTATGTGATCTTGGAGCAGGAGTGAGTGTTATGCCTCTCTCTCTTTACGAGAGGCTCTGTTTAGAAAAACTAATTCCTATAGATATCTCCCTTTAGATGGCTGACAAGTCAACCGCTGTTCCGATAGGTATTTGTGAGGATGTTCCCGTAGAAGTTGCTAATTGTTTAATTCTTACTGATTTTGTTGTGCTTGACATGCCCGAGGATGGGAGCATGTCCATTATTCTTGGTAGACCTTTTCTTAACACCGCAGGTGCTATTATTGATTGCAATAAAGGGAAGGTTACCTTCCATGTGAATGATAAAGAACACATGGTATATTTTCCGAAGAAGACCGACAGGAGGCATGCCCTCAACTCTATAGAGAATATCGAGACCGTGAAAATTGGAGAATGGGACTGTCCACTACATGTGCCTCACAAATACAAAACTATCATGGTAGGGACAATGTCCATCAAGGTAAAAGTTCAGTGATTACTTCGTAGGAGGTGAGACTTTTTGCTCTATATATCACTTGTTTGTTGGTAAGACTTGATCAACCTTACTAGTGAACGTGTTTTATATGGATAAAAAGTTGAGCTTGCTATGTTTTCATTTGTTTTTAGTGTTGTTCTACTTGCTGTACCAAGTATCTATGTTTTTGAAGCTTCACAATACTACTAACTGCTTCAAGTTTTCAGAGAGTTTCGCAGCTTTTTGAACTTCGAAAAAATTTCAACAGTGAAGTTTTCAGAAAAATTCCAGAAAAATTATATTAAAAAATTCCACAACGGGAGAGACCCGGAAAGTCCTGGGGCCAGCCAGGGGGGGCCACCAGTGGCCCAGGCGGCCAGCTGGCGCGGCCCAGCCCCTGGCCGCGCCCACAGGGCGCCTGGGGCCCACGGGACCCCCCCTCGAGGTACTTCTTCTTCCCTCCTCTCTCTCTTTTTCCAGAAACCCGAGTTCTGGTCTTGTTCTTGCTGTTCTTGCTGTTTTTGGGGGCGATTCTTCGATCTCTCTCTACAGCCCATCATTTGAGCTGAAATTTTGAGCAAATACTCCCTGGTATGTGACTCCTCCACCCCTTCAATTAGATTTTTGATTGGTGGCCTCATTTGTGAGTATTTAGTAGTTCTTGGTGCTATAGAGATGAGCTTGCATGCATGTGTAGAAAGTTATTTTCCAAGTTTTGATGCAAGTTTATGCCTTGGGCAAGTGAGTTGAGTAGTTTGCCTTAGCTCACTTTGTTTTAATCCTTGTTTTTGTAAATTGTAAAAAATTTCAGAAATGAGTTTGTTAGGAAGGGCAAAAGGATGGCTTGAGAAGAGGAGGCCCGCACACTCTGATCGAGTCACTAGAGCCGCAGCTTCACCATCGACTGCTAGGGTGAGCTATAATGAGGATCATGTGCCCCTGGAGTTGTTGGAAGACACAAGTCCAGCACGTGCGATGACATTTGCATGCGATGAATTCATGGAAGCTACGGGAATCAAGGATGAGTTTTATAATCTTTGTGCTAATGCAGGTTTGACACGACTCGTCACGAGCCGTGTTACTCAGTATCAAAAACTCACCTCCAGTTTCATTAACAGTTTTAGATATAATCCTGATTCGGGTGCTATTGAGTTTAAAATTTATAATGATCTTATCACCATGACTCTGGGAAATTTTTGTGAAGTAATAGGTGTGCCGAACATTGGGAGGACGGCAAGGATCGCCACTCAGCCCTCCGAGCTGAAAACCGTCATCAACTCTCTCTGCAGCATGGATACGAGGGATATTCATCGGTCGAAGATCTCCCGCATCTTGTATCCTCACCTCAGGTATTTTGCATATTATATTGCTAGAGGGGTCTTAGCTCGTGACAACACGAGCAGCATTTCTGCTCCGGATATTGCTATCCTGGCAGCAGCCCTCTCAGGGAGGTATGATTATAATCTTGGTACCTTAATTGCTCGACGCCTTGCTATGAACGGTAACAAGGGGGACTTATATGGTGGCATTTATGCCACACTTATCTTAGAGCATCTTGGAGGCACCCCACACCCTGATGACACTCCTTTTACCTATTTAAGCTTTGATCTTGCTGCTATGAAAAGGCATAAGTTTGTTACCATGGGTTCTGAGCTTGATAACCTTGTTTATATCTTGCATTTCGGAACTACCGCGGAACGCGAGATCCGTCTACCTGCACCTCTTTTGTTTGATTTTTCTCGCAGGAACGGATGGTCCTTTGATGTTGTCCAGTTCGATGAGTTCATGGTCTAGCATCAGTTCCATAACCCCATGGAGGGGGTTGTGCTCGACGAGGAGAGGCACGGTGAGATACCACATTTTCAGGAAGAAACCGCCACCGAGTTTGGTGAAGGGTCTTCCTCTGTTTGGCGTTCGGAACCTTCCTCGTGGGAGACTCCGAGGAGTTCGGTGTACGCGCCAGCATCCTTCTACGACCCTTGGTCTCACCACCATACCCCTGGAGCAGGAGGCTCCTGGGGGCAGTAGCTGCTGCCAACTTAGGCCAAAAGCCTAAGCTTGGGGGAGTACGTGCCCTTCTCACTTTTTCATTGTATTATCTGTTTTATTCGCTTTGATCTTTTCGAAGTTTTTGCCCGTTCTTCTTTATTTCTCACTTTGCAAAAACAACAAAAAGATTTTCTCTTCTTTTGCTTTTATTCAACTTTTGAAAATCCAAAAAGATTTCCTTTCTCTCTTTAGTTTGCTTTGTTTTCAGAGATCAGCTCAAGTTCGTGATGGCATTTTATTATATTTCCAACGTTCGATCGTGCAAGTGACAAGCAGTAATGACGAAGATCGACTGAAAGGAAGCAACAAGGAAGACCGGTATGAACTCATATTGTTTCTACTTTTGTACATATGCCTGTACTTATGATCTAGAGACCAGCTTGTAGCGACATAGTGCTATGTTTACAATGCTCTTCCAGTGGTTCATGCTTTCCTTGTGGCTAGTCTCGAATAACTAGAGTATATAATGTGTTATTGAAATGATCTACATGCATTGCACTGTTCATAGTCTGGTATACTAAGGTGGTATTTCCCTTTAGAGAATTTTTGGATTGACTTGGCACATGCTTACACATGTTTAAGACTAAAAAGTCTACTTTGCCTTGATGATCTTTGAGTTTTAGAATAGTTATATCACTTTCATGCCCGATTCAATGTTGCTTTGTCGCTCTGCATGATTATGACCGTTATTGCTCTCTAGTTGGTCGCTTCCCAGTCTTTTGCTAAACCTCCACCCGTACTAAGCGGAATGACTGCTTGTGCATCCAAAACCTTTAAACCTGTTATGCCATATGAGTCCACTATACCTTCCTATACATGGTATTTACCTGCCATTCCTAACGAAGACTTTCATGTACCATCTCGAAATTATTCAAAAGCAATTCTCTTTTTGTGCCTATGTTTTAGCTCATGAGGAAGTAGTAGTTAATTCGTGATCTCTTTAAGTTGGACAAGTTTCACCCCTGGATTGCATGTATAATGTGCAAACCCCTAATATGAAAAGGAACTGGCATTGAGTGCGCCCGGCTCGAAAAGATAATATAACAAACAAACCCTCCTTCACGCTTTGTTCATGAGAAATCAGAAAACTTTGGCAGTGATAAACAAAGGAGATTAAGAGGATGTGATCGTCCTCATGCGGGAGCCGTTCCTCGAGACTTGTCTAGCTTAAAAAGTGATTGAGCTATCTACTAGCATTCGTTGACGAAATATGCACCTCTCAAAAACATGTTTACTTCTGTTTTTAAAACCAAGAGCTCTGGTACATGTTTAGTTTTTGTTTCCGATCACGGGTCTTCAACTTTGCCAATAAAAGCCACGGTTCGAGAGTCTCACCTTCTTTCTTCAAAGCACCGACTAGGAGAGCATAATTGTCATTCTGAGTATAATGTGCATTGTCCCAAAGTATTACATTGTCTTCTGCATACTTGTGATATGATTTATTCTGAAATTCCTAGCTCTAGTCTCCTTTAAAACTCTGGAGGAGTCTCTGCATTTATGTTTTGCTTCACTCATGGAGGCTAGCGAGATACCACCCTAATATGCTCAAGCTATGTGCAATGTGATCTTGTCTTGATTTTCAGTAATATATTATTCACTTTTGAGTATTTGTGACTGGTCACTTGAAAGAAGGATTGCTCCTTGCATTGTCCTCATAAGTACTGTTTCAATACTTGCTAAACTCTTTTCGTAGTACATGCTTATATACATCTAATGAAGCAAAAGAGTTTGTCAAAGTTTTCTTTGTCGCGTCCAGTTCGTTGAACTGAATTGCTTGAGGACAAGCAATATGCTAAGCTTGGGGGAGTTGATACGTCTCAAACGTATCTACTTTTCCAAACACTTTTTATATTGTTTTGACCTCATTCTTGCATGATTTGGACTAAACTAACCCGGACTGACGCTGTTTTCAGCAGAGCTGCCTGTATGGTTTATTTGTGTGCAGGAAAACGGATTTTTAAGCATCTCAGAAAAATCCACGAAAAATCACGAAAAATCCACGCACCCGAAGAAACCAAATACCAGAAGTGGGGCCAGAGGGGGGCCAGGGGGTGCCCAGGCACCCTGTGGGCGCGCCCCCCTGGGCCGCGCCGGGGGGCGCCTGGGTGGGTCCCACACCCCTTGGTGCCCTACTTTAGCCCGTATTTTTCCTCCCGACGCAGAAACCCCAGATCGGAAGTTCTTTCGCAGTTTTTCGTCGCGGAGCCGCCGCCACCCTCTGTTCTTCTTCGGGAGGGCTAATCTGGAGGCTGAATTGGCCTCCGGAGAGGGGAGATCGTCGCCATCGTCATCATCATCACCACTCCATCATCCTTCCATGACTTCTCCCTCCATGTGTGAGTAATTCCCCTGCTGTAGGTGAAGGGGATGGTAGGGATTGGATGAGTTAGATCATGTAATAGTTCGTCAGATTGTTGGGGGCATGTTGCCTATCATCTACTATGGTGTTTATCATCTTTGCTACAACTTGTTATTCTTAATGCTTGACACTAGGGCCCGAGTGCCATGATTTCAGATCTGAACCATATGTGTTTGCATGAATATATTTGTGTTCTTGATCCTATCTATGAGTTGTATGCACCTGTTACGGTTCGGAACCGGCGATCCCAAAAGTGACAGCTTGGGACACCAAAGGGGATGGTCCGTAGTTTGAGGATTACATGTATCCATTGAGTTCATTGCTTTGTTCCGGTGCTCTTTGACAGGAGCACCTTAATATCCATTAGTTTCTTTTGGCCCCGTTCGTAGCGAGATGGTAGGACAAAAGATGTTGTGCAAGTTCTTATTGCAAGCACGTACAACTACCTACGGGATACATGCCTGATGTTTGATATTTGCCTAGATGATCATTACTTTTCCGTGTGCCGTGCCCCAAGTTAGAATCTATCTCATCCATGCAGCGCCCAACCATCCATCTCCCTAGCCTACAGTATTTTAAACCTTGCTTGTTACTAGTCGCTACTTTTGCTATTTACTTTGCTATCTACTGTTACTATTTACTTTTACTATTACTATCATCACTATCATATCACTGTTACCACTTATCTTTTGTTGCAAGTAAGTATATTTCAGGTGCGGTTGAATTGACAACTCAACTGTTAAAGCTTATAAATACTCTTTGGCTCCCCGTGTGTCGAATCAATAAATTGGGTTATTCTTACCCGCGAAGACTATCTCGATCCCTTACGGTTGAGGGTTATCAGATATTACTAAACCATACCACATCATAGGCAATCAAATCATGTTGGTTCTCCAATAACACATTGGGAACCCCCCAGCTATTTGAGACTAACCATAAGAAAACATGAACTACTAAGCACCATTATGCACGTAGCATTCTTATCATAGACATATCAACCAATGCAACGGAAGCAAACTCTCTTAATAAGATAAGCATGATAACTAAAGAGATTTCAAGCAACCAACTAGACAAAAGCTCTTTAAAAAGATAAGCATGAAAACTAAGGGCTAAGCATGATAGTAGCTATTGAAAGACCAAGAACACACACAGCAAAGATAGACATGAAAATTCTATGTTATGTTCTAGGTAGAAGTGGAGCGTGTTTCTCTCCCACACAAAGAAAGCTGAGTTCCGACTCGTTATGAAAAGCTAAAGAAAACTAAAAAGCAAGACGCTCCAAGCATAGCACATAACACATGAAGTGATAAAAATATAGTGGAACGAAAGACGAACTGATAATGTTGATGGAGAAGGGGATGCACGGGGGCATCCCCAAGCTTAGACGCTTGAGTCTCCTTGAATATTTCTTGGGGGTGCATGGGGGCATCCCCAAGCTTGAGCGTTTGACACTCCTGAATCTTTTTATCATCTTCCCTCGCACACTTGAAAACTCCCTTCATACATAACTCATCATAATCTGATTAGCGAGGTTAGTACCCATAAAAAAATAATTGTTCCTTCCTGGAAATAAGGATATTCTTGAAGGTCTACTGTTTCTCAAGATTGCCAAAAGGTTTTTGCAAAGAAAAAGCAAGCAATAGGTTTGCAAAATGAAGGAAAGGCAAAACATGACATAATCTGTGAAAAACAGAACAGCAGGTAGTAAATGATTTTTTCGGGGCACTTCTGCAACTATAATAAAAAAACTCAAAACAGACGCACGAAAGACAATTATATAGAGCAAGCTGTCGAAAAAATTCAGACCAAAAAGATGAACTGGTGATTTTATACGAATTTTTCTATCCAAGGACAGAATCTGTTTCCTGGACAGCACGTCACAACTTTTGAACTTTCTTGCAATCAGAGGCTACACTTGGCACAAAATTGAAAAGCAAAGATACAATGATGATGCTACTGTAGTAACAACATCAAGACACAACAAAAGCAAAATAAAATTTTATTTATGTGGGCTGCCTCCCAAAAGCGCTTTCTTTTATGCCTTTAAGCTAGGCATAATGCATAGAGATCAAGTTTTATCAAGAGTAAAAGAATAGCTAGCCTGTGTAACGGACTCAAAAGGTAACTTAATCTTCTTTCGAGGGAAGTGTTCCATCCCTTTCTTGAGAGGAAACTGGAATTTTATATTCCCCTCTTTCATGTCAATGATAGCACCAACGGTGCGTAGAAAAGGACGTCCCAAAATAATTGGACACGAAGGTTCACATTCAATTTCCATAATAGTAAAATCAACGGGAACATAATTGTCATTGACAATGATAAGAACATCGTCAATCCTCCCGAAAGGTTTCTTTACGGAAGAATCAACGAGACGAACACCAAAAGAACAAGAATCAAAAGGTTTCGGTTTAAGCATATCATATATTCTTTTGGGCATAACAGAGGTGCTAGCACCAACATCACATAAAGCATAGCAAGAGAAGTTATTCAACTTAATTTTTATCATAGGATCCCAACCATCTTCTAGCTTTCTAGGTATGGAGGCTTCTACTCTAAGTTTCTCCTCCCTAGCTTTGATAAGAGCATTAGTGATATGCTCTGTGAAGGCAAGGTTAAGCGTGCTAGTGCGGGGATCTCTAGACATCTTGTGAAGGAAATCAATAACTGCGGTAAGAGTGCAATTATCAAAATCAAGGTCACTACTATCAAGTAAAGTGGTAGTGGTGTCCTTTAGGTTCACTTGTTTGGTAGTTTCTATAGTCATAGCATCACCATTAATAGGTCCATTGGGACCAGGAGTGCATTGGGTGCTAAGAGTTTGGATATCCTCGACAACTTGGATAGTAGCAACAGTGTGGTGGGTAGGAAGGCTCTTAATTCTATCTTCTTCCTCCCTTTCTCTAGCCCATCTCTCTTTAAGTTTAGCCAACATCCTAATGTTTTCATTAATTTGCACTTGAATAGCATTCATAGGAGTGACCTTCCTCTCCTCAAGAGGAGAAGTTCTAATTTTAAGAAATTCTACCTCATTGGCTAAATTGTCTACCTTCGAAGAGAGATCATCTAGTTTGTTTAGTTTTTCTTCTACACTCTTATTAAAGGCTTTTTGGGTAGTGATGAAATCTTTAAGCATAATCTCTAGTTCAGTAGTGGAGTTCTTGGTGCTAGGATAAGCATTGTTGTTCCCATAAGAATTAGAGGGGAACGGTCTAGGATTGCTACCAAAATTACTCCTATAAGCATTGTTATTGAAATTGTTTCTAGAGATAAAGTTCACATCTACTTGTTCTTGAGCAATCAAAGAATTTAAAGGAACATCACGAGGATCAACAGAAGATTGCTTAGAAAGTAGAGACATGATCAAGTCAACTTTTTCATTTAAGGAGGAAATCTCCTCGACAGAGTTTACATTCCTACCTGTTGGAGCGCGTTCGGTGTGCCATTGGGAATAGTTGGTCATCATCTCATCGAGAAGCTTCGTGGCAGCACCAAGTGTAGTTGACATAAAAGTTCCTCCCTGCGGCCGAATCTAACAAGTTCCGCGAGGTAAAGTTCAAGCCTGCATAAAAAGTTTGGATAACCATCCAAGTAGTAAAACCATGAGTAGGGCAGTTCTTGATAAGAGATTTCATACGTGTTCATTATCCAATTGTTTAAAATTCATTATATTACTTCTTAGTTGGATAATTTTAGCAGGTGGATAGTATATTCCAATAAAAGCATCTTTGCACTTGTCCCATGAATCTATGCTATTTCTAGGCAAAGATTGAAACCAAATTTTAGCTCCTCCTCTCAAGGAGAAAGGAAAAAGCTTAAGCTTAACAATATTATCATCTATTTCTTGGTACTTTTGCATATCACAGAGTTCAACAAAGTTGTTTAAGTGTAAAGCAGCATCATCTCCAGCACCGGAGAATTGATCTTTCATGACTAAGTTCAGTAAAGCAGGTTTAATTTCATACGAAGGTGCTGAAGTGGCAGGTGTAGTGATAGGTGTGCAGATAAAGTCATCGTTGTTGTGACTAGTGAAGTCACACAACTTGGTGTTCTCGGTGGAACCCATAGCAACAAGCAAGCAAGATAACTATTTTTGTGATTTTCGATAAAAGATACTAAAGCAAAAACTGAAAGGTAAACTAACAAGACTAAAAGCAAAGGTAAAAGATAGCGTGCAACTCCCCTATCCTGAAGAGTGGAGTCCCCGGCAACGGTGCCAGAAAACTTTGCTTGATGGCTTCTCTCCCCTCGTTGGTTACCCCAAGTGGAAGGTTTGAGATGCAGTGTAGCGGAAGTTTTCCCTTGGCAATACCAAGGATCAATTTCCCTGAGACTCCCAGTTTCAACAAGAAGGTGTCAACTGCTAACGGCGCCAGATATTAGCAATCAACGTGGACCTGCACACAGATACAAATAACTTTGCTCCCAACGAGTACAGAGAGGTTGTCAATCCCTCCGGCCTTGTCGTTTACAAAGGGTCAAACGCAAGTGATAATAGTGATAGGTAATGCTGCAATAGTAAGTAAAAACGGAAAGTAAATAGCGGATGTGATCGATGATGGTAATGTGGACCGGGGTCCCATGATGTTCACTAGTGATGTCTCTCTCCCAAAAGACGATAAAACAGCTATGTGAGGTAAACGAATTACAGCTGGGCAATTGACAGGACCATGTGCGCAAACCAATGCTAACTACATTGCAAGAAAGGTAGAGGTTCAAAGCATGGGCGGTACGCTAAGGCAAGTAGACCGAAATCCATCTGCATCTACTACTAATCATCCACCTTGAGATATCTATCCAGAACATCTCGCTGGTATTAAGTTGCGAGTCCCACCCATAGTGTAAACTCAAAGCAACAGACAACTGCATTAAAAGAACTTTGCGTAAAGTAAACAATCCTTGCACCCGCGGGCACAAGCACCGTTGTTTTCCCCCTTGTGGCAACAGCACATCCCCTAGACTCATGTTTCTGTCACTCAAGCTAGTCATCGAGGGGCATGAACCCACAATCGAGCATAACCACTAGTAGAAAACAGGGCATTGGTCCAGCCCATTAGCCCCGGTTCAATCTAGAACCGGGACCAATGGGGGTACTGGACCCGGTTCGTTAGCCCAGGGGGCCGGCCGGGCCACGTGGGCCATTGGTCCCGGTTCGTCTGGACCTATTGGTCCCGGTTGGAGCTAAAAACCGGGACCAATGGCTCTTGCTCCTGGCCCACCACTATTAGTCCCGGTTTGTTTTATGAACCGGGACCAAAGGCTACCCTTTAGCCCCGGTTCATAGCACCAACCGGGACCAATGAGGTGCCTATATAAACCCCCTCACTCAAGAGCAGAGCTCACTGCTCTGTTTTTTTTTCTGGCCGAGGGGGAGAGGGGTTAGTGGTGCTCTAGCTCACCTCCTATGCACACAACATGTTCGGTGGAATGCCCGAGCCACACTAGTTAAGCTTTTCTGCTCTCGAAGCTCTATTTTCTCCGAGATTTGTCTAGGTTTAGCGGTCCGTCACGTCCCGTCCCCGTCTTCGCCGCCGTCGATCGCCCCCGCCGATCTCGTCACCGGCACCACCGTGGTGAGCCTCTTGTTATGTCCATGCTTTTCTTACTTTTATTATTGCTTTAGATAGATATTTGTCTAATTTTCTTATGTTTATTATTGCTTGTTATTATATAGTGCGATGGTTTTGATATCCGCCCACGTGGGCCCTCGTCCGGTCTACGGTTCGGATGTGGTATATTATCTTTAATTTATAACTATTTGTTTTAGTGCTTATGATAGTTATGCCGACCAACCTGACATGCATAGATGTTTTATTATGTCTAGGAGGTAGTTGAACCGGAAATTCCAACCGACCCTCTTGTGGAGAGGTTAAATTTAGTTGAAGAGGAAAACATTTCGTTAAAGAAAAAATTGGAAAAAATGGAGGAGGAGAAGATGGAATTGGAGTTGCATGTTGCGGAAGTTATCGATGATCACAAGATCAAGATGGAACCTTTTGTCGAGAGGTTAAATTTAGTTGAAGAAGAAAACAAATTCTTGAAGGAAAAAATAAAAAAATTGTGGACGAGAAGATGATATTGGAGTTGCATGTTGCGGATGTCGTCGATGATCACAAGATCAAGATGGATGCAATGCGGTTGAAGATTAAAAAGATTAGAAAATATGCCATTAATACCGAGGCTTGGTATCATTATGCCGTTGGATCAATTGTTACCTTGGTTGCGATTATGATAGCATTTGTTTTCGCGTTGAAATGTTTTACATAGTTTCGATGTGTATGGAGAGCTATATATGTTGTTAGATGAGAACTATATATGTATGTACTTTGGTTTTAATGTGATGATGAACTTTTATCCATTTGGTCACTTAATTATCTATTTATGATGTTCTGTAATGGTTTTTGACACACTTAATTATATATAAATGCACGCAGATGAACCGCCAATGGATGTACGGTGACAGACACACCTCCGAGTACATTAAGGGCGTGCGTGAGTTTCTAAATGTGGCAGAGGCAAACAAGCAGAATGGTTTTATGTGTTATCCATGCACTCAATGTGTGAATACGATGTCTTACTCTAACCGAAAAATCCTTCACTCCCACCTGCTTTACAAGGGTTTCATGCCACACTATAATGTTTGGACGAGGCACGGTGAAATAGGGGTTATGATGGAAGACGGCGAAGAAGAAGAGTACGATGACAACTATGTGCCCCCTGAATACGGTGATGCTGCAATGGGGGGAGCTGGTGAAGATCAAGAGGAACCAGACGATGTGCCCAATGATGCTGCAACGGGTGAAGCTGCTGAAGATCAAGAGGAACCAAATGATGATCTTCGCCGGGTCATTGTCGATGCAAGGACACAATGCGAAAGTCAAAAGGAGAAGCTGAAGTTCGATCGCATGTTAGAGGATCACAAAAAAGGGTTGTACCCCAATTGCGAAGATGGCAACACAAAGCTCGGTACCGTACTGGAATTGCTGCAGTGGAAGGCAGAGAATGCTGTCACTAGTAGAAAACAGGGCATTGGTCCAGCCCATTAGCCCCGGTTCAATCTAGAACCGGGACCAATGGGGGTACTGGACCCGGTTCGTTAGCCCAGGGGGCCGGCCGGGCCACGTGGGCCATTGGTCCCGGATCGTCTGGACCTATTGGTCCCGGTTGGAGCTAAAAACCGGGACCAATGGCTCTTGCTCCTGGCCCACCACTATTAGTCCCGGTTTGTTTTATGAACCGGGACCAAAGGCACCCCTTTAGCCCCGGTTTGTAGCACCAACCGGGACCAGTGAGTTGCCTATATAAACCCCCTCACTCAAGAGCAGAGCTCACTGCTCTGTTTTTTTTTCTGGCCGAGGGGGAGAGGAGTTAGTGGTGCTCTAGCTCACCTCCTATGCACACAACATGTTCGGTGGAATGCCCGAGCCACACTAGTTAAGCTTTTCTCCTCTCGAAGCTCTATTTTCTCCGAGATTTGTCTAGGATTAGCGGTCCGTCACGTCCCGTCCCCGTCTTCGCCGCCGTCGATGGCCCCCGCCGATCTCGTCACCGGCACCACCGTGGTGAGCCTCTTGTTATGTCCATGCATTTCTTACTTTTATTATTGCTTTAGATAGATATTTGTCTAATTTTCTTACGTTTATTATTGCTTGTTATTATATAGTGCGATGGTTTTGATATCCGCCCACGTGGGCCCTCGTCCGGTCTACGATTCGGATGTGGTATATTATCTTTAATTTATAACTATTTGTTTTAGTGCTTATGATAGTTATGCCGACCAACCTGACATGCATAGATGTTTTATTATGTCTAGGAGGTAGTTGAACCGGAAATTCCAACCGACCCTCTTGTGGAGAGGTTAAATTTAGTTGAAGAGGAAAACATTTCGTTAAAGAAAAAATTGGAAAAAATGGAGGAGGAGAAGATGGAATTGGAGTTGCATGTTGCGGAAGTTATCGATGATCACAAGATCAAGATGGAACCTATTGTCGAGAGGTTAAATTTAGTTGAAGAAGAAAACAAATTCTTGAAGGAAAAAATAAAAAATATTGTGGACGAGAAGATGATATTGGAGTTGCATGTTGCGGATGTCGTCGATGATCACAAGATCAAGATGGATGCAATGCGGTTGAAGATTAAAAAGATTAGAAAATATGCCATTAATACCGAGGCTTGGTATCATTATGCCGTTGGATCAATTGTTACCTTGGTTGCGATTATGATAGCATTTGTTTTCGCGTTGAAATGTTTTACATAGTTTCGATGTGTATGGAGAGCTATATATGTTGTTAGATGAGAACTATATATGTATGTACTTTGGTTTTAATGTGATGATGAACTTTTATCCATTTGGTCACTTAATTATCTATTTATGATGTTCTGTAATGGTTTTTGACACACTTAATTATATATAAATGCACGCAGATGAACCGCCAATGGATGTACGGTGACAGACACACCTCCGAGTACATTAAGGGCGTGCGTGAGTTTCTAAATGTGGCAGAGGCAAACAAGCAGAATGGTTTTATGTGTTGTCCATGCACTCAATGTGTGAATACGATGTCTTACTCTAACCGAAAAATCCTTCACTCCCACCTGCTTTACAAGGGTTTCATGCCACACTATAATGTTTGGACGAGGCACGGAGAAATAGGGGTTATGATGGAAGACGGCGAAGAAGAAGAGTACGATGACAACTATGTGCCCCCTGAATACGGTGATGCTGCAATGGGGGGAGCTGGTGAAGATCAAGAGGAACCAGACGATGTGCCCAATGATGGTGCAACGGGTGAAGCTGCTGAAGATCAAGAGGAACCAAATGATGATCTTAGCCGGGTCATTGTCGATGCAAGGGCACAATGCGAAAGTCAAAAGGAGAAGCTGAAGTTCGATCGCATGTTAGAGGATCACAAAAAAGGGTTGTACCCCAATTGCGAAGATGGCAACACAAAGCTCGGTACCGTACTGGAATTGCTGCAGTGGAAGGCAGAGAATGCTGTGGCTGACAAAGGATTTGAGAAGCTACTGAAAATATTGAAGAAGAAGCTTCCGAAGGATAACGAATTGCCCGACAGTACATACGCAACAAAGAAGGTCGTATGCCCTCTAGGATTGGAGGTGCAGAAGATACATGCATGCCCTAATGACTGCATCCTCTACCGCGGTGCATACAACGATCTGAACGCATGCCCGGTATGCGGTGCGTTGCGGTATAAGATCAGACGAGATGACCCTGGTGATGTTGATGGCGAGCCCGCCAGGAAGAGGGTTCCTGCAAAGGTGATGTGGTATGCTCCTATAATACCACGGTTGAAACGTTTGTTTAGAAACAGAGAGCATGCCAAGTTGATGCGATGGCACAGTGAGGACCGTAAGAAAGACGGGAAGTTGAGAGCACCCGCTGATGGGTCGCAATGGAGAAAAATCGAGAGAAAGTACTGGGAGGAGTTTGCAAAGGACGCAAGGAACGTACGGTTTGCTCTAAGCGCGGATGGCATTAATCCTTTCGGGGAGCAGAGCAGCAATCACAGCACCTGGCCCGTGACTCTATGTATTTATAACCTTCCTCCTTGGATGTGCATGAAGCGGAAGTTCATTATGATTCCAGTTCTCATCCAAGGCCCTAAGCAACCCGGCAACGACATTGATGTGTACCTAAGGCCATTAGTTGAAGAACTTTTACAGCTGTGGAATGAAAACGGTGTACGTGCGTGGGATGAGCACAAACAGGAGGAATTTGACCTAAAGGCGTTGCTGTTCGTGACCATCAACGATTGGCCCGCTCTCAGTAACCTTTCAGGACAGACAAACAAAGGATACCACGCATGCACGCACTGTTTAGATGACACTGAAAGTATATACCTGGACAAGTGCAGGAAGAATGTGTACCTGGGCCATCGTCGATTTCTTCCGACCAACCATCAATGTCGAAAGAAAGGCAACCATTTCAAAGGCGAGGCAGATCACCGGAAGAAGCCCGCCATGCGTACCGGTGATCACGTACTTGCTATGGTCAATGATTTACACGTAATCTTCGGAAAGGGCCCCGGCGCACTAGCTGTTCCGAATGACGATGAGGGACACGCACCCATGTGGAAGAAGAAATCTATATTTTGGGACCTACCCTACTGGAAAGACCTAGAGGTCCGCTCTTCAATCGACGTGATGCACGTGACGAAGAACCTTTGCGTGAACCTGCTAGGCTTCTTGGGCGTGTATGGAAAGACAAAAGATACAGCTGAGGCACGGGAGGACCTGCAACGTTTGCACGAAAAAGACGGCATCCCTCCGAAGCAGTATGAAGGTCCTGCCAGCTATGCTCTTACGAAAGAAGAGAAAGAAATCTTCTTTGAATGCCTTCTCAGTATGAAGGTCCCGACTGGCTTCTCGTCGAATATAAAGGGAATAATAAATATGGCAGAGAAAAAGTTCCAGAACCTAAAGTCTCATGACTGCCATGTGATTATGACGCAACTGCTTCCGGTTGCATTGAGCGGGCTTCTACCGGAAAACGTCCGATTAGCCATTGTGAAACTATGTGCATTCCTCAATGCAATCTCTCAGAAGGTGATCGATCCAGAAATTGTACCAAGGCTAAGGAGTGATGTGGCGCAATGTCTTGTCAGTTTCGAGCTTGTGTTCCCACCATCCTTCTTCAATATCATGACACACGTCCTAGTTCATCTAGTCGACGAGATTGTCATTCTGGGGCCCGTATTTCTACACAATATGTTCCCCTTTGAGAGGTTCATGGGAGTCCTAAAGAAATATGTCCGTAACCGCGCCAGACCAGAAGGAAGCATCTCCATGGGCCATCAAACAGAGGATGTCATCAGGTTTTGTGTTGACTTCATTCCTGGCCTTAATAAGATAGGTCTCCCTAAATCGCGGTACGAGGGCAGACTGACTGGAAAAGGCACGCTTGGAAGGGACTCAATTATATGCAGGGACGGTTATTCTTGGTCTCAAGCACACTACACAGTTCTACAGAACTCTACATTGGTGACCCCGTATGTCGATGAACACAAGAACAGTCTGCGCTCCAAACACCCGGAGCAGTGCGACGACTGGATTACACGTGAACACATCAGGACTTTCAGCAGTTGGTTGGAAACACGTCTCAGAGGTGACAACACTGTTTGTGATGAGTTGTACTTGTTGTCCAGGGGACCATCTTCGACTGTATTGATTTACAAAGGATACGAGATAAATGGAAATACATTTTACACGATTGTCCAAGATCAAAAGAGCACCAACCAAAACAGCGGTGTCCGCTTTGATGCAACAACCGAGAGGGGAAAGGACACATATTATGGTTACATAGTGGACATATGGGAACTTGACTACGGACATGATTTTAAGGTCCCTTTGTTTAAGTGTAAATGGGTCAATCTGTCAGGAGGCGGGGTACAGGTAGACCCACAGTACGGAATGACAACAGTGGATCTGAAAAATCTTGGATACAATGACGAACCGTTCGTCCTAGCCAATGATGTGGCACAGGTTATCTATGTGACGGACATGTCTACCAGAACGAGAAAAAGAAAAGATAAGGAAGCGAATACATCATACGATGAGCCAAAGCGCCACATAGTTCTTTCAGGAAAAAGGGACATCCTGGGAGTGGAGGGCAAGACAGACATGTCTGAAGATTATGAAAAGTTTCATGAAATTCCTCCCTTCAAAGTCAAGGCTGACCCAAGCATCCTGATAAACGATGAAGATTATCCATGGTTACGGCGCAATAAGCAAATGACACAAGCGAAGAAAAAGTGAAGAGTTATTTCCGCAACTATTATGATGATACCATGCCAACTTTGTAACAAACGAGTATGATACCATTGTCCGTTTGTACTATTCAAATTTCAATACTACTTGCACTAACAAAACAAAACAAAACAAAACAAACTTGAAAAATAAATAGCAACAATAAGTATTTTGTTGTAAGTATAAACAAAATAAAATAAATAAAGCAACAAAGAAAATAAATAAAGAAAGTAAAATAAATAAAGCAACTCTAAATACAGCAAAAAACAACTTAGAAATAAACAAAGAAAATAAAATAAATAAAGCAACTCTAAATACAGCAAAAAACAACTTAGAAATAAATAAAGCAAAAAAGGAAAAAAATATGCCACCTGCTGGGCCCACACGGCCTGAATACGACTAGAAACCCAACCATGGGCCAGGATTCAGGCCCGTAGAAAGCCCAGCAAGACCACAGGCAAAGCAGTGTCAGTTTAGGCCCTTAGGCCTGCAGTTTAGAGGAGTTCGAGTGGACAGAGGCAGCGGGGCTTATAAACTGGTGCTGCTCTCCCTCAACTAGCGAGGTGGGACTAAACTTCCCACCGCACCGCGGCAAGGCCTTTAGTCCCGGTTGCTGCCACCAACCGGGACTAAAGGGTGGCATTAGTCCCGGTTGCTGCCACCAACCGGGACTAAAGGCCCCACCTTCCCGCCCTTTGGGCTGCTGAAAAGGGACCTTTAGTCCCGGTTGGTGGCAGCAACCGGGACTAAAGGGTGGCATTAGTCCCGGTTTCAACCACCAACCGGGACTAATGCCCCTCCTATATAACAAGGACTTGCGAAAATTTGGGCAGTTTTCATCTCTTCCCCGCCCCGACGCCTCCCTCTGCCCCTTCCCCGCCCCCGTCGCCGTCGCCGTCGCCCCGCGCCGTCGCCCCGCGCCGTCGCCCCGTCGCCGCCTCGTCGCCGCGCCCCGCGCCGTCGCCCCGCCCCGCGCCGTCGCCGCGCCCCCCGGCCGGCCCGTCGCCCCGCGCCGCCGCGCGCCCCGCCCCGCAGCCGTCGCGCCGCCGCGCCCCGACGCCGCCTCGTCGCCGCGCCGCCCCGCCGCCGTCGCGCCGCCCCGCCCCGCCGCCGTCGCGCCGCCCAGCCCTGCCGATGTGAGGGCCGGCTCCCTTTATTTATATGTTTAATATATATTGCTGTATATATATATATATATAGTACTGTGTATATATATATATGTATATATGTGTATATTTTTTTTCTTAGGAATTTTCTTAGGAAATTGCAGTATATATAGTTGCTGTATATAGTTGCTGTATTTATATGTATGTGTATATCTTTTTTTTTCTTAGGAATTTGCTAAATATATATGTTAAATATATATTTATGTGTATATAAATATATTTTTTCTTAGGAAGTTGATGTATATATGTGATGTGTGTATATGTGATGTATATATATGTGTATGTGGCTATATAGTTTTTTGTTTATATATGCTAAATATATATAGAAAGTTTTATATATATATGCAAAAGTTACAAATTTAGAAAAAGAAGGATAGGAAAGAAGAAAATAAGAAAGAGGAAAGAAAGAAGAAGAGGAGAGGAAGAAGAGGAGAAATAAATAAGAAGAAGAAAAAAAAAGAAAAAGAAGGATAGGAAAGAAGAAAATAAGAAAGAGGAAAGAAAGAAGAAGAAGGAGAGGAAGAAAGAGGAGAAATAAATAAGAAGAAGAAAAAAAAAGAAAAAAAGAGGAGAAGAAGAAAGGAATAGAGGAGAAGAAGAGAAATTTTCTCTTCTTCTCCTCTATTCCTTTCTTCTTCTCCTTTTTTTTCTTTTTTTTTCTTCGATCTTCTCCTCTAGCGGTTCCTTTTTTCTTCTTCTTCCTCTTTTTTTATCGGATATGTATACACCCTCTCCCCGATAACTTCGACATTAGGGGGGGCCGGGGTCGAGGGTCGTCGAAGGACCGAGGCCGAAGGTCGAGGGGTCGAGGGTCGTCGAGGGACCGATCGAGAGGCCGAAGGGCGAGGGGTCGAGAGGTTGCCTAGCAGTCGGGGGTCTAGGGTTGTGGATCGCCGAGCAGTCGGGGGTCAAAGTATTGAAGAATTCCATGACTTCATCATTAGCCAGAAGTAACCGGGGCATTTTGGTACAAAGTTATGCAAAGATATTTTGGAACGGAGTTCCTGATAGAATAATCCGTCTTTTGTTACGAATTATCCTATCGGGGACTCCGTTCCAAAATAACTTTGGAGAGCTTCGTACCATCATGCTACTGTTACTTTCGCCTAATGATGAAGTATTGGTTTTGTTGAATCCTTTGAGACTCGACAAAATGTGACATGAGGGGGTCTAGGGTTGTGGATCGCCGAGCAGTCGGGGGTCGAGGGGTCGAGAGAGGTTGCCTAGCTAGTGTCAAAGTATTGAAGAATTCCATGACTTCATCATTTGCCAGAAGTAACCGGGGCATTTTGGTACAAAGTTATGCAAAGATATTTTGGAACGGAGTTCCTGATAGAATAATCCGTCTTTTGTTACGAATTATCCTATCGGGGACTCCGTTCCAAAATAACTTTGGAGAGCTTCGTACCATCATGCTACTGTTACT
>LR738716.1:64882643-64965090 GCA_902687465.1 Secale cereale
TATCCTCATATTTATAAAATGCGTGAATAATTGTTTTACACCACATGAACCTTTTTAAACAAGAAGTTTACTTCTTAAATATTCAAATAAAGGATGTATCGATTTAAGAAATATTGATAAAAGTAATAAACAAAAAATGCGCTATGAGCCCGCCCTTCCTCCCAAGATAGGAGGGCTCCAACACCCTTTTTAGTTGTCTTTTTGTGTCTAGTTAGGGTTTGTGTCCTGCTCAGGAAGGCGAGGCGGTGGCGACTACATGAGATGGAATATTGTTCTCGCCGTCTTGCCCCCATCCCGACGGTGCATGTGCATCTAGCCTCGTTGGAGGGTGTGTGGAGGTGTGTCTCCGACAGATCTCGTGGCATTCGGCCAGCTTTTGTCTTCAGTGCATCTGCTTGGATCTGGTCTTCTCTCGTCTACGTCCGCGTATCTGTAGGCTGGATCCTTCCGATTTACGCTTCTCTTCATCGATGACGGTTGCTGTTCTGGTGTGTTGGTCCTACGGGGCCTTCGGTGTGCTCCAGTGATTGCAGTCGTCACTAGATGGTCTATGGACCTGATTCTAATTTTTACTTTTAGTGTTCTTTGTACTATATTGGTAGTTCATAAATAGATTGGAAGTTTTCATGGAAAAAAGAGAACTCATTTTTGTGTTGCCCAGCCAAACTGCTTCTTAGCCTTGATATGTTGGACCTCTAGAATCAACTATGTGATGCAATTTGCGGGAGGTCCTAATCAGCGCCTTTAGTGCCGATTCGTGGATCTGGCGCGCACGCAGAAGGTTGATTGGGCCGGCGCCTTAAGCACGAGCGCTTGATCGCAGCTTGCTCCTCCTCGCTCAGTCGGGTCGATCGTCGCTCGATCCCAAGTCCCTAGTGGACTGTTGATCGTGACCATGCACTCCTTGCTAGGTTGTTGACTGTTAACTTTAAAAAAAGGGTTCATGAAAAGTTCAAACAAAATAATAAGTTTGAAAAAGTGTTCACAAATATGAAAAAGCTCATTGGTTTGGAAAAAAGTTCACCAATCTTGAAAAAAATCATGATTTTGAAAAAAAGTAACAATAATTTGGAAAACAATCAAGAATTTAATAAAAGTTCACCGATTTCAGAAAAGAATTAATTGATTTGAAAAAAAGTTCATGAATTTGCAAAAAAAAAATCATTGAACTTTATAGAAGTTCGTTCTTTTTTGTTTAATAAATTTACCAATTTTGAAAAAAATTTAATTTTTTTGTAAAACAAATTCCATAGAGTTGTTTTTTTTAGTTCAGGAATCAGAAAAAAAAATTATAGGTATTGAAAAAGGTTCACGAATAAAAAAGGGCAAAAAAGCCGAAAGAAGCAACTAGTAAAAACCAAAAAAATAGCCAAAGTAAATGAAATGAAAAGGAACAACAAAAGTGATTTGTTCAGGGTTGCAAGTTGATGCACAAATAAAGATGGAAAAAAAGAGAGTAGGTAAGCCCGAGTTGTTAGCTGACACAGTGGTTATTTACGTGAGCCTGAGGTCCCACGTATTATGGCCTTTTTTTACGGTAATGATAACTCCCGAACGTTCGGAATTTAAGCATGGCAACCCGAACGTTTTAGATGGCAACTTTAGTTTGCATGAGATTAAGGAAACATGGTAATTTTCTGGCAAAAAAATGAAAAAGGACAAAGTTGCCATCCCCTATCAACTAAACTTGTCATCCTCTATGAACTAAAGTTGCCATGTAAAAACGTCCGAGATGAAATGCTTAAAATCAGAACATTCGGATTTTATTGAATTCCTTTTTTTTATGCTTGAAGAACGGAAAAAAAAAAACAAAGCCTAGGCCGGAGCGGGGTGTGCGCCTGTTTGCCGGAAACAAAGAAAAGGCGTGCTTAAGGGAGGAAAAAAAGGGCCAAAGCCTAGGCCGGACCAGGATGTGCGTCGGTTTGCCGGAAATGAAGAAACAGGTGCTTGAGGCGCCGGATAGGAAATTGCCGCAATTTGCGTAGTCACATTCTTCTCAAAATAAAAAATTGTACTCCCTTTGTAAATTAATATAAGAGTGTTTAGAACACTAATATAGTAATCTAAATGCTCTTATATTAGTTTACGGAGGGAGTAGTAGTTACATTCATTCTTCCAATTGTAGGACCAATCAGTGGTCTTGGTCCAAATTCAACGGTACATAAAAAGTAGACTGAATATAGCAAAGTTCTTGGCAAGATGTAAATGATCATGCATTCAAAACATAAACATCACTTATTCGTGATATGAAGATAGTAATAGACTACACTTTGGTGCAGACCCTGGCATTCTTGTAGACCTTGCCGGGCATGCAGACATAGCCTTGCTCCGGCGCGCAGTGCACATCCTGCGAGCACACGCACATTCCTTCCAACGCGCACCCAGGTGTGTTGTCCGTCAGTGCCCCGCTACCAATGCCGAGCATCAAGTCGCTCCAGTCGCTGGAGAAGAGGCCATCCGGGTCGTATGCGTCCTTGACACGCAGGAAGTCACGCATTCCTGGGTACTTGCGCGCTGCGCCGACGAAGGCAAGGTTGCGGTTCTTGCCCCAGTGCGGCAGCCCGCCGTACTTGAACAACCCTATTTGTTCTATCTCCTCCAGGACGTCCTCATGGAGGCGTGCCCTCCTAGGGTCCTGGCTGCGGTAGTAGGTCATGTCAAACTCCACCATGTCGTCCGACTCCCCGTGCACTGCCGCCTTCCCGAGGTGCGCGGTGGACGACTTGACGTAGCGCATTAGGATCCCATTGTAGATGTCTATGCCACAAAGAGACTCGGGATTTAGGTCACGCAGCTGCCGGACCTCCTTAATGAAAGCCCTAGCACGACTCACAGGCATGCTAAAGGCAGTCTGGTGGAAGAAGCTGGTGCCCCTCACCCGGGGGTCCCAAGGGCAGGCCGTCCGGAGCGCGTCTTCCGACGCCATCAAGCAGCCACCCGACGCCTGCATCTGGTCTTGCCGCCCTACCACCGGGTACCCTATGAATGGCCAGCCGCTCCTTTGCGCCAGGCCGTACCCGGCCGTCGAGAGCGATGTGCGGATCACCCTCGACATGAGGCACTTGCTGATGTCATCGCTTGCCTGCTCCGACAGCTCCTCCGCCAGCCGAGCTTCTCGAATCACCAGGGTCGACGTGGGGCGGAAGCCGATGAAGTCGAAGACACCCTCGCCAGAAGCGTTCATGGGCAGCCTGTCATCCACGCGGTACACCGCTCGCCCTAGACCCGGATACCAGGCTATGTCGGCGAACTCGTGCTCGCGCCCGAACTCATGCACCCGCTCCGCGAGGTCATCGTCGTCCCGCTGGATGAACGTTGTTGAGCGCTTGAACAGAGGTTGTAGCGCCAGAGTCACCTGCAAATTAAAGCAGACTACATATTTTCTTAGTGCAAGGACCGCCACATATAACCCAGGCTATTATGCACCATCTGAAAAAAATTCCATACTACTATGCACCATGCAATATCGCCACGCACACGTTCAAAATATAGTTCTTTACTCTTTAGTCCAAAATATCGTCGGGAGGCTGAATTTTTGAAAAAAAATCAAAATTCGCAGGTGACTCTAGCGCTATAACCTTTTTTGCAGTGCTTGGTGAACACTCTCAACTTGAAAGGACTCTCTTTTAATCTTTTTTGCTCTGGTTCGTGATTCGTGAAGAATGTAGGCCGAGCAATTAATGGAACGCCGAGCCATTAAAGGACGGACCCCGGTTGAAAAATCAACGGACTAATTTTGATTGCAGGTTTAAATCGTGCCCATATGCATGCATATGCGTGGCTGTCCGGGGATCTATCTAAATGAATGCACTGCCTAAAAAGATGGAATGCTTCTTCACTGTAGTTTGTTGTTTGTGATCAGTTGAGCGTGTCCGCAGTACCTAGCACATACTCCCTCCGTCCGAAAATACTTGTCATCAAAATGGACAAAAGGAGATGTATTTAGAAGTAAAATACATCTAGATAAATTCATTTTTATCCATTTTGATGATAAGTATTTCCGGACAGAGGGGGTATATATTACCTCATTCAGGTTTTCATGCAAGTAATGGACTGAATCAGAGTCACTATTACCAGCAGTAATGACTGAACAACGAAACGCATGCTGAAATCGGTACCCTAGCTAGGGCATGCATGCGGTTGATGTGCTTGATTTAAGTGTACATGTACTTGGTCGTATATGAGAGATTGTACTGAGCGAGTCTCCAATAATTGGGCGCAAGCCGCTACTCCAGTAAGGGATGGAGTAGCAAATACCAGTAGCTAGTACACCATATGCAAATACTTGGGCACGGTATGCTTGCGGTTGATCAGATGTAAAATGTAACTTACCTGGGAGATGACACCAAGGACGCCGAGCGAGACCTTCGCGGCGTCCATCTCCGGGTCGGCGGACGTGAGCTCTCGCACCGTGGCGTACCCGTCGGCGGCCGGAGCCGGCGTCACAATGCGCATCCCGACGACGTACTCATGGACGGCGCTGCCTTTCCCCCAGAGCGAGCTGCCGTGCGCACCGGTGCCGAGCATGCCGCCCACCGTCAGCCCCCACCAGTACGGCGAGTAGGGCAGCGCGAGCCCGGCCGCCGATGCCGCCTCGATGAGCTCCCGCAGCGTCACGCCGCTCTCCACCGTCATCTCCATCCTGGCCGCATCCACGCCCATGACGCGGTTAAGCCACCTGGTGCTGATGGCAAGGCCCCGGCCGTCCCCGGCGCCGGGGCACGCAAGCTGCGGAATGCTGTGGGAGAACCTGGTAGTGACCTTCATCTTGGTCTTGGTCGCCGTGGCGTTCGCCACCGCGCGCACCAGCTCCTCCTCGGAGGAAGGTGTCACGGGAACTACTTCATCAACCACAACCAAAGAGGCTCAAGGCCGGCCCAGGAGGCCCAAACGGACAGCAAGCCCAACCCGAGGAGGCATGACCTGATATATGAGGAACACGTCGCTTGAGGGAAGGGGCATCGAAGAACTGAACCCCGAACTGGCCGCCGTTGGGCGTTTTCCCCTCTCCCACCTCCTGGCTCTAGCTTCCCGATCCCCTTTCTTGCTGATAGAAACTTGTATCCGTGCTTGAATTCCTTGTATCCATGATCTATTGAGTGATTCATATCTAGGTTCATAACAGAAGGGTACACCACGGCGCTGGCGCGGCACGTCGACCGGTCCGGGAACACGCCGTACGCGCTTGAGACCGTGCAGTCAGCTTTGCCATCACCAGACGAGCACTGCAACGGGTCAGGTGGGGGGCTCGCCGTGGCCTGGAGGTTAGCTGCCGGCGCACTCAATACCATGAGGAGGAGGAGGACCGGCAGCTGCACTGGATTCATCTTGCTCTTCTTGTTCTACTTGATCTGAGCCGAAGGACCGCAGCAGCCACACCTCAGCCCTACAGGTACTCCCTCCGTCCGGAAATACTTGTCATCAAAATGGATAAAAGGGGTTGTATCTAGATGTATTTTAGTTCTAGATACATCTCTTTTTTTCCAATGTGATGACAAGTATTTTCGGACGGAGGGAGTAGGTATTAGAATGGGCTATATATGTGATCGTTCGTGGAAAAGTCGAGCGAATTAATGGCATGGAGTTGGACTTTTCCTATTTCAGCACACATGGGTTCTCTGAAAGTTGCTATTGTCCATCTAACTAGGTAACATGTTTGCACAATTTTTTATTGGAATTCTTTGTCAAAAACGGGTTTTTCCAAGTGTCGAAAAAGGTGTGTGTTACACATAATTGGTATTGAACCATTAGAATATGTATATCTCCCTTCTATCACATGAGCAACTATTAGTGGAGTCAATTACACCCGTTGATGCTCGAACTTGACGCAAATGGTCAATTTAATGTTAGAATTTGTGGTATACATTAAAGTTGTGAAAAAAACTGACTTTGACATGTAAATATGGCCCATCTGCCATCCGCGGACATTAACTGTGCTGACATGGCACCGTATTTTTGTCTTATGCTTGCATGTGTAGGGCCCATCTGTCAGCGAAACAGTAGAACACGCAAGAAAGGTTATGTTCATGTGATGCTTTTCAGAAATATTATTTTCCAACCGGTTGCAATGATGATTGGCTTTTCTGGTTTGTATTTTTTTAGCAACTGTAACATTTATTAAAGATAATGTTTATAGGGATACAAATGATATCGGACATAGTCACAAGCCACAGGTGGCGCCCGGAAGACAGGGAGGAAGCTACTATTGCGAGAGCATGAGCTTCGCCATTACGGTGGTCGATCTCACACAAGATTGTAGTGTAGCGGCAGGGAGCTCTAGACCCGATGTTGGCAAAAACCTCCACACTCAGACTGATGTCAGATTAAGATCACATGCCAGTGACAGTGCCTCATTGCACACATGAGCTTCGAGCAATGCCGGGTCTGTGAGACAGTCAAAGACACGAGCCTAGGTGTCGAGGTATGCTCCTTCTTTATCTCGACAAATCACTGCTGCCGCTCCTCGGTTACCGCTCCTTGACAGGCCACCATTGCATATATTTTGGAATCACGGTCCACTGGAGGGATCCAATGCGATCTCATGGCCCTTGTAGTCTCACAAATGTTTCCTGGAATGGCATGCAGGTCCTGGATTTATCATGCACGTCCCTGGCCAGTACTAGCTTACTCAAAGCGACATAATCAAGATCCCGCAGGAACTTTGTGATAAAACATGTCGTGCTCATAGGGCTTTGGTAAGTGGTTCGTAGCTACCAGTAGATGTAGCATTTTCGCATACAACCCATGCAGTTATGCACCATCTGAAAAAATTCCATACTATGAGATTCCTAGCTTCGTATAATAAGTCAATAAAGCGGCAGTATTTGATCCTAAAAAAAAATATCGCCACACACAAACACACACGTTCAAAATATAGTTCTTTAGTCCAACTTTATTTACATGAGAAGTTGAGATCCACGTTTCGTGATGGTCTCACAAATTTCCGCTAAGAATGAACCATTGTCCGTTTGAGCGAAAATCTTGCACCACGATTCACGGGGCCAATAGCTCCTGTGCAACGCATTTCACGTGAATTGGAAGGAGTACGATGTGGTTGACGAAAATAGCTGTATTGCAACGCTTTAAAAGCCCAAATAGCCAAGGCCCACTCGGGCGATTAAAATGGTCGTCAACGGGAGTGAGATTATGTTTAAGACATGTGGGTCCCACTTGACAGAGCATCTAGTTACGGCCCCACTTGGCAGTGCATCAGGTGAGATGTGTCTCCGTGCCTGTCTGAATTAGGTGAGCAGTGACCCGTTGCTCCCTGCTCTTCGTTCTCGGCGGTGACCCAGCGACGGCGCCAGAGCTTTTTTTCTCGGTGACAACAGCGGCGGAGCTGTCGTTCTCGGCGACGGCGGCGGCGGCTGTGGTGAGTAAATCCTGAACCCTTGTCTTGTTCCCCTCCTTGTCGAGTTAGATCTCACCGCATCACCTTAGTTTCCTCTGTTTTTGGTCGATTTGATCCAGATTTGGGAGCGGGGGAGGGGGGCTGACCGCGATGGAGCCGCCAGAGACAACAACGTCGACTAGGTATGTGCATCCTTTCCAACCTATGCGATTTGCGCGTCATCAGCTTCCGCTAGCTCACACTACCCGCCATTGACAAACAGTGGTAGGGCATTCAAATTCACTGTCGAATTCTTTCCTTCTAAGGCGAAGCTAGGTGATGGTAGCGTGCGAGACATAGAGAGAGATATAATTGTGAAATGGGAGGTTGAATATCCAGAGATTGATCCTCGGGAAATACAGAGCATGGAAGAGAGGGCCGTGAGAAATGTCGCGGAGAAAATTGGGGAGAGCATTTTTTGGGGTCCAGAGCAGGAGGTACCATTGTTATGGTTTGATAATCATAAGGGTGAGTATGTGAGAATCGAGAATGGTGAAGAGATGATTGATGAAATCGATCGGCAAGACGGCTGGGCAAGCAAACAAACAACCTTTTATGCAGAGCTCGTTGATATGAAATCAGATTCTAAGGTTGAATATGTGCCCTCAAAGTTGGCTTCACAGATGGTAGATGATGATTGAGCTTCACAGAGACAGATAACGCCCATGTTTACGGGTGTAGTGACAATAATAGGGGAGTTGATCAAGATGTAGAAGAGGGTTGTGATGGTGCTGCAAGGGTTGTTTGTGTTGATTGGAATTCAGTACAATTAGAAGACACTACTGATTTGGTCATTGCACCAATGGCTGACACTCAGATGGCCAATTTTTTTGGCATTCCAGTAGATCCAGTAGATGATCAAGATGAGGAAGAGAGGGATGAATCTAGTTTGCCTAAAGATGCTAACAGAGATGCTTGTGAAGATGTGGATGGACAGCTGATGAAAGATGCTGCAGATGATGTAGATGATGCAAATAATGATGAGCTTGTAAGTGTGTATGACAAAGAAAATCATGTTATTGAAGTAGGCAAGTTGTTCCCAAGTATGCAGGAGTTTAGGATGTGTTTTAAGACTTATGCAGTCAAACATGAGTTTTATGCCAAGACTATGTGGACTGACAGAAAGAAATTTTATACAAGGTGCAGAGGTTTTGATGCAAGTGTCAGGCCTTGCAAGTGGTACATATCTGCTAGAATTCAACCTGATGGAAGTACCATCAGGGTTAATCAAATCCCAAATTGACATACTTGTATTACAAGTTCACAGAGAGTATCAACCATGACATCACAACTTTGGATTGCAGAAAAGATCACTCCAATTTTAGCCAAGAAACCAAACACTGCAGCAAAGAAACTTAAAGTGGACTTAGAAAAGACATACCCCATTAAGGTGAAGTATACCACAGTGTGGAAAGCAAAACAGAGGGCAATGAAAGCATTATATTGTGATTGGGCAAATACTTTTAGGATGCTTTATAACTTCAAAGCAGAGGTGGAAAAGAGGTCACCTGGTAGTGTTGTGGAGATAGATACTGAGGTAACAGAGGATGGTAGAGTTATTTTCTCCAAGTTCTTTATGGCTTTAAAACCTTGCATAGATGGCTTCAAAGCAGGGTGCCGTACATATTTGAGTATAGACTCATCTTTTTTGACTGGCATATGAAATGGTCAATTGGCAGCATGCAAGGCCTTATATGGACACAACTGGATGTTCCCTGTTGCTATTGATTTGTTTCATTTGGAGATAGAGGTTTCATGGTGGACATGGTTCATGATGCAGTTGAAAAGATGCATAGGGCCAGTGTCACATTTGGCAGTATAGAAAGATGCATGTAAAGGGCTAGAAAATGCAGTGAAGAATGGTTTTCCTCATTGTGAGCAGAGGGAGTGCTTCGACCATATGTGGATGAATTTGATCAAAAAAATCAGAGGGGGAGAATTTGGGAGAATGTGGCCAGCATCAAGATCTTACACCAAACAAACACATTCATATCATCTTGATAAGATAAAAGCAGCATGCAGTGAGTTTGGTCCATGGTTGAACACCTATCATTCTTTATTGTGGTAAAGGTCAGGATTTAACAGTGCCATCAAGTGTGATCATATCAACAATAACTTGGCAGAAAGTTTTAACAACAAGATAAAGCGGTTAAAGAACTTGCATGTGCATGACATGGTTGACCAGATCAGGATCATGATCATGCGCATGTGGGAATTGAGAAGAAGGATTGGTGATTTTCTGCAAGGGGATAAGCTTCCTGTAGTGGTACAACAGGTGGTGAACAGGAGGAGGAATCTTACACATTTGTCTGTTGAAAAATCTTCATTGTGGGGTGCTGAAGTTAGAGATACCAAGACTAGAAGGAGGCATGTTGTTAACACTGAGTTGCATGACTGCACTTGCCTCGAGTGGCAACACACCGGGAAACCTTGTGACCATGCCATAATTTTCTTGGCCTCCCAACCCAAGATAAACATGCACCCATACTTGCATGCATACTACTAAGTGGCAAGATTCAAGACTGCATATGCAACTCCAATTCCAACACTTACAGATCAGTCTCAGTGGCATGAAGTGGAAATTGAATTTTCCATATGTCCTCCCCTAACAAAAAGAAAAGCTCGCATCCCTAAAGAGAGTATATTCAAGGCATGGTTTGAGAAAGGTGGGAGTAGTAAAAAGGAGAAGGGGAAGAAGGATGCAAAGCCCAAAAGGTAACAAAAATAGATGCAAGCTGTGCCAGGAACTTGGGCACCGAAAAGGATCTCCAAAATGTCGTTACACTCCTGAAAGGCCAAAGTATGTTTACGTTTGTGTTTTTTAATTTGGGTGTTGTATTTAATTACTAGCCAAATTATAAAATTTGTTTTCCAAGAGGAAGCGTGGAGGTCAACCCCTTGTTCTTGAAGATTGCTGGGCAATCAAAAAGGCAATAATCAATGGCTGTAGAAAAAAGAGAAGTTATGGTTATGAACCAGAATTGGATGATGCTGCGGTGCAAAATGAGCAAGAGTTGGATGATATTGTGATGCAAAATGATCAAGATTTGGATGATGTTGTGGTGCAAAATGAGGCAGTCTTTGATATTGTGATGCATCATGACCAACATTCGGATGATGATTTGGTGCAGAATGTGGTGCAAACTAAAGCTGTTGTGGCAGATGTTCCGCAAACTGAAACTGAAACTGAAGATGTTCTGCAAACTGAAGCTGTTGCGGCAGATGTTGTGCAAACTAAAACTAAAACTGAAGATGTTATGCAAACTGGAACTGTTGCGGCAGATGTGATGCAAACTGAGCCTATATCGCAAGTTGTATTACCAATTGAAGCTGCTGGAGTTGTTGTTGTGCAGACTGAGCCTCGTGTAGATGTTGTGGTGCCAACTCCAGCTATCCTAGCTAGTCCAGTTATGAAAATCAAGAGTTTGAGTGAACTAGGTGTCGTATGATCAAAAAGTGGTAAGAAGAAGAAATAGAGTGCTAAGAAGAAGAAGTGAAAACTTCATTTGTCAAAGTTGTAATGGTGATGTGTATTGTATAATAAAAAAACTTGCCTCAATTTATGTAACATGGTATTTGTGTAATGCTATTTAAATTATGGCTGAATTTCAAATTTGACCCAAAATTCAAGTTTGACCCAAAATTCAAATTCAAATTTGTTTAGTATGGGGTATTGATAGTACAATGCTTTAATATTAGTCATATGAATGTTAAGCGATCAATCCGAGCACTTATTGTTGATGTGAAACACTAGTCATGACCAATTTGCTCCAAATGAGCTCCGAAGCTAGGCTAAACACCCCATTCCTAAGAAAAAAATCAACCTTTTATAAATGGGCCAAAAATCAAAAGTGGACATCTAGTGTGCAAATATAGGGTCCATGCCAAATATAGGATCATTTGGATAAACTATGACAAGCTTAGCCCTAAACCCTAGCTTGAATCCCATGCAACCTCGTTCACGATAGCTATGTTTTGTCAAGGGTTTTTCATGAAAATACCCATAGACCAAGTTTCTTATTTCTTCCACCAACTCACTCACATAATATGATGATGAGTGAAAGTTTCATATTTTTATGATTTTTGAATATTAGTTATGCTCAACCCTAGTTTGAATCCCATGCAACCTCGTTCATGATAGCTATGTTTTGTGAAGGGTTTTTCATGAAAATACCCATAGACCAAGTTTCTTATTTTCCCCAACAACTCACTCACATAAAATGATGCTGGGTCCAAGTTTCATATTTTTATGACTTTTTTGAATTAGTTATGCTCAATCATAGCCCTCAAAACCCCTCATAACCCCATCTGAAACCCTGCATCCTTCCGAACTGCTAGATCTCTGTTAGTGAACGATCTGGATCAAGCGCTAGGGCCACGTCACTGATCCGCGTGTTGCTCTGTGATTGGCTGCATTCGACAACGCTGGATAACCCCCCCTCTTCTCTGGATCGCTGGATCGCTGCGCGTTCAATAGTCTGGATCAGCATGTAGTGCCATGTCAGCGATCCATGGGCTATGCTTTGATTTGCTGCAGTGGTTTTTTTAGAGGATGCAGTGCCATGCAGTAGGTGTTTGTTTTTTACGCTGCGGCGAGTGGGCTAGCCGTTGGGCTCTGGTAAAAGAAGCCCACCCGTTAGACCTTTGGACCGAACATTGCCTCCTCTAGCTAGGCCCTAGCCAGCAAGCTACATTGCCATGCATGCATGCACGAGCGGCACACGCAGAGAAAACGGGGTAGGCGTGTCCCCTTGACCCATGACGGCACAGACGTGTGCGGGACGTCGTAGCATGGCAATTGATGCAGGGCATTGATGCACAGGATAGAAGTACGGGTAGGCGTGACCCCTTGACCCACGACCGATGGCACAGACTCGTCGTAGCCTGACTATTGATCCATCGTTTGATGGCAGCCTTGGTTTCCCACGCTCGTGTACACACTTCGATGGGGCACCACCAAACGCCGCCCGCTCATTACTTCCACCCGGTGAAACCACGTCGCACTTGGGCTATTTAACCCATACCTATCGTCTTCCTCTCCCTCCTCATCCATACCCCTACCCCATCCTCTCCCATCTACCCTTCTTCTTCCTTCTCATCCACAAATCAAACCTGATCGAGCCACCATGCAGTACAGCGGCCCCACCTACCTCTTCCCCCCAACCGTGCCGGAAAGGCTCTACCCGGCCGGAGTATATGTAGAGAGAACCCTTAGGGTGTGGGCGATCTCAAGGTGGAGGGGCGCAAGTGAGTTAACGGGGTTCTTCCTTGCGGCCGGCTTCCGCCACCTCCCCCGTGGCTCTCCAAGGGTGTTCCATGTTGAGGAGGTCAATCACAATGGCGTTGTGGTTGCGCTCCTCGCTACGTTCACCAACCCCTTCGACGCCTTCCACCTCCTCGGGCGAGTGTTTTGGTGTGGGTGTGAGTTTATAGCTTTCACCACCCATAACGTCTTCACCTACTTCAACAGTATCTTCCCCAACAACGGTGTTATGCACATGCTCCTGTACCCCATCGACAACGGGGAGGAGTGAAAGCGCCCGGAGGAGCGAGGTGGCGTTCACCCGGAGAAGGAGAAAGAGAAGAACCTGCGTTTGGCGCCCCCGGTCTATCTATCTAGCTAGCTATATAACTATTATATTAGTATTTTAAGTTGTAACCGTTATGCTACTATTATTAAGTTGCATTAATATTTTAAGTTGTAAGGCTATCGTGGAACTATGGCTTGTAATCGTTATGCTACTATATAATCGTTATGCTACTATATATATATATATATTGTTGTTTTGTGCTATTATTTGTAGATTGCTATGGGTTGTTCTTACTATTATTTGTGTATTTCTATGGGTTGCTACGGACCCGAGTTGCTACACCCAAATCACCACACACACGATCTTCACAATATTGGCCAAATCATGGGTCATGACCCAAACCATGGACATGCAACTAGGAGCCCCATGCAAACCCACCTTGGACATGCAACTAGGACATGCAAACCCACCATGGACATGCAACTAATTTAGTTCATGCAAGCATGCAACTCATTTAGTTCATGGAACCGTAGACATGCATAAAATCAATCATAAAACAATAGTGGACAAGCAACAAATATGTAAAGCAAAAAAAAGTTACAACACATACATGTGTTCATGCATCCATGCACAAATGGATCTTTCTATCCTCCTTGAAATTGATTCAAAAAATTAATTGAATCAGTTTTTTAAGGTGGATACATACATTAAATTTAGTGCATGAAGTTTAGTGCATCAAAAAATGATCCATCACAAAATTTAGTGCAAGAAAAAGGCAAAAGTAAAAACAAGTAACTTTTTATTTGCCGAAGTTAGAGGTTTATTTGCCGAAGCAACATTTTATTTTGATGTTTAATCGAAGCATTTTTCTCTGAACATGGCTGCATCTATGCTATAAAAAAGGGCTGGTGCCCCTATGCGGGTGGGCTGGTCTCTATTTGGGCATGGTTATTTTCTCACGGCCCAACATCTATTCGGCAGCCCAGTTTTGATTTTTACTAGAAACTGAATTTGGGTGTGTACTCTGTTAACTGAAGATCAAAAACAGAGGAAACAAAGCATGAACACTGAATAATTTGTGTTCCAAATTGCTGCTTCAATTCAGATACATGAACTTGACATGGCGCACAAATCACATCCTCTACCCTGACAGGCCTAAATGCCCATTCTAATGACGGATGAATAACAAATAAAACAAAAACAGAGCAATGATACAATAATAGAACACCCCTGCCGTGATATTTGCTTGCTTCTGCAAATCAATCATGTGCATTAGATGTTTCTTGATCTTCTTCAGTTCCTCGGTCAGTTCGGACTCCGCGTGCAGTTCAGCATTGCGCGCATACATCGCCATCGGCACGACTCTGCCCACCCCTCCGTCCGAGCTCCCCATATTCTCCACAGCAATCGGCGGCACCCCGCCCAAATTGAGCTCACAGGTTGCAGCCACGCTCGAATCAACGTAGCCCTCAAACTGAATCCTATCAACATATTCATCAATCCACTCGAAATGGTAACATTTCTTCAGGATCTGAAAACAACAACATGAACCCTAAATCCCAAATTTGAGGAGAAAAAACAAAATATGGAGAAATCAGAGCAAAAGACAGCGAAAGAACGGGCTTAGAACTGTTATCTAACCTTACCATCCCTTCATGCCATTGGTTTGCTCAAGCATTCACAAATTCCCGCCCAAGATTGCCATTGTCATCCTTCTTAGTGACCAACCGTTTAAGAGGCTCTGGATGTGGGCAGTCAGGGCACCTTGTGAGCAGCACTGGACCATATTGTCGCCATTTTGAGTGCGTGGCGGAAGAGGTAGACATTTATGCTAGGTCGTAGGAGAAGAGAAAGATTGGGGAAAGGGGATGAATGGGCGGCGACGGGCGGACGGGCACGAGCACTCGTCTCTTCTAGCTGCGAGGAGGTGGGTCCCTTGAGTAGACAAGTGGTGGTCCCGCGCTTACGTGGATAAGTGATGGGTCCAGCCCCCAACAGCTAACGAGGGCATCTTTAACAGCCATGTCGTGCGTGGGCTATTTATCTGCTCAAAATTATCGCACCACAGTCATTCGCTCGACAGCCATTCGCTCGAACAACGTCGCACTCTTGTCAATTCATCTCTAATATGTCGAACAAAAGCTATTGACCCCGATTCACGAGTATTCCTCCTCGCGTAGGGAGGCACAGGAGGCTACCGTGGCTCCTGGGGCAGCTCGGTTGAGGGTGGTCATGCATGCATGCAGTAGGTTGCCGTGGCTCCTGCGATCGATCTAGAGCATGCATGCATGATTGTTCGCCGGCGGCAAGAATAATTGCATGGTCGCTCCGCCTGAAAAGTCTCCATTTTTTGGTCTGGTTCGTGAGGCTGGTGCCAACGCGGGCGGTAGTGGGGGCGGTACCGCCCGCCCGGAGGCGATAGGCAGGCGAGAGCGAGGCGAGACGGCAGCGCGGGGCGGTGGATCCACCGCCCGGCGGTAGCGCCCGCTACCGCCCGGCTGCCGCCCGCGTTGGGGGCTAGAGGGGGGCGAGAGGGGGGGCGAGAAGGGGGCGGCGCGCTGGAGAGCGGGGGCGAGAGCGGGGGCGAGAGCGAGAGGGTAACGGCTAGCTGACGTGGCGCGCTGTGATTCGTCCACGTCAGCTAGCCGTTGATGTATCCGTTGGAGCTCCAAAAAATTTAAAAAAAATTCCAAAAAATTCCAAATTTCATCCCCAACCCCTATAAATACCCCCACACCGGTTTCACTCATTCCACACCCCATTTCATCTCATTTCTCTCCTCTACTCTACCAAATATTCTCCACCATGTCGGATTGGTCTCCAGATCTCACCCAATTCACCGATCTTTTGCAGTCCGACGGGGCACCAGTCATTCCCCAAGCTGATTTCTCTCCGACACATCGTCGCTCCGATGTAGGTTCTTCGCCGCAACCCCGAGCATTATTCCCCTCCGGCGCACCAAATCCAGGGCCATATGGTCCATACCCTCCGCCTCCTGCGACATATGCTCCATACCCTCCGCCTCCGTATCCATACCCTCCACCTCAATATGCTCCACCTGTAGGTACCGGGAGTGGGACTCAACCTCCGTACCCACCACCTCAATATACTCCACCTGGAGGTACCCGGAGTGGGACTGAACCTCCGTACCCACCACCTCAATATGCTTCATACCCTCCGCCTCAATATGCTCCGTACTATCCGCCTCAATATACTCCATACCGACCACCTCCTGCACCCACAGCTGTAAGCTCCGGCTCCGAGTCTCAAAACGAAGCCGTGGAAACAATCCAACCTAACCGTCCAAAGAGGCTTGACTGGTCAACTGATGACGAGGCAAAACTGGTAATTTAATTACCTTTCTTGGATGTAATAAGGAGTTTTCTTTTATATGACTAACAATATCTATTTTGGGGTAGGTTCATGCTTGGCTTTTTCACTCTAAGGACTCTATCTCCGGTAAAAGCAAGACCGGCGTTAGTTTTTGGGGTCAGATAGCGGACACCTTCAACTCTACCTCGGCACCTTCCCGTCATCGGAACGCGAAGCAACTCAAGGATCATTGGAACGTCTACAACCGTGAGGTGACCTTGTTTAATGGATACTACACCCAAGAAGAAGGGTTACGTCAGAGTGGAGCAGACGATGAAATGGTCATGAAGGCCGCAATGGCGAGGTACGAGAATGACAAAAGAGTGACTAAGCCTTTCAGACGCCTTGCTTGGTGGCAAGCTGTTCGCAATGAACAGAAGTGGAAAGGACATCATGGTCCTGGTAGTGGATCCGATTCCACTGCCAAGAGAAGCCGCCTCGGAGTTTCTGGTGAGTACAGCTCTGGCGGTGGATCCGAAGACACCGCGGAGGAGCGTCCACTAGGCCGCGACAGGGCCAGGGTGACGACACGGAAGGAGAAGGGAAAGAGGAAGCAGAAGGAATCCTCATCAAGCAGTGAGGTAGGAAGTAAAACCTTCGAAATGAAGAACATGTGGAGTGATTTAGTCAAGGCTAAGCTACTCAAGCAATGGAACAAAATGAAGGACCGATCAACCACCGACATGGATGAAGAAGAAAAACGTAAACATGCGAAGGCCATGAAGATGGTGGAGGCAGAGCTTGGGCTGGATGATGATGAGGATTAGAATGTATTATTTTTAAAATTATGTAATTTTTTATTTATTATGCAATTTTATTACTTATTATGTAATCAGTATGTAATCAGTAAAAAATTTAGAATGTATTATTTTTTAAATTATGTAATTTTTTATTTATTATGCAATTTTATTACTTATTATGTAATCAGTAAAAAATTTAGTTGAATAAAATTATTTTCTTGCATTATTTAGAATGTCTCAAGAAATGCGAGTGAAATAACTAAATCTGAGGAGAGAGAATCTGACGTGGCTATAGCCTGCCACTACAGCCCGTGCACTGGCACCGTGAGGTGAGAGTGTGGTGAGAGTGGGGTGAGAGTGGGGGTAAAAGCTGACGTGGCGGGGCGGTAGTGGGGCGGTGCGTTGGCACCAGCCTGAACATTGTAGGCCGAGCAATTAATGGAACAGCGGGCCATTAAAGGACGGGCCCCCGTTGAAAAATCAACGGACTAATTCTGATTGCAGGTTTAATTCGGGTCCATATACATGCATATGCGCGGCTGTCCACGGATCGTATCTAAACTACTTCTCTTCTGCACTCTTTTTCTTAATAAACTGTATATTTACTCTGTACCGCTGGCTCCTGTAAACTGAGATCGCTGAGGTGGCCGTTAACTGCGTTGCTAAACTTGGGTTGGCCTCACATGTAAGCCGGTTGTAGAATGATGATGTGGCTGGCCTGTTGATGTGGATAGGCTGCATGTCAAAATAAATAAGATAGTGCGAATGAACTATTTGTGTATTATAGATTATAGATTATAGATGAGTGCACTGCCAAAAAAAATGGTGTGTTTCTTCGCTGTAGTTTGTAGTTTGTGATCACTTCTGCAAGTCTGCCGTACCTAGTATATATACCAC
Organism: Secale cereale; assembly: GCA_902687465.1. NCBI lineage: Eukaryota > Viridiplantae > Streptophyta > Magnoliopsida > Poales > Poaceae > Secale > Secale cereale. The sequence goes on from LR738716.1 coordinate 64,900,574, forward strand.
TAATCTTAACGTGACTAGATATGTTATTCAATATACCTGTGTCATCTGGGTTTTCATGCAAGTCATGGACTGCATCAGAGTCATTATTGCCGGAGAAAAAAAAATGGAGAAATCAGAGCAAACCCTGGAGTACCATACATGTACTCCCTCCGTTTTAAAATAGATGACCAAACTTTGTAGTAACTTTGAATATTAATACAAAGTTGAGTCATCTATTTTGGTAAAGTTAGTACAAAGTTGGGTCGTTTATTTTGAAACGGAGGGAGTATGACTAAACAGTACTCTTTTCGTCCAATAATATAAGACATTTTTTTATATTAATGTATGGCTAAACGGTAGTCCCTCCGTCCCAAGTAGTACAGTATGCACAGTGATCTGTGTACAAACAAATGCACGCTGAAATCGATACCGTAGCCAGGGCATGCATGCAGTTGATGTACTGGTCGATGTAAATGTACATGTACGTGGTCATATATGAGAGATTGTACCCTTTTTTTTTTACAAATAGAGAATGTACTTAGATCTGTTGAAAGCATGCACTAGCTAGCTGTTAGGACCTCCATATAGTTGGGCGTTAGCTGAGAGCCTCCATATAATTACGTACCCAAGCAAGCACTCTCAACTTGAATGCTGGTTTAATTCGGGCCGTACACATGGTGGTCCGGGGATCCATCTAAATGGAACGTGACCACCCTAATATGGAGTATGGAGTAGCATGGATGCACGCCGTACACCATGCACAGTACCCATGATCTTAACGTACAAGTGACTAGAGATAGATATTCCCTCCCTTTGGGTTTATTATAAATCCCGCAAGTATCCCTAGATTATTATCAATTTAATCAAACAAATATGAGCTATATGCCAAAAAAAAGTATAGCGCTGAATTCATATTTGAATAAAGTTTTATTGCAATATTATTTTCTGATATGTAACCCGTATTACGTTGGCCAAATTGATGTTCTACGGTTACGCCCAAGCCTTGCAACCAGAAGGAATGGAGTATGTTATCCAACATTTTTATACCATTCAGGTTCATGCAAAGTCAAGGACCAAATATGGAGTAGCAAATACCAGTAGCTAGTACACCATATGCAAAAAGGTGTTGAACTACTTATCTGCGATATCAGTATGCTCGCGGTTGATCAGATGTAAAATGCAACTTACCTGCGAGATGACACCAAGGACGCCGAGGGAGACCTCACTAGTGCAAAAAGGGTCATTTGTTTCGGTTGGGGAACCGGAACTAAATGGTCGATACAAATGCCCTAGACCATTAGTCCCGGTTCTTATACCAACCGGGACAGATGGGGTTCCACGTGATCACTGCGGCTTGCCCAGACAGGGGGGCCTTTTGTCCCGGTTGGTAGCACCAACCGGGACAAATAAGCTTCCACGCGTCAGCAGTTCAGTGGCTAGGGTTTTTGTTTGTTTTTCTGAAAGGGGGAGGGGGTTTGGGGGTTTTGTAGGGTTAATTTAGGGGTTTCATATATTGTGTTAGCCCGCTAATAGAGAGAAGTGTCCTCACTTATCTCCGTGCTTGGTCGACCCTACGTACTATACGTATAGATCGGAGGACTCGACACACTAGCTAGTAAGCAAATGAAGGAAACCATTAAGTACAAAAGATCGACCTCTCTCCTTCTTCGAGAGATTGGTCGAACAACAAGTTTTCGTATATCTATCCGACGCTACTGGCTACATACATACATTATAAGATCTCTTACAATTCCCTAACATCTAATGTCAAATTCTAGATGATATTCTCCGGCTTTATTTATGACGTGGTCAAGAAAGAATCCCGCCAATTCCTCTTGAATTGCACGTATGCGAACTTGTGGTAGGAGTTCATCCCGCATCTGCCACATCTAATTTGAAGAAGGGGATCAATACATATATATGAATTAAACTCAACAGAAATGATGGTAATAAAATAAAATTGTGAATGTTTTTGCTTACGCACATCAAATTGTCTTTTAGAGTCGCCCCGCCTATTCTTGGCCGTCGCGTTGTAGATGAACTCGCAGATTTAGTATCCACAGTAATTATTCCCGGCTTCCTGCCACAAGCACATTACGAGAAATAGAGGTCAATCAAACTGATAATGAAGCATTATAAATGCATTGATGAAAGTATAGCTAGAGTCAACGGGAGATGCACAGAACTAGCTAGCTAGTAGTACTTACTTTCGGGTAAATCCATCACAGTTCCCGCGGCAGTGCCGGAACTTTTTTGGTGAATTCTTTCCAAACCCTGCGAGACAAAGAAAACAATTACTTTATATCAGGAAATGAACAAAGTTGCCAATATGGTGCGGTAATGATCGATTGAACTTACTTGTTGAGCATTTTAGACATGTCCGCAAAGGTCTCGGGATCTTTTCGTTTCGAGTCTAAGACGGTTATTAGTCCCTCCTCAAGCTTAATCTCTAGGAGAATATAGTGGAACCTGCGCACACATGCATATAACTGATCAATTACATTAATTACTATAACCTCGAGTAATATATAATTAAGGGAAACCGAATATGCACAAGACAGTAACACTCACTTGAAGTTTTAAGGAAAGAGTATTTATCTTTGTTTTGATTTATTATCAATGATCGTAGCAAGTTGGCCTCGACTTCTTTGGCATGAAGTTTAACCTGATATTCATCTATGAGATTTGTGTTAATGAACCCAATATCATAGATATCAACTTTTCTACATTCGACGAACTTCAATCTGCATACTATAGTTAGGATAATTATATATACTTGCAATGAAGAGATGAGCTACATATAGAGACTTAGTGACAGAACTAGTACTTACAGACAGTAGCAAGTGATCGTTGGTTTATCGAGGACCTTTTGATTGAAAAACTGGAAGAACTCCTCAAATGTAATAGACAACATATCAATTCCAACGAGGTCGTGGTCCTCTTTAACTTTCAGCATCAAAGTATCCTGGCCACCAGAGTCTCTGCAGGTATCCATGTACCAGTCATGCAATCTTCGCATCATTGTGGTTAGAGTTCTGACATCTTTGACGAGAGGCTTCCCGTACCGGTATTTGTGATCATCCACCTCTAACACATCAAGAACTACATCATCGGTCAGGTAATCTCCAAGATTGGTACCGGGCACCATCCTCGGATGATTAGGGATGATGTCGCTAGGCACCTTGAGCGGGGGGCATGATTGGTTCTCTTGTTCGCCAAGCTGGGGAATTTTTTTCCCACTTTTTTTGGGTGCTAACCTGTGATCACTGCAAGTACTTCCCGACCGCGATGATTCGACATATGACTTTTGAATAATGCGCTCATAGTTGGTTTTCGGCGGAGACGGTGGTGGTTTCTTCAGGGCATCAATAGTGCGCTTCGCTCTCACCGGATCTATCTTTTGCTTTGGAGGTGGAGGTTTCTTTGCAAAAAAAGTCCTTCACTTCGGCTTTACAGATCTCCACGTTCTCCTCGTCGATCATCTCGTATGCTAACTTCTCTAAAGGCCTGAGAGATGGACCGTATCTGTATTGCCTCTTGCCTCTAGTTGTACTACTAGACGCCGGAGTAGTCCCAACGGCTGCCTTCTTTTGTTGCTTACGAGGCGGAGGAGGAGGCGGGGTGCTACCACGCGCCGGAGCAGCCGGAGCGTCGACGACTCTCTTCACGCCTTGCTGACGAGGCGGAGGAGGAGGCGGGCTGCTCGGACGCGCCGGCGCAGGTGGAGAAGGAGGCGGAGTGCCGCCACGCGCCTGATCACCTGGAGAAAGAGGCGGAGTGCACTGATCCCTTGCCGGAGGAGGAGGAGGCGGAGTGCACTGACTCGCCGGAGGAGGCGGAGGCGTCCAGTTCACAAGGTTGATGAGGTCCTTCCGCCATAGGCTTGGAGTCTTCAGAGAAGAACCCAGCCGAGTCTCCCCTTCACCGGTAGGGTGGTCAAGCTCGAGATCCTCAAACCCCTCCGTTATTGGATCCACCATCACCCTAGCATATCCTTCTGGAATCGGACGGCAGTGAAAAGTTGCGCTGGGTTCAGCAGGAAAAACAGAGCGTACGGCCGCCTTGACTTTCAATTGCAGCCATTGCGTCATAAGGTGGCAATGTTGAGACTCCGTGATAGCATCCACGGGGTAGCTAGCAGGAGCCGTGAAGACAGGCTCCTCAGGCAGCTCGGTGGAAGTCATGCTGCTTTTTCGCTGAGATGGCGGGGTAGCTTCGGGGGTAGCTTCGGTAGGTCGCTTGCTGCGAACTACTTCTCGTTCGTCCTCTAGCGCTTTTACTCTTGCGTGCAGTGCCTGCAGAGTGCTCTGATGCACTTTCTTCTTCCTCTCCTGGCATTTGTAACCGCCTGCGTCGGGAAACCCAGCCTTCCACGAAAGGGAGCCTGGCATGCCTCGTGTCCGTCCAGGGTGCTCAGGATTCCCAAGGGCCATTGTGAGCTCGTCGTTCTCTCTGTCGGGAACAAACGTCCCTTGCCGCGCTTCTTCGATATAGAACTGAAGCTTCTTGATGGGTATTGCAAGTTGCTCCTCCATCCAAACGCACTTCCCTATTACAACGTCCAAGTTTTCCCCAACTCCGAAGAACCAAGTCCTTAAACGGTCTGGCCAGTGTAATGTCTGTGGTTCGACCCCTTTAGCAAGCAGGTCATTCTTGGGCTTGGCCCACAGTGGCCGGGCTTTGAGGTAGCCACCTGACCCCGTGCGATGGTGATGCTTCTTCTTCGCAGCATTTATCTTGTTTCTCTCTGACACTGCTTACTATTTTCCGATTTCTTGTGGGCCACAAATGCGTCCTAGTGATCTCTGATCTTCTCAAACCGGCCAGTGAATTCTGAAGTCTTGTTTTCTCGACAAACTTTGCATTTAGCTCATTCTTCCACCTCCTGAATAGTTCCCCCATATTCTTAAGAGCAGCCTCCTTGACCAATGGCTCTATAAGTGGCTTCTCCGGATCCTCCTCTGGCGGTAGGGTGAAATTGGCCTTCAGCGCGGTCCAAAGATCATTTTTCTGCATATCATTCACATAAGACACCTGAGGGTCTTCGTTCTTAGGCTTGTACCATAGGTGGATGCTGATCGGGATCATGTCCCTAACAACAACCCCGCACTGAGCAGAAAATGCGTCCTTGGCCTTGATGGGTTTACTCGGTAGGCCATCGCGCCCGATTTCTTCGATGGTGAACTTTTCATCCTGGCGCAACATTTTCTTCGGGCATCGTCTCCTTACCGAACTTTGGCTCGATCCAGAGGGCTAGAAAAGAAGAAAGGAGAGAGTTAATACGTGTACATACCAAAACAATCAATGCATCAATTAGCTATAGTGTCAACACATGCTTAATTAATATATATATATACCTGGCCAGACTCCGTTCGGTCACCGGAGCCGTCATCAGGGTGTCCTTCTTCCACCGGTAATCGGTCACCGGAGCCATCATAATCATGTGTTTACTCCTCCATTGTATCACTGTAGCCTGCTTCTTCATCACCATGTCCTTCCAAACGACCATCGTAGTCGACACTGATATACATTTCGACAGAAGCTCCGTCTGCGATTATGTCCCCCAACACCTGTTCTGCTACCTCGTCTCGTCCTATCTCCATAGTTTCTGCAAATATTACGACATGGCAATTATTATACAAACATGACCGATGGATATATTAGTGGCAAATGTAGACCTGGCTAGCTCACTACAAGGATACCTATTATAAAGCAACGAAAATTTTACATCATTTTGATTATACGTTGTAAAATTCACAATAGATACGGATATAAGCGTTGAAGCCTATGCGTTCCAGAATGCAGTTCATACCCTACATATGAAAAAAACAGAGGAAAGGAGATAGACGTGCGAGAAACAGAGCCCCCGATCCCGATTCCCCTCATCTCTCCCAAACCGCCGCCACCCACCCCCCTTATCTCCCTCCTCCGACCCACCTCACCGCCGTCCCTCTCCCTCCCCTCGCCTCCTCCCACCTCATAGCTCCAGAGGTTGCCGGATCTGCCGCATCCCCCATGCACACATCCCTCTCACATCCCATCTCTCTCTCCCTTTCCTCACACGGCTCCTCTCTGTGGTCTGTGCCACTTGCAGCGGCTGATTCAGGCGACGTCCGGAGAATCCCTCGACTGCGAAGCATAGCCCGAGGACCCCTGGCACCGCTGCGCTATCCCATACGGCTAGATCAGGTGCTCGCGGCCACCAAACCCCACCGGTGACCCTCCCGCCATGGCTAGGGTTTCGGGTGTCGGCTCCGGCGCAGGTGGCCATGTCGTCATCCTCTCGTCCGGTGAGTGCATCCCCTCCCCTTGCTCTCTCTCTCTCTCTCTCTCTCTCTCTCTCTCTCTCTCTCTCTCTCTCTCTCTCTCTCTCTCTAACCTCTGCTCTTCTCTGCTCCTGTAGACGTGCAGCCAGGAATCACTAGTGGACAGCCTTGCTGCTGCTCCGGACGAAGCTGCCATGGAGCTTCCTCCTCCTCCTCTAGCTTCAGGTGAGTTGGCCCACTCCTCCCTGCCCTGGTTCGTGGCACATCAAGAGCAGTATTGGTTTAAAATCAACCACAAGTTGCATATTCTTTCCAGGGCAATAACTCTGTAGGGTACGGTTCTCTTTCAAGTAAGCGATTCTGAAGCCCATCTACGTCTTGGAATAGCAACCATATGTTTGAGGTAATTAGTACAGAAAACACTTAGATATATTTAAAAATCAGGTCAGGGTCTAATTAATACAGTATCTCCTCAAGGCCCCAATCCCTTTCTTTTCCAATCTTCAATATTCTCCTACTTCAGGTTTCGTCCATGCAAAAAACCAACATATATCTTTTAGGCTAATTACTAAATCTATCTATCAATGGTTCATGCGGCGGTGGAGGTGTAGCGATAGCAGTTTGAAGCAGATTAGGCGGCTACCATCGTCTTCGCGGTGAGGCCGTCAAGTGAAGGAACTGGCGGCGTGGCGATTCGTGCTCTATTCTGCATCATTTAAGCTCATAAAAAAAGAAAGAACTATGCAATCGACTTGATCACTATTGTTTTATTATCAAGAAAAAAAATATGTTTCATGCGTGTGTATTGATGATTACTCGTCTTGACTTGATTGTGTTGTAGGGAGTAAAAGCATCCAGTTGGGATGGTCTGCAGCTCTGTATCGCCTCCAGCGGCACCACATAATCACACTTCCAAAAAGTAGTGTTGCACTGCTGCCTCCAGCCAGCCATTTCACTTCTATGTTTATAGGTGGCTTAACATAATCACTTGACGTGTTTCTTATGTAGAAGATTTGAGTGATGTATGTGTTTATTTCAGAAAACTTTTCTTACTAAAGCTTTTGATATATCTGCATTAGCTATGTTTTTTTGTTAACTTGAAAGTGTGGTTTCCCTTTTTTAACCGAACTGACTAAAGCATGGGATTCGTTTGGGGTTTCTAGACAGCTAATTGTAGGAGCACACAAGATTTAGACTCATGCCATGTAATTAAAGGAAATCACAATATTGACCAATATCCTCTGTGTATTTATTAACCCCGGATCCCTGGCTTTTTCATATAAATTATAATTTGGAAATTTTATTTATAGGAATGATAAATAGTATGTACAAATGCCTTTATTAAAATAAATTTGTTGCAGCCACATGGAAACCAACACAGTACACATGTAATCAATTGGTCAAAAGTATGCTTCTTTTAAAATTTATGGTTCTAATATTAATTTTCTTACATAAAATATATGGCAATCTAGCCCGGGAAGACCCATGGGATGATGACTAGTCTAACTAACTCAGGGATAAATTCATTGAGCCAGATGTAAAGTTGCCAAGGTAGTAACTAGGACACATAGAACAGGAGGAATATGGATTGCTCTTCTTTTATTAGGTAGGAATGGAACTTGATGAAGCTTTACTTGTGTTGTGTTGTTGTAGATATGCATGCGACACCTGTAACCTTTTTTCCTTGGTTTCGCGGCTGCATGGATGAACTCGATATAGGGTGGCGGCATGGAGCAAGTCGAGTTCATGGAGCAACTCATGTACAATGCCATGGAAGGTATACTCTCTCGCTCTCCCTATATATCTTGCTACTGATCATTGTGGCCAGGACCATTGAGCCGTGCTAGCTCTAGGTTCAATGATGTTGTGCATCCAAATTTATAGGATTTGGGGATGTAGGTTTCAGTGGATTTATGTAGCAATAAATAAATATGTTGGTTCAGGTTCACACAAAACAGTTTGACTGTAGTTTTACAGAATTAGAAATGGATCTCTAGACTAGTGATGCCATGTGGGGATGTAGGTTTGTTCCAGAGCGTGGTGACCACCTGTAGGGTGTTTTTGTTCAGTTTCAGATGACTAAAAGCGTTTTGGTTCAGTTTTGCAAACTAACCAGAGAAGAGAAGTGGTACTGTCACCCACGTTGCCCTTGAATAGCACTTAGGCTAGTGTCTATATAATTTTATTGAGCTATATTATTTTGTAGGCTGTGTTGTATATTATGGCGTCTAGATTATTCATTATGGTCCTAAATTTAAACTTGATGGTGCTGTAATTACAAATGAATTCTTGGTAGTGCATGTTGCTGTGACACTTGTGAAATCTGAAGATTTGGTACGGAATTGTGAAAACTGCAATATTCGATAAGGCAGAAAAAACAAGGATTGCATGGCCTTCAACCTTTGTATGTGTCTAATATCTTGCCTCTACCACTACTTGCATCATGTCAATGCATTGTGTGTTAACAGTTCATTTTGTCAATTTCTTTGTAGATTCAAAGATACATGGATGGTTGTATGGGTGCATGGCAAGTATACTGCAATGATGATGATGATGTTCCAGTTCATGATGATGATGATGGATGCTTTCCGTTTTAGTTTAGTTGTAGGGATGCTATTCATGTTGGATGATGTTCCTTGGTTAAGTTTTAGTTAAGTTGTAGGGGGGTTGATGGATGTTTTTTGTTTAAGTTTTGCTGTCAAGAAAATATGTAGACTATGCATCAAATTTGGATGATGTTCCTCCTGTAATACCCAATATTGTACTCCAATAGTTTATCCAATATATGATTTCTTCCTCTTGTGAGTATATTCTTTTTTTTTCTATCGCTTGATATACATATCGCCATTATGTTGAGCATTAACTTAATTGTGGACAATATATGCATAATATTATTTATTTACATTATTTATGTAACAACAACTAAAGTGTTGCAAATTCTCTGTTGCCAAGCTATGAGATTTGGATTCCTGTATATTAAGCACCAACGTATAAAAGTGTTGTAAAAGTAGGTTTTATGTGTTGTACTCTTGCAACGGTCCCTTTTACCAACGGTAGCATAAGCGTTGCATTATGCGCTAGCAACACTGGATAAGGCTACCCATCCCGAACCGTTGGTAAAGACACTAACAACGCATATATGGACTTTTAGATACGGAAAAATGCGTTGCTATAGGTGGGTTCCTGTTGTAGTGGCTAATCACAACAAGGAACCATATTAGTGGCCTCGACGCTTCTCTAGGGTTTGGGGTGGCCTCGGCAACACCTCTCTCATGAACGCTCGGTGATCCACGGCCCTCTACCCTCTACCCTCGACCCTCGACCATGGATCCCTCGACCCTCGAACCCTCGGCGACCCTCGACCCCCTCGACCCTCGAACCCTCACCGACCCTGGACCCCTCGGCGACCCCTCCCCCCTCATGTCGAAGTTATTGGGGAGGGGGTATATCGACCCCCCCTCATGTCGAAGTTATCGGGGAGGGGGTATATCGATAAAGACATACCCGATAAGAAATAAGAAGAGGAAGAAGAAGAAAAAAAGAGGAGAAGAAAGGAATATATAGAGCAGAAGAAGAAGAAGAAGAAAAAATATAAGAAAAAAAGAGCAGAAGAAGAAGAAATAGAGGAGAAGAAGAAAAAATAGAAAAAAATTCTATTTTTTTCTTCTTCTCCTCTATTTCTTCTTGTTCTCCTCTTTTTTTTTCTTCTTCCTCTTCTTATTTTTTTCTCCTCTTCTTTCCCGTCTTCTTCTCCTCATGACGAAGTTATCGGGGAGGGGGTATATCGACAGCGACGACATATACATAGAAAAAAAATGTTATCTGAGAGGGGGTAGATTGACCCCCCTCATGTCGAAGTTATCGGGGAGGGGGTATATCGACAACGACGACATATAGAAAAAAATGTTACCGGGGAGGGGGTACGTAGATCGACCCCCCCTCATGTCGAAGTTATCGGGGAGGGGGTATATCGACAAAATTACATCATCATATATCATCGAATAAAATTACATCATCATCATCATATAGTATTATACATCTAAAAAAGTTTTCATATATCACCATATATATCATCATCATGTAGTACAAAAAATTGACCAAGCTAGTTTTCATATATCATCATCATCTACTACAGAAAAAATTGATCAAGTTTTCATATATGTACAAAAACATCTAACAACATCTATCTATGTATATATACTACAGAAAATTGACCAAGTACATTTAAAAAACATGTAGAAACAGAAAATTGATGAAGGCATGGATTTCTTCAATACTTTGACACTAGGCAACCACTCGACCCCTCGGCGATCCTCGACCCTTGACCCCTCGACGACCCTCGACCCTCGAACTCTCGGCCCCTCGACGACCCTCGAACCCTCGGCAACCCTCGACCCCTCGGTGACCCTCGACCCTCTCTACCCTAGCTAGTTCCCGACCCTCGCCCCTCGAACCCTCGGCGACCCCTCCCCCCTCATGTCGAAGTTATCGGGGAGAGGGTATATCGATAACGACAGAAAAAAGAAGATGAAGAAAAAGAAAAAAGAAAAAGAGGAGAAGAAGGAATAGAGGAGAAGATCGAAGAAAAAAAGGGAAGAAAAAAAAGAGGAGAAGAAGAAAAAATAGAATTTTTCTATTTTTTCTTCTTCTCCTCTATTCCTTTCTTCTGCTCTATTTTTCTTTTTCTTTTTTCCTCTTCTTTTTTATTTCTCCTCTTCTTCCTCTCCTCTTCTTCTCCTTTTTCTTTTCCTTCTTCCTAAACTAAACATAAACTAAAATAATCCTAAAACTAAACGAAACTTCTCCTCCTCCCTTTTTTTCTTCTTCTTCTTTTTTTCATCCTAAAACTTTATGAACAAAATTACAATAGAAAAAAACCATACAAATTACATGAACAAAATAAAAATTCTAACTTTTGCATACATACATATATACATTATATATATATGAAAAAATGATATGAACAACAAAATTAATACACTTTATATGAAAAAAATGCCCTGAATAGAGTCGGGGCGGCGGCGGCTCACATCGGGGGCGGCCGGCGAGGGCGACGGCGGGCAGGGGCGAATCTACGTGCATCGCTGTGGGGGCGAATGCCCCCACTCGTTTTTCTGGCCCGCTTATGCTAGGCCCAGGATATTCAGCGTTGCCCCCACTCAGGCCAAGATATTTGCCCCCACTGCTTTGTTTTCTGTTGTATTTTGAAAGCCCATGTATGAGAAATAGATAGCTTATTGGCCCAGCTACCCATCTAGCGAGAATGACGAGCAGGCGAGCAGGCCACATGCGCAGTATGACGGTTCTAGAAAAGAAACCTAGTCTTCACGAGAGCCCCCGCGCGGCCGCCTGCGGCTCTACTGCCCTGTAGATACACCATTATACGACGCCCCTTCGCCGATGGCGATCATCTGCCGTCCACGCACTGCACACATCACCCGGCCGTCTTGCCATCCCAAAGGAAGATGCTGTACTGATCAATATCAAGGTAATACGTGAGACCTAGGTTAAGTTTTCTTATTATCTATTTTGATATCCATGTTAAAAAGCTAGCAAATTGTATCAAATATTCATGTGTATACATTATAATGTACAAATTGATTATTAGATTGATTGGATATAGCTTCGCGTAATAATTTTGTATGGATAAGTTTGAGCACGTGGAAGTACAATAAAATCTATAGCAATATTCTGCCTTCATGTATTTCAATTTATTTAACATTCAACTACATGGCATTGACAGGCAAGCTAATGGAGAGATGTTTTGTAAAATCGACAACTGACAGTATATCTGAAAAATCGTCGCGGGATGAAACGGAAGGAGGTAACGTGCTTAAGATTTTCTTTATCTAAAAATGTTATATTCTCTATTTTATAAAACGTGTTTTTTTTCGTGCAGCTCTAATGCTAGAAATCAGGGGTGCAGCAACAAAAGGGTATGACGTATTCATATTTCTCAAGCTATTGTGCCTTCGGTGGTTAGTTTACTTTTCTTTGGCTATGACTGTGTCATAATTATGTGTGTGTTCATTTAAGGACATATATGCAAATTTGGTTCTTACACACTGTATGTATGCTTGTGTGGTCGGTTTTTAAAATGATCTAGCTGTTAGCTTGTATACATATTTTTGAAAAAATAAATCATGTATATATTTCTCCCCTCTTGTTTTTCATCCTGGCTTCGCCCCTGACGGCGGGGGCGGCGACGACGAAGATGGTTGGGGCGCGGGCCGGGGCAGGGGCAGGGGCCGGGGCAGGGGCGACGCGCGGACGACGACGGTGGGGCGGCGCGGACGGCGGGGGCGGGCCGGGGCGCAGGGGCGCGGCCGGGCGCGCTCGCCGACGGCGTGGGCGGCGGGCAGCGTCGGGGTGGGCTCGGGGGCGGCGGACGGCGTCGGCGTGGGCTTGCGGGCACGGGCGACGGCGACGGCGTCGAGTAGGTCGGGCGGCAACTGGCGATGAATGTGAAAATTTCCTAAGTGCTGGTTATATAGCAAAGGCTTTGGTCCCGGTTCGTGGCACCAACCGGGACCAATGCCCTCCTTTAGTCCTTGTTGTTGCCACAAACCGGGATCAAAGGTCTCTTTTCAGCAGCCCAAAGGGCGGGAAGCAGAGGTCTTTGGTCCCGGTTGGTGGCACCAACCGGGACTAAAATGGGGGCATTGGTCCCGGTTGGTGCCACGAACCGGGACCAATGCACATGAACCGGGACCAATGCACCCCCTTTAGTCCCGGTTGGTGCCACCAACCGGGACCAAAGTCCTAGTGCTGCCCGCATCGCGGCGAAAAGTTTAGTCCCACCTCGCTAGTTGAGAGAGCCCGAGAGTGGTTTATAAACGCTGATGCGCCCACCCTCTCGGGCTCCTCTCAATTGCAGGCTTTCGGGCCTAATCTGTGACTGTGTGCCAGTGGGCCTACTGGGCCTGCTGTGGGCCTGAATCCTGGCCCACGGGTGGGTTTCTAGTCGTATTCAGGCCGTGGTGGCCCAGTAGGTGGCATTTTTTTAATTTTGTTCCATTTTTTTCTTTGTTGCTTTATTTTTTTAATTTTGTTACTACTTTCAAAAAAATACTTACTGTTGCTATTTTTATTTATTTATTAAAGTTTATTTATTTTACTTTATTAAAGTTTATTTTGTTTCTACTTATTTATTTTATTTTTATTCTACTTATTTATTTTATTTTATTTTTTGCTTTTTATTTATTTTATGAAAATTCTATTTGCTTTTAATGTTTCGAACAGAAAATACTTTGATAATTTCAGTTGCATAAATTTTATATAATTTTAGTTTCAATAATACTAGAGGTTTATAAAAGCTTTTGGGTTGATTCCTTTAGCTATTAGAGTTTCATTAAAGTTTTCTAGTTCATTCTCTTTTCCATTAGAGTTTTATTAAAGTTTTCTAGTTCATTCTTTTAGTTTATTATTTTTGCTATTAGAGTTTCATAAAAGTTTTCTAGTTCATTCTTTTTTGTATTAGTTCATCCTTTGAGCTAAATGACCCTAAAATTGAAAAGTATTTCAAATGAATTCTGAAAAGGTTGAAAGTTGGCATGGCATCATCATTTCACCCACATAGCATGTGATAAAAAGTTGAGAGGGTTACGGCAAAAACTGGATGCACTTCGTGTACAAAATGGACTATTTGTTTCAACGTATCAGGGTTTCAAACGAAAACTCATCTGTTACAAAGAGATTTCATTTTTTTGAACTACAGACTTTTTATGTGTTCAAAATGCACCATTCAAAGCCACTTCATCAATTTTCAAGCATTTCTGACTTCATTTGTTATTTTTCATGCATTTACTAATTTTTTTGAGCTATAAGACCCTAAATTTGAAAAGCATTTCAAATGAACTCTGAAAAGGTTGAAAGTTGGCATGGTATCATCATTTCACCCACATAGCATGTGCAAAAAAGTAGAGAGGGTTACGGCAAAAACTGGATGCACTTCGTATACAAAACGGACAATCTCTTTCGAGGTATCAGAGTTTCATACGAAAACTCGTCTGTTACAAAGGGATTTCATTTTGAACTTATTTGAAATCCAGACTTTTTCTGTGTTCAAAATGCACCATTACAAAGTGATATTCTAGATCAAAGGCATCATCACAATAGCTGTGGAGAGAAAGTCTTCACCTTTTCTTCGCTGGTGTCCTTTGCTTATCGCGCCGTAACCATGGATAATCTTCATCGTTTATCAGGGTGCTTGGGTCAGCCTTGACTTTGAAAGGGGGAATTTCATGAAACTTTTCATAATCTTCGAAAATGTTTTTCTTGCCCTCCACTCCCACGATGTCTCTTTTTCCTAAAAGAACTATGTGGCGCTTTGGCTCATCGTATGATGTGTTCGCTTACATATCTTTTCTTTTTCTCGTTTTTGTAGACATGTCCTTCACATAGAAAACCTGCGCCACATCATTGGCTAGGTCGAATGGTTCATCTATGTACCCAAGATTGTTCAGATCCACTGTTGTCATTACGTAATCTGGGTCTACCTGTACCCCGCCTCCTGACAGATTGACCCATTTGCACTTCAACAAAGGGACCTTAAAATCATGTCCGTAGTCAAGTTCCCATATGTCCACTATGTAACCATAATATGTGTCCTTTCCCTTCTTGGTTGCTGCATCAAAGCGGACACCGCTGTTTTGGCTGGTGCTCTTTTGATCTTGGGCGATCGTGTAAAATGGATTCCCATTTATCTTGTATCCTTTGTAAGTCAATACAGTCGAAGATGGTCCCCTGGACAACGAGTACAACTCATCACAAACAGTGTTGTCACCTCTAAGACATGTTTCCAACCAACTGCCGAAAGTCTTGATGTGTTCACATGTAATCCGGTCGTCGCACTGCTCCAGGTGTTTGGAGCGGGACTGTTCTTGTGTTCATCGACATACGGGGTCACCAGGGTAGAGTTCTGTAGAACTGTGTAGTGTGCTTCAGACCAAGAATGCACGTGCCTGCATATTATTGACTCCCCTCCAAGCGTGCCTTTCCCAATCAGTCTCCCCTCATACCGCGATTTAGGGAGACCAATCTTCTTTAGGCCAGGAATGAAGTCAACACAAAACCCAATGACATCCTCTGTTTGATGGCCCATGGAGATGCTTCCTTCTGGCCTAACACGGTTAAGGAGATATTTCTTTAGGACTCCCATGAACCTCTCAAAGGGGAACATATTGTGTAGACATATGGGGCCAGAATGACAATCTCGTCGACTAGATAAACTAGTACATGCGTCATGATATTGAAGAAGGATGGTGGGAACACCAGTTCGAAACTCACAAGACATTGCGCCACATCACTCCTTAGCCTTAGTATGATCTGAATCGATCACCTTCTGAGAGATTGCATTGAGGAATGCACATAGCTTCACAATGGCCAATCGGACGTTTTCCGGTAGAATCCCCCTCAATGTAACCGGAAGCAGTTGCGTCATAATCACGTGGCAGTCATGACACTTTAGGTTCTAGAATTTTTTCTCTGCCATATTTATTATCCCCTTTATATTAGACGAGAAGCCAGACAGGACCTTCATACTGAGCACGCATGCAAAGAAGATTTCCTTCTCTTCTTTGGTAAGAGTGTAGCTGGCAAGACCTTCATACTGCTTTGGAGGTAGGCCGTCTTTTTCGTGCAAATGTTGCAGGTCCTCCCATGCCTCCGGTGTATCTTTTGTCTTGTCATACACGCCCAAGAAGCCTAGCAGGTTCACGCAAAGGTTCTTCGTCACGTGCATCACGTCGATTGAAGAGCGGACCTCTAGGTCTTTCCAGTAGGGTAGGCCCCAAAATATAGATTTCTTCTTCCACATGGGTGCGCCTCCCTCAGCGTCATTCGGAACAGATAGTCCGCCGGGACCCTTTCCAAAGATTACCTGTAAATCATTGACCATAGCAAGTACGTGATCACCGGTACGCATGGTGGGCTTCTTCTGGTGATGTGCCTCGCCTTTGAAATGCTTGCCTTTCTTTCGACATTGATGGTTGGTCAGAAGAAATCGACGATGCCCTAGGTACACATTCTTCCTGCATCTGTCCAGGTATATACTTTGGGTGTCATCTAAACAGTTCGTGCATGCGTGGTATCCCTTGTTTGTTTGTCCTGAAAGGTTACTGAGAGCAGGCCAATCATTGATAGTTACAAACAACAATGCATGTAGGTCAAATTCCTCCTGGTTGGCCTCATCCCACACACGTATACCTTGTCCATTCCACAGCTGTAAAAGTTCTTCAACTAATGGCCTTAGGTACACATCAATGTTGTTGCCGGGTTGCTTAGGGCCTTGGATGAGTATTGGCATCATAATGAACTTCCGCTTCATGCACAACCAAGGAGGAAGGTTATATATACATAGAGTCACGGGCCAGGTGCTGTGATTGCTGCCCTGCTCCCCAAAAGGATTAATGCCATCCACACTTAAACCAAACCATACATTCCTTGCGTCACCTGCAAACTCCTCCCAGTACGTTCTCTCGATTTTTCTCCACTGCGACCCGTCAGCGGGTGCTCTCAACTTCTCGTCTTTCTTACGGTCCTCTGCGTGCCATCGCATCAACTTGGCATGCTCTTTGTTTCTGAACAGACGTTTCAACCATGGTATTATAGGAGCATACCACATCACCCTGGTAGGAACCCTCTTCCTTGGGCGCTCGCCGTCAACATCACCAGGGTCATCTCGTCTGATCTTATACCGCAATACACCGCATACCGGGCATGCGTTCAAATCCTCGTACGCACCGCGGTACAGGAAGCAGTCATTAGGGCATGCATGTATCTTATGCACCTCCAATCCTAGAGGGCATACGACCTTCTTTGCTGCGTACGTACTGTCGGGCAATTCGTTATCCTTTGGAAGCTTCTTCTTCAATATTTTGAGTAGCTTCTCAAATCCTTTGTCAGGCACACCATTCTCTACCTTCCACTGCAGCAATTCCAGTACGGTACCGAGCTTCGTGTTGCCATATTCGCAATTGGGGTACAACCCTTTTTTGTAATCCTCCAACATGCGATCGAACTTCAGCTTCTCCTTTTCACTTTCGCACTGTCTCCTTGCATCAACAATGACCCGGCAGAGATCATCATCGGGCACAACATCGTCTGGTTCCTCTTGACCTTCAGCAGCTTCCCCCGTTGCAGCATCACCGTATTCTGGGGGCACATAGTTGTCATCGTCCTCTTCTTCTTTGTTGTCTTCCATCATAACCCCTATTTTTCCGTGCTTGGTCCAAACATTATAGTGTGGCATGAAACCATTATAAAGCAGGTGGGTGTGAAGGGTTTTCGAGTCGGAGTAAGACCTCGTATTCCCACAGATAGTGCATGGACATCACATAAAACCATTCTGCTTGTTTGCCTTAGCCACTTTGAGAAAATTATGCATGCCATTAATGTACTCGGAGGTGCGTCTGTCACCGTACATCCATTGCCGGTTCATCTGCTTACATTTATATATAATTAAGTGTGTCAAAAACCATTACAGAACATCATTGATACATTTCCACTCAAATTAATATAAGTTCATCATCACATTATATTCAAAGTACATGCATAGCTAACCGTGGTGGTGCCGGCGACGAGATCGGCGCGGGCGATCGACGGCGATGAAGACGGGGATGCGATGTGACGGACCGCTAAACCTTGCCAAATCTCGAAGAAAATGGAGCTTGGAGTTTGAGCTTCGGGAGGAGAAAGCTTAACTAGTGTGGCTCGGGCATTTCATCGAACAGCTCATGTGCATATATATATGGGAGGTGAGCTAGAGCTCTCCCCTCGCCGGCCAGAAAAAATAGAGCAGTGTGGAGTGCTCTGCTCGCCGGTGATATGGGGTATATATAGGCAAACCATTGGTCCCGGTTTGTGATAGGAACCGGGACAGAAGGCCGCCATTCTGTCCCGGTTCCAGGAACGAACCGGGACCAATGGGTGTGGGCTAGGAGTGAGGCCCATTGGTCCTGGTTCATGCCTGGAACCGAGACAAATGGGTCCAGACGAACCGGGACAAATGCCCCATGAGGCCCGGCCGGCCCCCTGGGCGCATGAACCGGGACGTATGCCCCATGGGTCCCGCTTCGTAAGTGAACCGGGACTAATGGGCTGGCCAGGCCCGAACCAAAGCCCTGTTTGCTACTAGTGCCTTCTCGGCATCCATCTCCGGGTCGGTGGAAGTGAGCACTCGTACCTTTCCGTACCCGTCGGTGGCTAGAGTGGGCATGAGACAATGCGCATCGGGATGACGTACTCATGGACGGCGCTGCCTTTCCCCCACATCAAGCTGTCATGCGCGCCCGTGCCGAGCATGTCGCGATTATCGGGCCCGCCAGTATGGCGAGTAGGGCATACACATGCACACCTTACCCCTATGATAGGGGTGGCAATGGGTAGGATATTGGTGGGTACAACCCGCTTGTGCCCAAATCCATACCCACAGAAACTTTCTATACACACCCACTTCAATACCCATGGGCACAAAGTGATACCCATGTCCATACCCATCGGGTATTGTATACCCAATGGGTATCCAGTGGCTAAAATATATAACATTTACATTAAAATAAATAAAGAAATAAGTCTAAGAATGAAGTGATGTTGGGCGACTAGTCTAGCAGTGACGTTACCTTCTTCGATAGGTGGCTTCTTGGAGGCGGCAAAGGAGTACGAGTAGTGATTGGTGGAAGCCTAGCAAAGTGGGGACAACTGTTGGAGCTGGGGATCGTTGGATCAATAGTCGGACAAGAATGACGTGGCGATGAGTCGAGATTTTTATCATTTTGAGGAGTCACATAGGACTTACGAGGAGTGGAGATGGTGGTTACAGGGCTATGAGCTATGATGGTTTAGGGGATAAGGGAATTGGGGTTGGGCCACATGAGGTGAACATTCAGCCCACCTGCCATAGGAGTTATTTCATTTATTATTTTATGGGTATCCATTAGGTTATCCATGGGCGAAATTTCATACCCACACCCTACCCATATATTTTGCGGGTCTGGATACCCATTACCCGTGGGTATGAAATCTTGCAAAGTCTTACCCATGCCAACTATTTTTGGGTAGGGTACCCGCAGATACCCATACCCATGGAAAGCTTGCCCAAATCTGGATCACCCGCCCCCAGAGCAAGAATCTCATGTTAAATAAACTCGATGCAAGATTTCTTCCCCGAACTATTGAGATACCAAAGTAGTGCAAGTGAATGCAAAATTTGATAGATCAATCTTGCAGATAAGAAACTTTGTAACAAGGAACTTGACCTCCAAAGCAACCTTGCAGCATATTTTTGAAAAGGAGCATCGCCCTCGGCCTATGCATCCGAAAGATGAATGCGGCCATATTATTAAAAAGTGCCAACAGAAGACGTAGCCTACAATCCAATACATCTCGCAAATGGAGCAAAAAGAGATAAAAGATGAACTGAAAATAAAGCCACAACCGGCATGTAAACATGAGAGGATGACTAAACACCTATCATATTACTAGACTGCCATCCAAACCAGTTGAAGATACCCCATGCTACAATCTCTCAATGGTTGCACCCAGTAGCCAAATGCTCCCTGGTGTCCATATGAGTGAGTAACAACCACGTACTGATCCATTGCCATAGCTGTGAAGATTACCTGCAAGAAATTCAAAATATTTTGTCTGTTAAAGATCATATCGTTCCTGCAATTCCATATAGTCCAAAGTAATGTGCATATTCCTATCTGAATACGTGCCGCAATGACCGGTTCTACTCCAGTTAGCCACGTCCCAAATAACGTGTCAATGCTAGCTGGAGGAGTAATATTGAAGACTATATGAATGGTGCGCCAAAGGAGCTTTGCGAGAGGGTAGTCAATAAAAGGGCGTTGTATTGTTTCATCTTGGTCACAAAAACAACACCATGCACTGCCTACCCATTTTCGATTTATCGGCTTATCTTTGGTAAGAATCGCTTGCTTATGGATAAACCACATGAAAATTTTAATTCGCAAGGGAAACATAATTTTCCAAATATGAGTCAATCTCGGGATTGGGCCAGAATTATTTAGATCCAAGTACATAGATTTGACCGTAAAAACCCCACTCCGAGTTAACTTTCAGTGGAAAGAGCCAGGCTGGTCAGAGAGTTGAACATCCATCAACCTCCGCACAAGGTGTAGCCAGGAACTTCAACGCTCCCCTACTAAAGACCTTCTGGACTGAATGTTTAAAGGAACCGAATGCAATATTGTAGCAACCTTCTAGCATAAGCCCAACAAAATCCACAGAGACTTAACTTGGAGCGGAAAGAAATCCACAACCAGAAACAATTTACCAGAGGAATTATCATTGCAGTAGTTGATCTCCTCACGAAATTGATTCTTGATATAGGCATTGAAGGCGATCCCCTGCTCAAACTTGAGATCAGGTTCACAGGAGAGTGAGTTCACAAGGAGGCTGTTGTGGTCGGAGTGACCAACAACATGGCTGGTGGCAGAGGGCGTTGGGCAGAGAGTGGGGACTCGGCCTTTGGCATCGGGATTCGTACTTTAACTATGAGCGAGCGAACATACACAAAGATCATTAGCCTCCAGGGGGATTCGTACTTTACTTTAGGAGACTGGCTTTTTGACTTCCAGGTGTCCCGACACCCCACTATCCACACCGTTCGTGTCAGTTCACTTCTACAGCGACCCGAGACTCCAATGAATAGACAAGAAAGTTAAATCCACTTAATGCAAACTCACGTGGGCGCGGTGATGAGAATAAAGCTTTACCATAGTCTTATTTTCTGACAGGAATACAGACAGGGGCGACGCTAGTGTATTCTTGGGTCTTCATGTGAATACCCATGATTTTTACAAAACAATGTTGATTTTGGCAAAATAGTGACAATTTTCAAAAAACAACAATGATTTTGGCAAAATGAATACACATGAATACCCGGTTGCAAATTCTTGGAGCCGCCAGTGAATACAGACCACGAAGTCAAACTCGAATAGAAAAATCCAAACTCGAGAGAACAGTCACAGAAAAGTACCTCTCTCCACTTTCTCTCTCTTAAAACTGCACTCTCTCTCTCTCTCTCTCTCTCTCTCTCTCTCTCTCTCTCTTCTTACTTTTCTTTTTCTCTCACGCACTCTTCTATCCCTGCTCCTCTCTCACTCACACTAGATCAGGAACCCATGTATAGCATTTCACCTATATAGGATAATAACAGAGTAAAGAGACATTCAGTTCTGATATAAGTAAGACACAATGGAGCTCATGATCAATATCAGATTACAAGTCAGGATAAAGTTTGGTGCATTCATACAACCACAAAAGATAGCTTTTCGACATGAAGTTTGATACCAAAAGCGAGAAGACAAAGTATGTAATAAGAATAGGAACAAAATAAAGGAGACCTAACTACGGAGCCATAATCACTAAGCATACTAAAAAGAGGCGTAATTCATCTGCCTTGTCGATGTACTTCATAAGGATCGCCTCGTATAAACCTGAAACAAACAAGCCAGATCTGAAATTTTTACAACTTAATTTAACTTTTACAGCCTAAATTGTACAAATCAAGTAGTACAAGTTGGGGAATAAGCTCAGGTTTCAGTACCTAACATGCAAATTGGAACATAACTAAAAATTCAATAGAAAAGCTCATGTTTCAGTACCTAAGAGACGACGAACTGGTTTTCAACGATGGTAACCAAATTGGAATAAAACTTAAGTTCACTAAAAAATTGAACAAAACTTAAGTAAAGTTTGCTGAAATTTTCAGCCAGTACATTATAAGCTCCATAGAAATAGCAAATTCATCTGTTTCAGTACCTAATAGAAAAGCTTGGACCAAGTTCAGTACATAAGAGGTTCAGTACATAAATTTTCAACAAAGTATCCAGTTCATAACACGGTTAACAGGGAATATTTATGTTGCAGTGGATATATGAAGCTGAGTTACAATGGATAAAAGGATGACAATAGACAATAGTGACATTAGAGGGTAAACAGGTTTCACCAGGCACTAATTGTGTTGTATCACAAAATATAATAAATATTAACTCTAAAGATCAGTTAGGAGCTGAGGAAGGAACTGTAATTAGAAATGTCAGCAGATTAAGCAAAGAGGCATTGTGATTATACATAAATGAGAGACTCCCAACACCAAATAAATTAGATCTTCGGATCATTTAGACATCCGATTAGCTTTTTCAAATAAGAAGAATGTAGAAAATAAATTGTTTAATTCAAGGATACACTCAAACATGCCTCCAAAATGTTTCATAATGTAAAAAATATGATGCTCCTAGGCTTAATGTGAATAACTAATATGTTGCAATTTAATTTTCAAGATAACACACGATGAGAACTATAAATTATAAAACCCTCACATCCCTAAAAATGCAGAGCATTGAACTAAATATAAAACTGAACTATAAGTGACAAGTACACTCAAATAAACTATGCCATGATCCATAGAGCCTAAATCAGCAGCAATTATCTATTAAAAAATAGTCGTTAAATGGAAAGTGAGCCATAGTCCGCTATCCTTGTCCTCGATGCAATGAGGATCATGTTTGCTTCGATGGTGTTTTACTGCAAGAGAAATCCAGATGTGCAGTTGACCATATAAGAGTAAAACTCTCAATTAAGTATCAAAGAATTCAAGTGATCCCGAGATCTGCATACAAGGAAAGAAAAAAAATGATCACTACAGATTCATCTACTTCAGTTCTTTACCCTAAATCATAGAAAGGCTGAAAAACATGTGAACCATGTAAAAGCAAAGGAGCAGATGAAGATCATGTTGATATTTTGTATCCAACATATATACAAAGATC
Organism: Secale cereale; assembly: GCA_902687465.1. Lineage (NCBI taxonomy): Eukaryota > Viridiplantae > Streptophyta > Magnoliopsida > Poales > Poaceae > Secale > Secale cereale. The sequence continues at coordinate 64,923,618 of LR738716.1, forward strand.
CATTTTCCTTGGATTCTAGCTAGACGAGTAATCATGCACAAAGGAACAAGACCACCAGCATTCCATGCACAAAGAAACAACAAATGCAGGTCATACCAGGATTCAGACAAGGAACAAAAGGCATATAGGTACATACAAAAAACAAGCAAAGAGAATAATACACTTGACTTTTCCACAAACAAGACAAGAAACAAAAGACCCTCATTGGCCAGCCTGCACACCAATCATATGGCCATACAACCATGCACCAAGCCCTGGAAACGAAGAGGAGTGGAAAGGAGAGGAGAAGAGGTGTTGACCTGTAGATCCATGAAGGGAGATGCACGAGGCTGCTACCATACGATGCGCAAGCACATATCAAAGGAGACACCAGCCAGGGGATAGACTAAAAGCATAATAATCCAGTAACAACGGACCAATCTGCAGGAAAAACATAGAAATATCATTCATGAGCAGCAGGCAACCAACGAGAATGAATAGACTCGTGAAGTAGCAAATAAGGTGAAGTGGCCAGAAGAACAAGGGGCGTGCAATGAAATTACGCGAAGATGAAATTAGGAATGAGGGGGTGATGTCTACTACACAACCTTCTTGTAGACGTTGTTGGGCCTCCAAGTGCAGAGGTTTGTAGGACAGTAGCAAATTTCCCTCAAGTGGACGACCTAAGGTTTATCAATCGGCGGGAGGCGTAGGATGAAGATGGTCTCTCTCAATCAACCCTGCAACCAAATAACAAAGAGTCTCTTGTGTCCCCAACACACCCAATACAATGGTAAATTGTATAGGTGCACTAGTTAGGCGAAGAGATGGTGATACAAGTGCAATATGGATGGTAGATATTGGTTTTTGTAATCTGAAAATATAAAAACAGCAAGGTAACTAATGATAAAAGTGAGCATAAACGGTGTTGCAATGATAGGAAACAAGGCCTAGGGTTCATACTTTCACTAGTGCAAGTTCTCTCAACAATGATAACAAAATTGGATCATATAACTATCCCTCAACATGCAACAAAGAGTCACTCCAAAGTAACTAATAGCGGAGAACAAACGAAGAGATTATGGTAGGGTACGAAACCACCTCAAAGTTATTCTTTCTGATCGATCTATTCAAGAGTCTGTAGTAAAATAACACGAAGCTATTCTTTCCGTTCAATCTATCATAGATTTCGTACTAGAATAACACCTTAAGACACAAATCAACCAAACCCGAATGTCACCTAGATACTCCATTGTCACCTCAAGTATCCATGGGCATGATTATACGATATGCATCGCACAATCTCAGTTCATCTATTCAACCAACACAAAGAACTTTAAAGAGTGCCCCAAAGTTTCTACCGGAGAGTCAAGACGAAAACGTGTGCCAACCCCTATGCATAGATTCCCAAGGTCACGGAACCCGCAAATTGATCACCAAAACATACATCAAGTGAATAAATAGAATACCCCATTGTCACCACAGGTATCCCACGCAAGACATACATCAAGTGTTCTCAAATCCTTAAAGACTCAATCCGATAAGATAACTTCAAAGGGAAAACTCAATCCATTACAAGAGAGTAGAGGGGGAGAAACATCATAAGATCCAACTATAATAGCAAAGCTCGCGATTGATATGTCTCCAACATATCTATAATTTTTTATTGTTCCATGCTATTAGTTATGATGTTTTGGATGTTTAATGGGCTTTGACATACACTTTTATATTATTTTTGGGACTAACCCACTAACCCAAAGGCCCAGTCCAGATTGTTGTTTTTTGCCTGTTTCCGGGTTTTGCAGAAAAGGAATGTCAAATGGAGTCCAAACGGAATGAAACCTTCGGGAGAGATATTTTGGGAGAAAATCACGCATGGGAGACTTGAGAACCACGGAGTAGGGGCCACGAGGTGCCCACGAGGGTGGGGGCGCCCCCCCCCCCCCAGGGCGCGCCCCCTACCTCGTGGGTCCCTCGTAAGGCCCCCGGTGCCCTCCTTCCTATATAAGCCTACGTACCCCAAAAACATCAGAGCAATAGAGAAAACCCTAGTTCCACTGTCGTAACCTTCTGTTCCCGTGAGATCCCATCTTGGGGCCTGTTCCGGAGCTCCGCCGACGGGGGGATCTACCACGGAGTGCTTCTACATCATCATCATCGCCTCACCATGAGTTGTGAGTAGTTTACCACATACCTTCAGGTCCATAGCTAGTATCTAGATGGCTTCTTCTCTCTCTTTGGATCTCAATACAAAGTTCTCCTCGGTCTTCGAGGAGATCTATTCGATGTAATCTCTTTTTGCGGTGTGTTTGTCGAGATCCGATGAATTGTGGGTTTATGATCAAGATCATCTATGAGAAATATTTGGTTCTTTTATGAACTCTTTATGTGTGCTCATAATATCCTTGCAAGTCTCTTGGAATTATTGGTTTGGTTTGGCCTACTAGCTATGTAGTTCTTGCAATGGGAGAAGTGCTTGGCTTTGGGTTCAATCTTGCGGTGTCCTTTTCCAGTGACAGTAGGGGAAGCAAGGCACGTATTGTATTGTTGCCATCGAGGATAAAAAGATGGGGTTTACATCATATTGCTTGAGTTTATCCCTCTACATCATGTCATCTTACTTAAGGCGTTACTCTGTTCTTATGAACTCAATACACTAGATGCATGCTGGATAGCGGTCGATGTGTGGAGAAATAGTAGTAGATGCAGGCAGGAGTCGGTCTACTTGTTTCGGACGTGATGCCTATATGCAATGATCATGCCTAGATAGTCTCGTAATTATTCGCTTTTCTATCAATTTCCCGACAGTAATTTGTTTACCCGCCGTAGAATATCGCTATCATGAGAGAAGCCACTAGAGAACACTATGGCCCCCGGGTCTATTCTCAACATATCAATCTACATCTACTTTACTTTTTCCGCTTTTACTTTCTGTTCTTATAATCAGAAATATCAAAAATATAAACTATCATCTCTATCAGATCTCACTTTCGTAAGTGACCGTAAAGGGATTGACATCCCCTTATTGCGTTGGCTGCGAAGTTCTTATTTGTTTGTGTAGGTGCGAGGGACTCGCGCGTGGTCTCCTACTGGATTGATACCTTGGTTCTCAAAAACTGAGGGAAATACTTACGCTATTGTGTTGTATCTCCCTTTCCTCTTCGAGGGAATACAACGCAAGCTCGAGAAGTAGCAAGAAGAATTTTTGGCGCCGTTGCCGGGGAGGCTTACGCAAAAGTCATATACCAAGTACCTATCACAAACCTTATCCTTCGCATTACATTTATTTGCCTCTCGTTTTCCTCTCCCCCACTTCACCCTTGCCATTTTATTCGCCCTTTTTCCGTTCACCTTTCTGTTTGCTTGTGTTGCTATGTGCCCTTTATTAGCTTGCATCTTCGCTTGCTAAATTATGGATCCTCATCGGCTTGCTAATCTCTTTAAGAGATCCAACTATGATGAACCAATTGCTAGTGAGTTTAGTGCACTAGATTATCTTTATGAGGTTTTGCTTGAAATTAGTGAATCTAAAAATTGTGATGAAATATTGAAAGAAAATTATAAAGCGATTCACGATAGCTCTTTGAGTAAAAAGCATGATTGCAATGATGTTATTATAAATTCTATTAATGTCAATTGTGCTAATGATATGCAAAATCCTAAGCTTGGGGATGCTAGTTTTGCTATGACTTCCACTTGTTGCAATGATCATGATTGGGGTGATTCTTCTTATGATCTTGAAAATTTATTTAAGCCCCATGACGAATATGAGATTGAAAATAGTGTTTGCAATAATATTGAAAGTGGGTTTGGAAGAGTGACAACTTTAGATCCCACTATTTTGGAAGAGTGTCAACTTTGCATGCATGTGGATCGTGTTGAGAATATGTTATGTGATAGCTATATTGTTTAATTTGCTTATGATTATACATGCAATTAGTATCAGAGAGGAAAATATGGTCGTAGAAATCTTCATGTTACTAAACTACCTCTCTTCATGTTGAGATTGATCTTGTTTCTTTCTTCTTCCTTGCATACGTTAGATCTTGCTTGCTATGACAATTTGTTTGCTTATAAAATGCCTATGCATAGGAAGTATGTTAGACTAAGATGTGTTTATCACATGTTTTATGATGCTCTCTTTGCTTCAATTCTTATCTTTCATGTGAGCATCATTGAAATCTCAAGCTGATCTTAATGGCTATGAAGCAAGAGCTTGTTGGGAGGCAACCCAAATTTATATTTTGTTTTGTTCTTTTTATATGTGGTTTTGTGTTTTAATTAGTGTTTGTGCCAAGTAGAACCTTTGGGAAGACTTGTGTGAAGTTTATGTGATCTTGCTGTGAAAAACAGAATCGTTAGCGCTCGCTAGAATGGTCATCAGATTTTACTGGAACGTGCTATTTAGTTTATTCTTTTTGCAGATGATTAATAGACAAATTCCTCACGTTTACCAATTTAGTTTGAATTTTTTGGAGTTACAGAAGTATGCGAAATCTGCAGATTACTACAGACTGTTCTGTTTTTGACACATTCTGTTTTTCGTGTGCTGTTTGCTTATTTCAATGCATCTATGAGTAATATTGGGAGGTATGAACCATAGAGAAGTTGGAATACAGTAGGTTTAACACCAATATAAACAAAGAATGAATTCATTGCAGTACCTTTGAGTAGTGGTTTGCTTTCTTATACTAACGGAGCTCACGAGATTTTTGTCTAAGTTTTGTGTTGTGAAGTTTTCAAGTTTTGAGTATTGATTTGATGGACTACGGAAGAAAGAGTAGCAAGGGCCGAAGCTTGGGTATGCCCAAGGCACCCCAAGTAAAATTCAAGGACAACCAAAAGCCTAAGCTTGGGGATGCCCCGGGAAGGCATCCCCTCTTTCGTCTTCATCCATCGGTAACTATACTTCGAGCTATATTTTTATTCACCACATGATATGTGTTTTGCTTGGAGCGTCTTGTATAATTTGAGTCTTTGCTTGTTAGTTTGCCAAAATTATCCTTGCTGGACACACCTATTTGAGAGAGTTAAATATGGCCTAGGAATTGATAGAACACTCTATGTGCTTCACTTATATCTTTTGAGTTGAATAGTTTTGCTCTAGTGCTTCACTTATATCTTTTAGAGCCCGGTGGTGATAATATTTTGAAGAAATTGTTGAACTCTCATGCTTCAGTTATATCTATTTGAGAGTCTATTAAAACAGCATGGTAATGTGTTTAGGCTATAAAACTAGTCTTCACATGATAGACATCCAATATCAATGTAGTAAAAACTTTCATACTAAGTGCATTGAATATGATGAGATGTTGGATGCTTGATAAATGTTTTGAGATATGAGGATAGTGATATTAGAGTCATACTAGTGGAGTTATTATGAAATTGAGAAATACTTGTGTTAAGGTTAGTGATTCCCGTAGCATGCACGTATGGTGAACCGCTATGTGACGAAGTTAGAGCATGAGGTATTTGTAAAGTGTCAACCTTTGTGTGGAGGTTGGGGCGCGCGCGATGGTTAACTCCTACCAACCTCCCCCCTAGGAGCATGCGTTGATTGCTTTGTTTTGATGACTCGTAGATTTTTGCAATAAGTATATGAGTTCTTATGACTAATGTTGAGTCCATGGATTATACGCACTCTCACCCTTCCACCATTGCTAGCCTCTCTTGTATCGCGCAACTTTCGCCGGTACCATACACCCACTGTATATCCTTCCTCAAAAAAGCCACCATATATATTCCTCAAAACATCCACCATACCTACCTATCATGGCATTTCCATAGCCATTCCGAGATATATTGCCATGCAACTTTCCACCGTTCCGTTCATATGACACACATCATATTGTCATATTGCCATGCATGATCATGTAGTTGACATCGTATTTGTGGCAAGGCCACCATGCATAATTTTTCATACATGTCACCCTCGATTCATTGCACATCCCGGTACAACGCCGGAGGCATTCATATAGAGGCATACTTTGTTCTAGTATCGAGTTGTAATATCGAGTTGTAATTCAATGAAAGTGTGATGATCGATCATCATTATTAGAGCATTCCCATGTGAGGAAATGCTAAATCAATAAAGCCCCTCTACAAAAAAAAGAAAAAAAGAAAGGCCAAAGAAAAAAAGAAAGGCCCCAAAAAAATAGAAAGAAAAACAAAGGAAAAGAAAAAGGGACAATTGCTACTATCTTTTTTTCCACACTTGTGCTTCAAAGTAGTACCATGTTCTTCATGATTGAGAGTCTCGTGTTTAGTCACTTTCATATACTAGTGGGAATTTTCATTATAGAACTTGGCTTGTATATTCCAACGATGGTCTTCCTCAAATGCCCTAGGTCTTCGTGAGCAAGCAAGTTGGATGCACACCCACTAGTTTCTTTTGTTGAGCTTTCATACATATTTAGCTCTAGTGAATCCGTTGCATGGCAATCCCTACTCACTCACATTGATATCTATTGATGGGCATCTCCATAGCCCGTTGATACGCCTAGTTGATGTGAGACTATCTCCCTCCTCTTTGTCTTCTCCACAACCACCTCTCTATTCCACCCATAGTGCTATGTCCATGGCTCACGCTCATGTATTGCGTGAAAGTTGAAAGGTTTGAAAGAATAGAGTATGAAAACAAGTGCTTGGCTGAAATCGGGGTTGTGCATGATATGAATATTTTGTGTGATGAAGAGGGAGCATAGCCAGACTATATGATTTTGTAGGGATAACTTTCTTTAGCCATAGTATTTTGAGAAGACATGATTGCTTTGTTAGTATGCTTGAAGTATTATTATTTCTTATGTCAATATAGACTTTTGTCTTGAATCTTTCAGATCTGAACATTCATGCCACAATTAATAGAATTCCATTGAAAAGCTATGTTGGTTAGCATTCCACATCAAAAATTCTGTTTTTATCATTTACCTACTCGAGGACGAGCAGGAATTAAGCTTGGGGATGCTTGATACGTCTCCAACGTATCTATAATTTTTTATTGTTCCATGCTATTATTTATGATGTTTTGGATGTTTAATGGGCTTTGTCATACACTTTTATATTATTATTGGGACTAACCTACTAACCCAAAGGCCCAGTCCAGATTGTTGTTTTTTTTTTGCCTGTTTCAGGGTTTTGCAGAAAAGGAATATCAAACGGAGTCCAAACGGAATGAAACCTTCGGCAGAGATATTTTTGGAGAAAATCACGCACGGGAGACTTGAGAACCACAGAGTAGGGGCCATGATGTGCCCACGAGGGAGGGCCCCCCCTAGGGCGCGCCCCCCTGCCTCATGGGTCCCTCGTAAGGCCCCCGGTGCCCTCCTTCCTCCTATATAAGCCTACGTACCCCGAAACCATCAGAGCAATAGAGAAAACCCTAGTTCCACCGCCGTAACCTTGTATTCCCGTGAGATCCCATCTTGGGGCCTGTTCCGGAGCTCCGCCGGAGGGGGGATCTACCATGGAGTGCTTCTACATCATCATCATCATCGCCTCACCATGAGTTGTGAGTAGTTCACCACAGACCTTCGGGTCCATAGCTAGTATCTAGATGGCTTCTTCTCTCTCTTTGGATCTCAATACAAAGTTCTCCTCGGTCTTCGAGGAGATCTATTCGATGTAATCTCTTTTTGCGGTGTGTTTGTCGAGATCCGATGAATTGTGGGTTTATGATCAAGATCATCTATGAGAAATATTTGGTTCTTTTATGAACTCTTTATGTGTGCTCATAATATCCTTGCAAGTCTCTTCGAATTATTGGTTTGGTTTGGCCTACTAGATCTATAGTTCTTGCAATGGGAGAAGTGCTTGGCTTTGGGTTCAATCTTGCGGTGTCCTTTCCCAATGACAGTAGGGGCAGCAAGGCACGTATTGTATTGTTTCCATCGAGGATAAAAAGATGGGGTTTATATAATATTGCTTGAGTTGATCCCTCTACATCATGTCATCTTGCTTAAGGCGTTACTCTGTTCTTATGAACTCAATACACTAGATGCATGTTGAATAGCGGTCGATGTGTGGAGTAATAGTAGTAGATACAGGCAGGAGTCGGTCTACTTATCTCAGACGTGATGCCATATACAATGATCATGCCTAGATAGTCTCATAATTATTCGCTTTTCTATCAATTGCTCGACAGTAATTTGTTTACCCGCCGTAGAATATCGCTATCATGAGAGAAGCCACTAGAGAACACTATGGCACCCGGGTCTATTCTCAACATATCAATCTACATCTACTTTACTTTTTCTGCTTTTACTTTCTGTTCTTATAATCAAAAATACCAAAAATATAAACTATCATCTATATCGGATCTCACTTTCGTAAGTGACCGTAAAGGCATTGACAACCCCTTATCGTGTTGACTGCGAAGTTCTTATTTGTTTGTGCAGGTGCGAGGGACTCGCGCGTGGTCTCCTACTGGATTGATACCTTGGTTCTCAAAAACTGAGGGAAATACTTACGCTACTGTGCTGCATCTCCCTTTCCTCTTTGAGGGAATACAATGCAAGCTCATGAAGTAGCAGCGATACATCAAGATCGTGCCATCTCAAGAACACGAGAGAGAGAGATCAAACACATTGCTACTGGTACATACCCTCAGCCCCGAGGGTGGACTACTCCCTCCTCGTCATGGAGAGCGCCGGGATGATGAAGATAGCCACCGGAGAGGGATTACCCCCTCCGGCAGGGTGCCAGAACGGGTCTAGATTGGTTTTTGGTGGCAACAGAGGCTTTAGGCGGCGGAACTCCCGATCTAAGTTATTTTCCGGAGGTTTCAGTATGTATAGGAGGTGTTGGAGTCGTGGGCAAGTAAAGGGGGAATCCGAGCTGTCCACGAGGTAGGGGGCGCGACCAGTCGGGAGGGGGGCGCCCCCCACCCTCGTGGGCAGCCCGTGGATCTTCTCGTCCCCCTCCAGCACTTCCTGGGCTTCTTCTGGTCCAAAAATAACCTCCGTTGAGTTCCAGGTCAATTGGTCTCCGTTTGATATCCCTTTTCTGCGAAACCCTAAAACAGGAGAAAAACAGAAACTGGCACTGGGCTCTGGGTTAATAGGTTAGTCCCAAAAATCATATAAAATGTATATAAAAGCCCATAAAACATCCTAGAAGGATAATATAATAGCATGGAACAATCAAAAATTATAGATACGTTGGAGACGTATCAGGGGGACATCTTCTTCCTCCCCCATTGCCTCCTATTCCTCTCCGTCTCTCCCCCACAACCTCCATGTCCTCCTCTTCTTCCTTCCCCCATGACCTCCATGGCCTCCAGCCCTTCCTCCCAGCTCTCACAGGTTGGCGTATGAACAAGAGGAGGCAAAGGAAGGGAGCGCACCTGGAGCAGTAGAAGCAACACTAGGGTTAGGGTTGGAGCAAGGGGAGGCGGCGTCCCGAGCAGGCCATGGCATGAGCGTGAAGTGATACGTCCAAAACGTGTCTATAATTTCTGCTTGCTCCATGCCTCTTTTGTGTGATATTGCTATGATATTTATGCACTTCCATACACTTTTGATCATATTTGGACTAACCTATTAACTCAGTGCACCCCAGTGCCAGTTTCTGTTTTCTGCTATTTTTGTATTTCAGGTTTTCCCATTACGTAAATTGCCAGAAAAATTTCGGGAAAAATATATAAAAAATCAGCGTTCCGGAAGCTTTCATGCGGCCAAAGTAGGGCCAGAGGGGGACCACCAGGGCTCCAGGCGACCAGAGGGGGCGCCCCCCTCCTGGCCGCGCCGCCTGGGTGCCTGGGCCCCCCTTGCCTCTTCTGACGCCCCCCTTTGGCATATATTTACACCGCGTCCCGAAACCCTCGAGGACGGAACCCTTTTTCGCGATCTCATCTCTGTTCCGCCACCGCCGCGCTTCCAAGATCGGGAGCACCAGGAGAACTCTTCCCGGCACTCTGCCGGAGGGGAGGATCACCACCGGGAGCCTCTCCTCCACCATGGACGCCTCCCGGATGAGTTGTGAGTAGTCTCCCTTGGACCATGGGTCCATGACTAGTAGCTATGTGATGTTCTCCTCCCCTCTTTGTTCTTCACCGATTAGACCTCGTGAGCTGCCCTACATGATCAAGGCACATATGTAATCCTTATGCTGTTGCTATGATGAGTTTGCTGGGATCCGATGGATTATGAGATTATGTTCAGATTGTGTGTGAGTAATATATTCTCACCTCTTTTATATTTATGTTCTTGAGTAATTCTTGCATGTTCTCCGTTGCTGTTTATTGCTTTGGCCAAGTAGTAGGTAGTAACTCCAAGAGGGAACGTTATGCTTGATTGTGGGTTCATGCCCCTCGATGACTAGCTTGAGTGACAGAAACATGAGTCTAGGGGATGTGCTGTTGCCACAAGGGGGAAAACAACGGTGCTTGTACTTGCGGGTGCAAGGATTGTTTACTTTACGCAAAGTTATTTAATGCAGTTGTCTGTTGCTTTGAGTTTACACTATGGGTGGGACTCGCAACTTAATACCAGCGAGATGTTCTGGATAGATATCTCAAGGTGGATGATTAGTAGTAGATGCAGATGGATTTCGGTCTACTTGCCTTGGCGTACCGCCCATGCTTTTGAGCCTCTACCTTTCTTTGCAGCATAGTTAGCATTGGTTTGCGCACATAATCCTGTCAATTGCCCAGCTGTAATTCGTTTACCTCGCTTAGCTATTTTATCGTCTTTTGGGAGAGAGACATCACTAGTGAACATCATGGGACCCCGGCCCATATTACGATCACTAATCACACCCGTTATTTACTTTCTGTTCTTACTTACTAGTTGCAGTCATACCTATCACTATTATCTCTTGCGTTTGATCCTTTGTAAACGACAAGGTCGGAGGGATTGACAACCTCTCTGTACTCGTTGGGAGCAAAGTTATTTGTATTTGTGTGCAGGTCCTGTCAATCGCTAAGTTGCGCCGCTAGCAGTTGACACCTTCTTGTTGACCCTCGGAGTCTCAGGGGATTCGATCCTTGGTATCTTTGCCAAGGGAAAACTACCGCTACACTGCATCTCAAACCTTCCACTTGGGGTAACCAACGAGGGGCGAGAAGCCATCAAGCAAAGTTTTCTGGCGCCGTTGCCGGGGACTCTACTCTTCAAGATAGGGGAGTTGCACGCTATCTTTTACCTTTGCTTTTTAGTCTTGTTAGTTTACCTTTCAGTTTTTGCTTTAGTTCCCTTTATCAAAAATCACAAAAAAATTATTTGCTTTTCTGTTAGTAGTCCTTTCTGTTTAGACAAGCATGTTGGGATTCGGTGTTTTGAGGGAATCAGAAGTTCTAGATTTCCATCAAAGGGATGGAGAAAATATGAAGAAGGCATGGGACAGAATTTCTTATGCACATAGGAGAATAATGCCTTGGATACCTATAAAAATTGTGCTTAGAAATTTTTACCATGGTCTTTTTAAATGGTGTAAACACTCTCTTGATATTATAACTGAAGGAGATTTCCTAGAGTGTGATGAAGCTAGAGCTCTTGAAATTATACATGGTCTATCTAGTTACTTTGTTTATGATCATGGTTTTGATACTGTCGTAGATAGACTTGCTACTATTGAGAAAAGAATGGATGCTCTAGACTTGATGAAGGTAGAGAAACCCAAACCCAATAAGAGAGATATTTTGGAAATAGACAATGATTGGGAGCCTTTTGTTAGGATTAGCATCTCTAATCAAGACTTCCTTGCTTATTGTGATATTGGATCTATGGTTTCTACTATGCCAAAAATTGTTCATGATTCTTTAAAATTTAACATGGATAGATTATCGTCCTATCATGAACATGCTAATGGAGATATTTCTGAGATCCAGGGAAGAATAAAAGACGTACCAGTCACATTCCTCAAAGGGATTGTGATACGTCCAAAACGTATCTATAATTTCTGCTTGCTCCATGCCACTTTTGGGTGATATTGCTATGATATTCATACACTTCCATACACTTTTGATCATATTTGGACTAACTTACTAATCCAGTGCACCCCAGTGCCAGTTTCTATTTTCGGATGTTTTTGTATTTCAGGTTTTCACGTTACGAGAACTGCCCAGAAAAATCCAGAAAAATTATATAAAAAATCAGCGTTTCGGAAACAACCTTGCGTCCGAAGGACAGCCGGGGGGGGGGGCACCAGGGCTCCAGGCGCCCCCCCCCCTTGGGCCGCGCCGGGGGGGCGCCTGGGCCCCCCGAAGCTCCTCCGATGCCCTCCTTTGGCATATATTTAAAGGGTCCTCCGAAACCCTCAGAACAAGAACTCTTTTCGCGATCCCATCTTTGTTCAGCCGGCGCCACCGCTTCCAAGATCGGGAGCACGAGGAGAACTCTTCTCGGCACCCTGCCGGAGGGGAGGATCACCACCGGGAGCTTCGGCACCACCATGGACGCCTCCCGGATAACTCGTGAGTAGTCTCCCTTGGACCATGAGTCCATGATCAGTAGCTATGTGATGTTCTCCTCCTGTTATTGTGCTTCACTAATTAGTCCTCGTGAGCTGCCCTACATGATCGAGGCACCTATGTAATCCTTATGCTGTTGCTATGTTGAGTTTGCTGGGATCCGATGGATTATGAGATTATGTTCAGATTGATCTTGAGTAATATATTTGATTTACCTCTTTTATATTTTTGTTCATAAGTAATTCTTGCATGTTCTCCGTTGTTATTTATTGCTTTGGCCAAGTAGTAGGTAGTGACTCCAAGAGGGAACGTTATGCTCGATTGTGGGTTCATGCCCCTCGATGACTAGCTTGAGTGACAGAAACATGAGTCTAGGGGATGTGCTGTTGCCACAAGGGGTAAAACAACGGTGCATGTGCCCGCGGGTGCAAGGATTGTTTACTTTACGCAAAGTTCTTTTAATGCAGTTGTCTGTAGCATTGAGTTTACACTATGGGTGGGACTCGCAACTTAATACTAGCGAGATGTTCTAGATAGATATCTCAAGGTGGATGATTAGTAGTAGATATTGATGGATTTCGGTCTACTTACTTTGGCGTACCGCCCATGCTTTGAACCTCAACCTTTCTTGCAATGTAGTCAGCATTGGTTTTCGTTCGTGGTCCTGTCAATTGCCCAGCTGTAATTTGTTTACCTCACATAGCTGTTTTATCGTCTTTTGGGAGAGAGACATCACTAGTGAACATCATGAGACTCCGTTCCATATTACCATCATTGATCACATCCACTATTTACTTTTCGCTATTATTTACTATTGCAAAACACTATCTATCACTACTATCATTGCTTTTAATCCTTTGTGAACTACAAGGCCGGAGGGATTGACAACCTCTCTGTACTCATTGGGAGCAAAGTTATTTGTATCTGTGTGCAGGTCCACGTTGATTGCTACTAATCTGGCGCCGTAGCAGTTGACACCTACTTGTTGAACCTAGGAGTCTCTGGGGATTCGATCCTTGGCATCTTTGCTAAGGGAAAACACTTCTACATACTGCATCTTACACCTTCCACTTGGGGTAACCAATGAGGGGTTCGAGGCCCATCAAGAAGTATTTTCTGGCGCCGTTGCCGGGGACTCCACTCTTCAGGATAGGGGAGTTGCACGCTATCTTTTACCTTTGCTTTTTAGTCTTGTTAGTTTACCTTTCAGTTTTATTTATGTCTTTTCACTAGTTGTCCTTATGGACAACCCTATTATTGGATCGCTGCTTGCGGGAAGACGCCCCACACCTGTGGTGGTTGATCCTCCCCCTACTGAAATTATGCCTTATAAAATACCAGCTGGTATTATCAATTATGTTTTGGCTAATCGTTACGCAGGAGACAGACATCCCGGTGAACACTTGCTATATCTGTCACAACTATGTTCACTATTTAAGCTTGCAGGTGTATCGAGGGAGTTTGTCATGAGGAAATTGTTTGTCGTATCACTTATAGATAAAGCTTCAGATTGGTATGGGCTTCTCGATAACTCACACTTGCTGGACTGGTAGGAGCTTATGTCTCTCTTTTATACTAAGTTTTATCCTCTTCATGATGCTTATGTGGAGAGTAAGAGTACCTATTTGCATGTGGATCATGGTAGCAATGCTTTATGTGATGCTTATATTGTTGTGTTTATTCGTGATCCCACTGAAAATTATTATGAGAAGGGAACATATGCTTATAGATATTTCAATAATATTAAGTTCCCTCTCTTTATGTTGAAGGTTTTGAAGCTGCACTTGTTTTGTCTTCCTATGCTTATTGCTTTGTGCTTCAATGAATTATTCTATTGCAATATTCCTATGCATAGGAAGCATGTTAGGCTTAAATGTGTTTGGTATTTGCTTCCTGATGCTCTCTTTTTGTTCTTCAGCTCTTATTCTTACGAGAGCATCATTAAAGTCTTATGCCTAGCTTAAAGGCATAAAAGAAAGCGCTTTTGGGAGGCAGCCCACATGAATAATTTTTTTGCTTTTGTTGTGTGTTGATGTTGTTTACTGCTGTAGAATCATCATTGTATCTTTGCTTTTCATATTTGTGCCAAGTATAGCCTCTGATTGCTAGAAAGTTCAAAAGTTGTGAGGTGTTGTCCAGGAAACAGATTCTGTCCTTGGATAGAAAAAATCGTATAAAATCACCAGATCATCTTTTTGGTCTGAATTTTTTCTACAGCGTTCTCTATATAATTGTCTTTCGTGCATCTGTTCTGAGTTTTTTGATTTGAGTTGCAGAAGTATCCCGAACAGATCAATTACTACCTGCTGTTCTGTTTTTCACAGATTCTGTCCTGTTTTGCCTTTCCTTCACTTTGCAAATCAAGAGCTTGCTTTTTCTTTGCAAAAACCTTTTAGAAATCTTGAGAAACAGTAGAACTTCAAGAATATCCTTATTTCCAGCAAGGTATAATTATTTTATTAAGGGTACTAACCTCGCTAATCAGATTATGATGAGTTATGTATGAAGGGAGTTTTCAAGTGTGTGAGGGAAGATGATAAAAAGATTCAGGAGTGTCAAGCGCTCAAGCTTGGGGATGCCCCCGTGCACCCCCAAGAAATATTCAAGGAGACTCAAGCGTCTAAGCTTGGGGATGCCCCCGTGCATCCCCTTCTCCATCAACATTATCAGTTCGTCTTTCGTTCCGCTATATTTTTATCACTTCATGTGTTATGTGCTATGCTTGGAGCGTCTTGCTTTTAGTTTCCTTTTTAGTTTTTCATAACAAGTCGGAACTCAGCATTCTTTATGTGGGAGAGAAACACGCTCCACCTTTACCTAGAACATAACATAGAATTTTCATGTCTATCTATGTTGTGTGGGTTCTTTGTCTTTTAATAGCTACTATCATGCTCTGCTCTTAGTATTCATGCTTATCTTTTCAAAGAGCTTTTGTTTAGTTGGTTGCTTGAACTCTCTTTAATTATCATGCTCACCTTATTAAGAGAGTTTGCTTCCGTTGCATTGGTTAATATGTCTATGATGAAGATGCTACGTGCATAATGGTGCTTAGTAGTTCAGGTTTTCTTATGGTTAATCTCAAATAGCTGGTGGGTTCCCAATGTGTTATTGGAGTACCAACTTGATTTGTTTGCCTATGATGTGGTATGGTTTAGTAATATCTTCCTTCGAGAATTTATTTTGATTGACTTGGCGTATGCTCACGCATATTTAAGACTGTAAAGAAAGTCTGTCAAGCCTTTATGATCTTTTGTTTCTGAGTAGCGATATAACTACCATGCCTAATTCAATATTGCTTTGTCGCTCTGCATGATTATGACCGTCATTGCTCTCTTAGTTGGTCGCTCCCAGTCTTTTGCTAACCTCCACCTGTACTAAGCGAACTAACTTTGCAATATATAGCTCATGGGAAAGTAGTTTAAAAACTATTGTGGTAAAGAATATGTTGCTTATGTATCTTATTTCTTATAAGTTGCTTGCTGAGCGGTAACCATGTTTCTGGGGACGCCATCAACTGTCACACTTTTGTTGAATATCATGTGAGTTGCTAAGCATGTTCGTCTTGTCTGAAGTAAGGGTGATTTGCCATGGGTTGAATGAATATGCATATTGTTAGAGAAGAACATTGGGCCGCCAACCAAAGCCATGTATCATGGTGGAAGTTTTAGCTTGGACATTAATCCTCAATCTCTTATGAGAATATGCTTATGCATTAAAGAGGAGTCCATCATCTATTTTCTATGTTGTCCCGGTATGGATGTCCTCAAGTTGAGATCTATCAAAAACGAGAAATCAAATGCGATTTATCTCCTTGGACCTTTGTACAGGTGGCATAGAGGTACCCCTTTGTGACACTTGGTTGAAACATATGTAATGCAATGATAACCCATGGAAATCCGAGCTAATTAGGACAAGGTGCGAGCACTATTGGTATTCGATGCTTGAGGCTTGAAACTTATAGGATGTCTTATGCATGACACATATGAAGTACTACTACCGTTGACAAAATTGCTTCCATGTTTTCAAAATAAAAAGCTCTAGCACTTAACCTTTCTTTTATTTTTATGTTGAAGCACCAACTACTGAGAGCATGATTGTCATTCTGAGTGTAATGTGCATTGTCCCAAAGTAGCATTGTCTTTTGCATGATTGTGATATCGTTTATTCTAAAATGTTTGTATCTAGTCATCACTTAAACCTTGAAGGTGCCCCTGCATTTATGTTTTGCATCACTAAAGGGGGCAAGCTAGATATCACTTTATCATATTTGCACATCATGTTCATTGCAAATCTATTTGATGTTTCAGTTTCATGTTGTAAAACTTTCAGTCATTTGTGATTTTCTCATGAGGCAACTTAATTACTATAGAATCATTGTCTCAGTAAGCTTTTGTCATATGACTATGAAAAAGTCTTATATGGTTCATAGCATGTCACCACAGAAATTATTCTTGTTATCATTTACCTACTCGAGGACGAGCAGGAATTAAGCTTGGGGATGTTGATACGTCCAAAACGTATCTATAATTTCTGCTTGCTCCATGCCACTTTTGGGTGATATTGCTATGATATTCATACACTTCCATACACTTTTGATCATATTTGGACTAACTTACTAATCCAGTGCACCCCAGTGCCAGTTTCTGTTTTCGGCTGTTTTTGTATTTCAGGTTTTCACGTTACGAGAACTGCCCAGAAAAATCCAGAAAAATTATATAAAAAAAATCAGCATTTCGGAAACAACCTTGCGTCCGAAGGACAGCCGGGGGGGCCACCAGGGCTCCAGGCGCCCTGGCGGCGCGCCCCCCCTGGGCCGCGCCGGGGGGCGCTTGGGCCCCCCGAAGCTCCCCCGATGCCCTCCTTTGGCATATATTTAAAGGGTCCACCGAAACCCTCAGAACATGAACTCTTTTCGCGATCCCATCTCTGTTCCGCCGTCGCCACCGCTTCCAAGATCGGGAGCATCAGGAGAACTCTTCCCGGCACCATGCCGGAGGGGAGGATCACCACCGGGAGCTTTTCCACCACCATGGACGCCTCCCGGATGACTCGTGAGTAGTCTCCCTTGGACCATGAGTCCATGACCAGTAGCTATGTGATGTTCTCCTCCCATTCTTGTGCTTCACTAATTAGTCCTCGTGAGCTGCCCTACATGATCAAGGCACCTATGTAATCCTTATGCTGTTGCTATGTTGAGTTTGCTGGGATCCGATGGATTATGAGATTATGTTCAGATTGATCTTGAGTAATATATTTGATTTACCTCTTTTATATTTTTGTTCATAAGTAATTCTTGCATGTTCTCCGTTGTTATTTATTGCTTTGGCCAAGTAGTAGGTAGTGACTCCAAGAGGGAACGTTATGCTCGATTGTGGGTTCATGCCCCTCGATGACTAGCTTGAGTGACAGAAACATGAATCTAGGGGATGTGCTGTTGCCACAAGGGGGAAAACAATGGTGCTTGTGCCCGCGGGTGCAAGGATTGTTTACTTTACGCAAAGTTCTTTTAATGCAGTTGTCTGTTGCATTGAGTTTACACTATGGGTGGGACTCGCAACTTAATACCAGCGAGATGTTCTGGATAGATATCTCAAGGTGGATGATTAGTAGTAGATATTGATGGATTTCGGTCTACTTACTTTGGCGTACCGCCCATGCTTTGAAACTCAACCTTTCTTGTAATGTAGTCAGCATTGGTTTGCGTTCGTGGTCCTGTCAATTGCCCAGCTGTAATTTGTTTACCTCACATAGCTGTTTTATCGTCTTTTGGGAGAGAGACATCACTAGTGAACATCATGAGACTCCGGTCCATATTACCATCATTGATCACATCCACTATTTACTTTTCGCTATTATTTACTATTGCAAAACACTATCTATCACTACTATCATTGCTTTTAATCCTTTGTGAACTACAAGGCCGGAGGGATTGACAACCTCTCTGTACTCGTTGGGAGCAAAGTTATTTGTATCTGTGTGCAGGTCCACGTTGATTGCTACTAATCTGGCGCCGTAGCAGTTGACACCTACTTGTTGAACCTAGGAGTCTCTGGGGATTCGATCCTTGGCATCTTTGCTAAGGGAAAACACTTCTACATACTGCATCTTACACCTTCCACTTAGGGTAACCAACGAGGGGTTCGAGGCCCATCAGATTGCAATGGTTGATTTCTTCATCATGAAGCCAAACCAAGGAAATATAGTGCTTGGAAGGGACTTCCTCCGAGCTGTAAAAGGCTTCATCGATATAGGTAAGGGACAAATCCGCCTACGCGGGAAGGCAAAAGGTATGTACCCCTTTCCTAGAAGGAACAGGGATGAACTTGTTGAGGAACCATTTGAAGCAATTTATAACTCTGATTATTATGATGATTATTGATTCCTCTTTGCATTATGCCTAGCTTAAAGGCATAAAAGAAAGTGCTTTTGGGAGGCAGCCCACAATGAATAAAATTTTATTTTGCTTTTGTTGTGCCTTGATGTTTGTTACTATAGTAGCATCATCATTGTATCTTTACTTTTCAGCTTTGTGCCAAGTTTAGCCTCTGATTGCAAGAAAGTTCAAAAGTTGTGACGTGCTGTCCAGGAAACAGATTATGTCCTTGGTCAGAAAAATTCGTATAAAATCACCAGATCATCTTTTTGGTCTGAATTTTTTCGACAGGGTGCTCTATACAATTGGCTTTCGGGCGTCTGTTCTGAGTTTTTTGATTTGAGTTGCAGAAGTGCCCCGAAAAAATTATTTACTACCTGCTGGTCTGTTTTTCACAGATTCTGTCCTGTTTTGCCTTTTCTTCGTTTTGCAAACCTTGAGCTTGCTTTTTCTTTGCAAAAACCTTTTGGCAATATTGAGAAACAGTAGACCTTCAAGATTATCTTTATTTCCAGCAAGGAAAAATTATTTTATTATGGGTACTAACCTCGCTAATCAGATTATGATGAGTTATGTATGAAGGGAGTTTTCAAGTGTGCGAGGGAAGATGATAAAAAGATTCAGGAGTGTCAAACGCTCAAGCTTGGGGATGCCCCCGTGCACCCCCAAGAAATATTCAAGAAGACTCAAGCGTCCAAGCTTGGGGATGCCCCCGTGCATCCCCTTCTCCATCGACAATTATCAGTTCGTCTTTCGTTCCACTATATTTTAATCACTTCATGTGTTATGTGCTATGCTTGGAGCGTCTTGCTTTTAGTTTCCTTTTCAGTTTCCTTTAGCTTTGCTTGCTGTTCATAACAAGGTGGAACCCATCTTTCTTTGTGTGGGAGAGAAACACGCTCCACTTCAACCTAGAACATAACATAGGATTTTCATGTTTATCTTTGCTGTGTATGTTCTTTGTCTTTCAATAGCTACTATCATGTTCAGCTCTTAGTTTTCATGCTTTACTTTTTAAAGAGCTTTTGTTTAGTTGGTCGCTGGAACTCTCTTGAGTTATCATGCTTATATTGTTAAGAGAGTTGGCTTCTGTTGCACTGGTTGATATGTCTATGATAAAAATGCTATGTGCATAATGGTGCTTAGTAGTTCATGTTTTCTTATGGTTAGTCTCAAAAAGCTGGGGGGTTCTTAATGTGTTATTGAAGTACCAACATGATTTGTTTGCCTATGATGTGGTATGGTTTAGTGATATCTTCCTCCAAGAATTTATTTTGATTGACTTGGCATATGCTCACGCATATTTAAGACTGTAAAGAAAGTCTATCAAGCCTTGATGATCTTTAATTTCTGAGTAGCGATAAAACTTCCATGCCCGATTCAATGTTGCTTTGTCGCTCTGCATGATTATGACCGTCATTGCTCTCTTAGTTGGTCGCTCCCAGTCTTTTGCTAACCTTTGCCTGTACTAAGCGGACTGACTGCTTGTGCATCCAAAATCCTTTAAACCAGTTATGCCATATGAGTCCACCATACCTTCCTATACATGGTATTTACTTGCCATTCCTAACGAAGACTTTCGTGTACCATCTCGAAATTAATCAAAAAGAAAGCATTTCTTTTGTGCCTCTGTTTTAGCTCATGAGGAAGTAGTAGTTAATTCATGATCTTTTTAGGTTGGACAAGCTTCACCCCGGGATTGCATGTCTAATGTGCAAACCCCTAATACGAGAAGGAACTGGCAAAGAGTGCGCCCGGCTCATTAAAAAATATACAACAAACAAACCCTCCTTCACGCTTTGTTCATGAGAAATCAGAAAACTTTGGCAGTGATAAACAAAGGAGATTAAGAGGATGTGATCGTCCTCGTGCGGGAGCCTTTCCTCGAAACTTGTCCAGCTCGAGAAGTAATTGAGTTATCTGCTAGCATTCGTTGACGAAATATGCATCTCTAAAAAATAATTTTTACCTCTGTTTTTAAAACCAAGAGCTCTGGTACATGTTTAGTTTTTGTTTCCGACCATGGGTTTTCAACCTTGCCATCAAAAGCCACGGTTCGAGAGTCTCCACCTTCTTTCTTCAAAGCACCAACTATTGAGAGCATGATTGTCATTCTGAGTGCAATGTGCATTGTCCCAAAGTACCATTGTCTTCTGCATGACTATGATATCGTTTATTCTGAAATCATTGTATCTAGTCGTCACGTAAACTTTGGAGGTGCCCCTGCGTTTATGTTTTGCTTCACTAAAGGGGGCAAGCGAGGTACCACTTTGTCATGTTTGCACACCATGCTTACTACAAATCTATTGAGTGTTTCAGTATCATATTGTAAAACTTTCAGTTCTTTGTGATATTCTCATGAGGCAACTTAATTACTAAAGATTCATTGTCTCAGTAAGCATTTGTCATGTGACTGTGAAAAGTTCTTATATGGTTGGTAGCATGTCACCACAGAAATTATGCTTGTTATCATTTAGCTTGGGGATGTTGATACGTCTAAAACGTATCTATAATTTCTGCTTGCTCCATGCCTCTTTTGTGTGATATTGCTATGATATTTATGCACTTCCATACACTTTTGATCATATTTGGACTAACCTATTAACTCAGTGCACCCCAGTGCCAGTTTCTGTTTTCTGCTGTTTTTGTATTTCAGGTTTTCCCATTACGTAAATTGCCAGAAAAATTCCAGGAAAAATATATAAAAAAACAGCGTTCCGGAAGCTTCCATGCGGCCAAAGTAGGGCCAGAGGGGGGCCACCAGGGCTCCAGGCGACCAGAGGGGGCGACCCCCCTCCTGGCCGCGCCGCCAGGGCGCCTGGGCCCCCCTTGCCTCTTCTGACGCCCCCCTTTGGCATATATTTACACCGCGTCCCGAAATCCTCGAGGACGGAACCCTTTTTCGCGATCTCATCTCTGTTCCGCCGCCGCCGCGCTTCCAAGATCGAGAGCACCAGGAGAACTTTTCCCGGCACCCTGCCGGAGGGGAGGATCACCACCGGGAGCCTCTCCTCCACCATGGACGCCTCCCGGATGAGTTGTGAGTAGTCTCCCTTGGACCATGGGTCCATGACCAGTAGCTATGTGATGTTCTCCTCCCCTCTTTGTTCTTCACCGATTAGACCTCGTGAGCTGCCCTACATGATCGAGGCACATATGTAATCCTTATGCTATTGCTATGATGAGTTTGCTGGGATCCGATGGATTATGAGATTATGTTCAGATTGTGTGTGAGTAATATATTTGATTCACCTCTTTTATATTTATGTTCTTGAGTAACTCTTGCATGTTCTCCGTTGCTGTTTATTGCTTTGGCCAAGTAGTAGGTAGTAACTCCTAGAGGGAATGTTATGCTTGATTGTGGGTTCATGCCCCTCGATGACTAGCTTGAGTGACAGAAACATGAGTCTAGGGGATGTGCTGTTGCCACAAGGGAGAAAACAACGGTGCTTGTACTTGCGGGTGCAAGGATTGTTTACTTTACGCAAAGTCCTTTAATGCAGTTGTCTGTTGCTTTGAGTTTACACTATGGGTGGGACTCGCAACTTAATACCAGCGAGATGTTCTGGATAGATATCTCAAGGTGGATGATTAGTAGTAGATGCAGATGGATTTCGGTCTACTTGCCTTGGCGTACCGCCCATGCTTTTGAGCCTCTACCTTTCTTTGCAGCATAGTTAGCATTGGTTTGCGCACATAATCCTGTCAATTGCCCAGCTTTAATTCGTTTACCTCGCTTAGCTGTTTTATCGTCTTTTGGGAGAGAGACATCACTAGTGAACATCATGGGACCCCGGTCCATATTACCATCACTGATCACACCCGTTATTTACTTTCTGTTCTTACTTACTAGTTGCAGTCATACATATCACTATTATCTCTTGCGTTTGATCCGTTGTAAACGACAAGGCCGGAGAGATTGACAACCTCTCTGTACTCGTTGGGAGCAAAGTTATTTGTATTTGTGTGCAGGTCCTGTCAATCGCTAAGTTGCACCGCTAGCAGTTGACACCTTCTTGTTGACCCTCGGAGTCTCAGGGGATTCGATCCTTGGTATCTTTGCCAAGGGAAAACTACCGCTACACTGCATCTCAAACCTTCCACTTGGGGTAACCAACGAGGGGCGAGAAGCCATCACGAAGCAGGCAGGCCGTATGTCACGCCGCTGAGCAGAAGCACTCGGGGACCGAGGTAGGACAACAGCTCCGCCGGATCTGCGAGCGCCATGGCCACCGCCTGACCTGCTCGCTCTTCCTCTTCTCTTCCCATCCCTTCTCATGACAAGAGAGGGGAGGTTGCGGGCGGCGTGGTGCGAGGGAGATGAGGAGAGAAGTCAGTGGCGGCGAGGTCTGACGAGCGGCGTCGGCGGCGATGTGGGTGGGACGGCGAGGTCGGGGAGGAATGAATCGGGTGGGTGGGAAGGGGCTGGCGAGTAGAGGCGGCGCGCGATTGCGGGAGGAGGAGGCCGCTAGGTTTTAGCATGGGATATTGCATCGTTGATTTATACACCTATGCGAAATGACCAAAATGCCCTTGGCGGGGTACTGAATTAACACGCGGTGGCACGAAACAGGAGTAACTATTCATTTCTACAGTGTCGTTGGCTCGATCCGACGGCCCAGTTCCTCCCAGCTCTCGATCCGACGACCATAATCGCATCAAGGAATCGAGATGGACGGTCTGATCTCCAAATCGCTGAGGAGCCTCGGTGAGACACTCTTCTCTTATTTCTAGATTCGCGCTCTCTCTCTTGTCTTCTTTCTCTCTCCCCTTCACATGTGACCAGTACAGTGACCTATGTGCCAGCTGTCACTCATGTCGGGATAGGTTCACAGTCCTACTAGTACCTAATGCATGCGTAGTACCGCTGGATAACCATACTGCATGTGTAGTACCTAGTGCAGCCCTTTAGCTTTGCTCCCTATTGTGCTTTTCTCATAATCTCGGATTTCCTTTTCTGCATTGTTAGTCCTACTAGTACCTAATGCATGCGTAGTACCGCTGGATAACCATACTGCATGTGTAGTACCTAGTGCAGCCCTTTAGCTTTGCTCCCTATTGTGCTTTTCTCATAATCTCGGATTTCCTTTTCTGCATTGTTAGTTGCAACTGGACGATATGGCTTCTCTCAGTAGAAACTAAAGACGGATAGCTCACTTTTGCTCAATTTTTTCAAAAAAAATATCCGTGTAAGTATATAACTGTTCATGGCTTTTACATAAATTTTCATGTAAATTTTAAAAGTTGTTCTAAAAAAACAATTGTTTACCTTTAAAAAATAACTCATTTAAAAAAATCGTTAAATAGTAAATTTTATGTATACATTTTTAAAGAAAATCGTCCTCCACTAAAAAATAAAAAATGTATACAAAAATAAAACATGCTCGGAAGATTATTTCAAATGTATACAAAAAAAGATAAAATGGGAAAACTCGAAGGAAATCAACTAATAAATAAATAAATAATGAGAAAGATAAAACGGTACACAAAAAATGGCAAGAGAAACCTCTAATGGGCCAGACTGCCTATTTGATGCAGTGATCATGGAATAGGAGGATTCACCATCAAGGTTTCCACAAGAAAATTAAATGGAACAAAACCGAAAGCCGAAAGGCCTTCTTATAAAGTTTTTTAAGAGAGAAAGGGAGTAGAGCATTTTTGAGGATGAGCTCGATAGAGCTCATATTTTAAAGTTTCAAAAAAATCTGGAAAAGATCATACAGATTCGTGTGGATGTGTTTTACACGTGTGTAAAGACTGGCGATACATTATTGTGAGAACTACACAAAAAAGACATATTTCTACATTTTTTTTATAGCGAACAATGTGTGTACTGTTCGCCATTTTCGAAATCATGATTTTGGCTTTTGTGTGTAGCTCTCACCATAATGTACATCACCTTCAAATTTTACACACATGTACTATACATCCGTATGAACATGTGTGATCTTTTAGAATCTTTTGAAACTTTGAACTGTGATTTTACAAAATTCAAAATAAAGAGCTCCATAGAGCTCGGCCTCCACTTAGCATTTTCGAGAGAAAGGCCTCTTTATAAGTATATAGTTCTTAAAAAAACTTTCCGCTAGACAAATGGATTCTTTTTTCCTGTCAGTCCTTGTCGTTTCTGAACAAATGTAGGACAATCGTTGGCTTTAGTTGTGTTCGGTTGACAGCACGTTCTCTTGAGCCAACCAAGACAGCCACCCTTCGTTCAAGGCAATAAACAAGCGCAGTTTCTTTTGTCTTTCACAGCTAGGGTGGGCAGAGACCAAGATTTCCATATTGCCTATGGGCCATGTTGCATTCCCTCGAGATTCTCGCAAGGCTACAGGTCAACTAACCATGGCCTGCCGATGATCTGGCTCTGGCTCACCACTTGATTTTCTTGCATTGTGCTGATCTGGCTCTCGGCTTGCGCATGCTTGACTATGAAGAAGAAGAAGTCAACCAAACCATTCTTAAAGACCCTCACATGTTTAAACAGTCTAACCTTACTTCGTTACATGCCTACAGGCCGTATATATATAAGAGTTGTGAATTTTATCCAAATCTTTATTTACATGTTCAAGAATCTGGAGTGAAAACATGCTCTGAACATCAAGAAACAGAAAAAGACAAGTTGTGGTGCATCGGGCTGACTAACAATCCATTAGCATTATTAAGAACAGATTTATCTTTTCTCTTTCTCTGTGTATACAATGCTATTTGATGTTAAAACTTTTATTTCTGGAGTGTGGTGAAGTAATCATTTTTTTCTTCCAAATGAGGATATACATCAATTGATGCGAACAATATTATAATTTTTTCAAAAATGCAGAGCAAAGCCTAGCATCAATGCTGAATAAATTCTCTTAGAAAAATGGAAGCCTCTCAAATAAGACCTACCTCGCAGAGGTATCTCCACAAACATACCAAGAACACTATGACCATGGAAACATAATCCAAACAACAAGAAGTACGCTATTCCTAGATAAAGCCTTCGGAAAGGAATTGTTGTACATGCATTTTTAAGAGTCCAACCAAAGGTTGATCTTGCGATTTTAGTTGAAATCATGCTGAAATTTTTATTGGTTTCGTATTTGAATGAAGTTTCTAAATTTGTAATTTTGGTTTCATTGGGCTATGAATCTAGATGGAGAGTACAGTGTTTATCGTTGAGGGCGAGTAATCTGTTTTTACAGCTACATGCCCACAATTGATATTTGTATTAAAGCTTATGATTCCCATATAAAAGATAGACCGGGTGCACACGCTACAACTATATTTTTTCATACGACTAAATGGCCAGGTTTTCCACTACTATCGTTAGGTAATAGAGCAATATGCAAAGTTCAGCATCCAAATATATGCAAACGTAAAACGAACAAATAAATGCGGTACACCTAGAATACGATAGTGCAAAGCATAAAATAATGCAAGTAGTAGGAACAACCTAGATGATTGTTCCAACTACCACAAGGTAGATGGCATCATTCAGACTATAAAAACAGACTAGTATAATATAGCATCCTTATAATATAATAAAACAGCATATAGCGGCTGCAACTGCAAGCCTGGCAAAACTTGACGCTAGTACTGCATACTATTATTGAAACTACAATAAGCTTTGGTAGTTGCTAGTATGCCCCCCACAGAAAAAATAAACCGAACAAATGGCTCATTCATTAGATCATCCTCGCATCGTATTCACTGGCAAGCTATCCAATGGCAAATCTATTTAGTTATAGGTGCTACTGACGTATTTGCTTGAACTTACTTACTACGGTTCCATGGGAAGAAGATAGAAGGCAGCAAATGGAGAAGGAAGATTCAAAGATAGAACCCTTCAACGGCTCTAACGTGCACACCACTCCATGTAAAATACTAGAGCTTTCGGCTGGGAGGGGCTAATAGGATCTTGCCGTATTTAAGTACAAGGGTTAGCTTGAAGCCTACCTCAAAACCAATCCTCTAGACATCTTCGTCCGCATAATTCATTCTGCGCTCGTATCGGTGCACTGCACACACTGTTTGCCTCGTCTTATTCTCGTGTAAGTTATCCTTTTAGCCATGCATACATCTTTTTTCACTAGGTGGACGACAATGCATGCCGTATACTATCTAGTTAGGAGTGAGAGTTGTTGATTTTTGTCTTTACTCTTGTTTTGCTGACAGGGAACAAGTGGCCTACTAGTAGCTTGCTAGACTCGCCGTGCAGCAATGGCGGGAGGCGGAGGGCCGCCGCTGCACCTGTGGAACGACTGGGCGATCCAGATCCTGGTGCTGCTCAGCTTCACGCTGCAGGTTGTCCTGACCTTCTTCGCCGGGATCCGCAGGCGTAAAGCCCACGCGGCGCTGATGCTCCTGCTGTGGCTGGCGTACCTGCTGGCCGACTCCACCGCGATATACGCCCTCGGCCACCTCTCCCTCAGCAGCAGCATGTCGCGCCAGCAGCAGCAGCTCGTGGCGTTCTGGGCGCCGTTCCTGCTGGTGCATCTGGGCGGCCCGGACACCATCACCGCCTACGCGGTGGAGGACAACCAGCTCTGGCTCCGCCACCTGCTGACTCTTGCCATCCAGGCCGCCGGGGTCGCCTATGTCCTCTACAAGCACACCGCCGGCAGCGCGACGCTGGTCGTGGCTGCCGTCCTGATGTTCGCCGTCGGCGTGGTCAAGTACGGGGAGAGAACGTGGGCCCTCAAGTGCGCGAGCATCGACAGCATCCGGAGCTCCATATTCAAGAAGAGGCGGCTTCCCGGCGGCTACTGTGCGCTCCCGCAGCCTCGAGGGCCCAGGGAAGAGCGCAACGAGGAAGAGCTTCTGTCTCTCGCCCACTCCCTGCTCCCGGTTTGCAAGGGCGCCATGGTCGAGCGCCCTGTGTGCGTGTCTCAGGACTCAGCCAAGTTTAACCACACCGTGTTCTTTGCTGAATGGAACTGGAGGCATATGTGCAAGGTGGTGGAGATGGAGCTCTCCCTCATGTACGACATCCTCTACACCAAGGCGGCGGTCATCCACAACTGGTATGGCTACTGCATCCGCGCCGTCACGCCGCTCGCCACTGTCCTGGCATTCTTGCTCTTCTCCTCATCTAGCAAGGATGGTTACACCCGGGTGGATGTTGCTGTCACTTATGTCTTGCTGGTTGGCGCTTTCACCCTGGACATGCTGTCGGTGCTCAGGGCCATGGCCTCGACCTGGACATGCGACTTCCTGTATGATAATGGGTGGTATCGGCTCCCTGGCTGCATTCAGTGCCTTCGCTGGGTTTTCAGAGCCGGAAGCAGTCGCCGGTGGTCAGGCTCCATTGGGCAGTATAACTTGCTCAAGTTCTGCTCTCGTGACAAGACCAAGCCAAGCGCTGTCATGGCGAAGAAGATGGGGCTTGCAAGTGGTGGAACAAACGGCAGTCTTCGGGGTCGACCCTCCAGCTCACCAAGGAGGTCAGGGAGCTACTGTTCCAGCAAATACGGCATTCTCTGGAGTCAGCGTACAAGCTACCATCTGAAGATGTGTCCAGGTCCAGGCCGGAGGAGACCACCGTCGTGGTCTTCAGTCCCGAAGGATTCAAGTCCACTGTCAAGAGGCGTGTGGGCTTGCACAAAACTCTGCGCTTCGGGGCCGAGTTCCAAGAGGACATTCTCATCTGGCACATCGCCACGGACATCATCCTCCTTGACAGCAACCACAAGCTCTTGCGCAGCAGCAGCAGCACCCACGGTGCGCCGGCGGCCACGGTCAAGGCGAAGGCGAAGGCGATCAAGGCGCTCTCGGATTACATGCTGTTCCTCGTCGCCATACGCGGGTACATGCTGCCGAGCCTCAGTCTCCAAAGCCTGTACGAAGCAACCCGTGATAATCTGGAGAAACTATGGAATGAGAACAAAGGAAATTGCACAAAAGATCGGGAGGCAGCGCTGGCCGGCGTTCTCAAGAATAAGGTGGCCTCTGGAACAGCCCTTCCTGGGGTTCTCGCCGACGGAGCAAAATATGCGGTGGCCCTGCTAAGAAGGCTAAGGGATCAGGACTGGACAGCGATCATGCGGGATGTTCAGATGCCCACGCCGTCAGAGGCAAGACTTCTGCACTGGATTCAGAAATTGAATGATGAGAGCTATGCTATGACTCCGGACGACCTGCTAGACTTCATGCTGGATGTGTGGGTGCGCATACTCATCTATACGTCCACCCGATGCAGCACAGAGTCCCATGCCAAGCAGCTCAGCCGCGGCGGCGACCTCGCAACCGTCGTGTGGATGCTAGCAGAACACGCCGGCATGTTTAGCAGCTACATCAATGACAGGTATGGTTTCAAGCTGAGAACTACGTACAAATTGATAACACTGTCAGACGGTCTGACTTCCATTTTGCCATTGCCCTTATGCCTCCATTTTTGTGCATGCAGTTCTTCAGCTCCCGCGCCTTGAAGACATGCTAGAAGACGCATGGCTGGTCATGTTCTCCTGCCTCCGGACTGTCAGAGTCATCAAACACACCACCAAGCCTCTGCTTTGGTTTCCACTCACCACCTCTTGCTTGACATACTATGATGTGTTCCTAGCGTTTGTCTTGACACTTTTGAAAAACGTTGTATTGATATTTGTTTGCGCGAGCTTTGTACAGTTTACTTGCAATAAGGCTGTAGTTTGTCTAAGACCACTTAATTTAACGTTTTCTTTTGGCTTCAACTTGTTATTATATTTGTTATGCACTGATAAATCACTACCGGGCCTCTGCCGATGGCCTCAAGCCGTCGGCATAGACTTGAAACCGTCAGCAAAGGCCTATGCCGCCGGCAGCTGCTGGCGTAGCCCTGTCGGCGTACTCCGCAGGGGCCATCGGTATAGAGAAGCCATCGGCATAGTCATTTTTGCCGACGGCTTCCATACGAACATCGGCATCGTTCCATCCTCGGCAAAAAATAGGCCAGACGGCAGCTGATGGCGCCGTCGGCAAGTCTACCCAATCAGGTGCTGCCACTTGTTGAAGCTATCCCAACGGCCTGATCGTCAGATATATAGGGAACTATCCCGACGGCATCGTTCCATCCTTGTTGAAGCTTCGACATGTGGCGGCACCTTGTGCTTCGTGGCTCGAGGTTGTTCCAACGGCCAGGCCGTCGGCATAATTTGGTCAAAAAAATATATTTGTTTTGCATCTGCCCATTAAATTATAATAGTTACAGGCCACATATATACCAAGGATGCACATACAAAGTATCCAATAAGGAATAATTTTCATAATGCATGGAATTGAATTAATAAATGAATTTAGAATACAAAGTCATATTCCAACAAGGAATAATAGAAACTTTATTAATAAATGAATTAGTACAAGTAGTATTACAAATCTTACAATCTAGATAGAAGAAAAGAAACTAAACCTAAACTATAACAAAGAGCTATTTCTGGTTCTTTGTTCCTTCTTCTACTCCTTCTCAAGTTCAAACCTGCAAAAGAAACAATATAGGAAGAGGGAGTGTGTTACATTAGAAATGTTGCATTCCCCTTGGGAAATGCATTACTATATGAGCCGGCACTTAGGACTACCTGGAATTGGTTCAAATACCCTTAACTAGAAGTTTCCAGTAGAAAACCAGTAAAGCCAAGTAATGGAATAGTAAGTGACCAAGTGTATATTATCAGAGACAAAAGGAACAGTACATGATCATGTATCATGGGAGAGCAGCTGTAGCATATCAAGTTCAAGAGTGGAGTATGTCCAGGATATATGTACATGAAGAGGTGAAAGTCATAGCACACAAATCCAACAAACAAAAGAGCCATAAGTAACAACAACAAACACAATAACAAGGCACAACAGTCAACAGGCACTTTAAGTCGAGCTCGGCAAGAAAAAAGAAGTTACGAAAGATCAATTCAGCAATGACATTTTTAAATAAATGAATAGTGCCCGAAGATTAAACAATAATTCCTTTAATAATTAAAACAAAGCACAACAGAGAGCTAACGATCTAGTCTAGCCATGTCTATCTAGAATGACACCCAGCTTCTTGCAAGATAGCACTAAGCAGCACACACAACAGCCACACGTACCGTTGAGTGATAAATTGAGGTGTCAACCCTCTAAGACTTCCAAATAATTATAAATAGAAGACCACGACCATAGATAGAAGCTTGCTAGCCACTTGATGTAATTACATCGAACCAGGAGTTGGACCAAAACCAAGAGCAAAGGATGAAGCAGCTAGGAGGAGAAGGAGGAGGCATGCCACAAGAAGCAGGATATACAAGAACCCCAAGACCAAGCTTCCCAAGAACTAGAGGTAGGTCTTGGAGGGGATTTGCCCTCAAGCAGCCTAGTAGTGCTAGGACTATTGCATCATTAGATCAATTTGTGCAGCATCTTTTATTGTCCCAGTGAGAGTAACCTCAGACCAGCATCATTGGCTTTGAGTTTCTCAGAAAAGGAATATCAAACGGGGTCCAAACGGAACGAAACTTTACGAGGATTTTTCTTGGACCAGAAGACACCAGAAGGACTTGGAGTACATGTCAGGGGAGCTGCGAGGCAGCCACAAGATGGAGGGCGGGCCCTGGGGGGTAGGGTGCGCCTCCCACCCGTGTGGGCCCTTCGAGCGTCCACCGACCTATTTCTTCCGCCTATATATTCTCATATATTCCAGAAACATTAGAACATCCATCGAAACCACTTTTCCGCCATCGTAACCTTCTATTCCCGCAAGATCCCATCTAGAGGCCTTTTCCGGTACTCTGCCGGAGGGGGAATCGACCACGGAGGGCATCTACATCATCACCATTGCCCTTTCGATGAAGCGTGAGTAGTTCACCACAAACATATGGGTCCATAGCTAGTAGCTAGATGGCTTCTTCTCTCTCTTGGATCCTCAATACCATGTTCTCCTCGTTGTTCTTGGAGATCTATCCAATGTAATATTCTTTTGCGGTGTGTTTGTCAAGATCCGATGAATTGTGGGTTTATGATCAGATTATCTATGAATATTATTTGAGTCTTTTCCTGAATTCTTATGTGCATGATCTAATATATATCTTAGTAATTCTCTTCGAACTATCGGTTTTGTTTGGCCAACTAGATTGATATTTCTTGCAATGGGAGAAGTGCTTTGATTTGGGTTCAATCTTGCAGTACTCAATCCCAGTGACATAAAGGGACATGACATGTATTGTATTGTTGCCATCGAGGATAAAAAGATGGGGTTTTTCATCATATTGCTTGAGTTAATTCCTCTACATCATGTCATCTTGCTTAAGGCGTTACTCTATTCTTATGAACTTAATACTCTAGATGCATGCTGGATAGCGGTCGATGTGTGGGGTAATAGTAGTAGATGCAGGCAGGAGTTGGTCTACTTGTCTCGGACGTGATGCCTATATTCATGATCATTGCCTTGGATGTCTTCATAATTATTCGCTTTTCTACCAATTGCTTGGCAGTAATTTGTTCACCCACCATAATAGTTGCTATCATGAGAGAAGCCTCTAGTGAAACCTATGGCCCCCGGATCTACTTTACATCTTATAAGTTTTCCGATCTACTATTTTTCAATCTTTTACTTTTCAATCTATAAACCAAAAACCAAAAAATATTTACTTTACCATTTACTTATCTCCATCAGATCTCACTTTTGCAAATAACCTAGAAGGGATTGACAACCCCTTTATAGCGTTGGGTGCAAGTTGTTTGATTGTTTGTGCAGGTATTTGGCGACTTGTGTGTAATCTCCTACTGGATTGATACCTTGGTTCTCAAAACTGAGGAAAATACTTGCTTCACTTTGTTGCATCTCTCTTTCCTCTTCAAGGGAAATGCCAACGCAAACTCGGGAAGTAGCGAGGAAGCATGTATACGCACAATATTAAAAAAGAGCTGACTTATAAAGCTGCACTTTTCATATTGCTGGGTACCTCTAAGAATTCTGGTAGAGCCAAGTGGAATCATCAGATGAAGGCATATCTCATTGAACTCTTAAGAGATCATGATGTTCCCAAATACCGGACACGGAATGCATGGAGTAAAGAGGCCTGGACAAGTATTGTTGGTAAATTCAATCAAATATTTGATGTATCCTTCAAGGTAGCTCAAGTGAAGCAAAAGGAGCGGGATCTAAAGAGAGATTTCAAAGTTGTAAAAGACTTAATATCTGAAAGTGGTTTTGGCTGGGATCGTGACAAAAAGATGGTGGTGGCTCCAGATAATATCTGGGCTGCACTAG
The DNA here is from genome assembly GCA_902687465.1 of Secale cereale. Classification (NCBI taxonomy): domain Eukaryota; kingdom Viridiplantae; phylum Streptophyta; class Magnoliopsida; order Poales; family Poaceae; genus Secale; species Secale cereale. The sequence goes on from LR738716.1 coordinate 64,956,573, forward strand.
AGGCACGTAAAAACAAGGACGCGCTCACATGGCGAGGAAGGCCATTTCCATACTATGAAGATCTTTTCGCTCTGTATGATGGTGAGCTTTTAAATCATTGAATTGATGGGCCCAATTTTTTTGGCTGATTCTTATAACTATTCTTTTTCTTTTACATAATTAATCTAGGACGCTATGCTTAGGGAAGGAGTTGCCATGGCATGGATTATTATGCGAGCAAAGCAACGCAACTCTCACAGCTTCCAACATCACATTCACCACAATTGCAAGGGCCGGAGCCGGATTTGCACACACCGACGCAAACCATACATGCTCCTAGTGATTCATCCATGCAATTTGACATTGAAGAGGATAGTGAAAACACAAATTGGTTTTCTAGCAATAATACATTCAGTCAAGTGGAGGCAAACTCGGCTCAAGGAAATGACATGACATTACATGCTCCACAAGTTGAAGCGATACCAATTTCCTCACAATGCGTTGGACAAACCTTGCATGAAATTCCACAAGTTGTACGTCGCAATCCTCGACCATCTAGCTCAGCTCCTAAGGTTACTAGCACAAATAGAGCGAAAAAGCAAAAGACGACCAGTATTGATGATTTTCATGAGAGATGCCTGAAGCTCAGAAGGGAAGAAATAGATAGGTATGCAGCCATTGAGGAGAGGAAACTAAAGGACCCCTTCAGCATCAAGAAATGCATCAAAGCACTTGAAAGGTTGGAGGGTCTTTTGATGGCAGATATGCTAAAAGCAGCGGACATCTTCACCGCCAACAAGGAGAACAGGGAAGTATTTCTGTCATTTTCAAGTAACGAATTACGGTTAGGTTGGTTGATTGGAAAAGTTCGTAATACCTAATCAAATGGAACTGGTAGTCCGTACTAAGGGATGGCTAGCTTAAAACTGGAATATATTTTGTGCATGTGCATTTATGGACACATGGTTATGATCCTTGGCGTAGGTAACTTGTAATAGGATGTGATATATTTTGTGCATGTGCATCTCTAGGCACATGGTTATGATCCTTTTGTCATAGTTAACTTGTAGTATGTTGTGCATGTGCATTAGTAGACACATGATTGTGGAAGTGTCAAACTCATTCGAATTTTAATGCAATGTTGAATGGCTCTTAAAGCAATGTCTTGTAGTGTTTGACTAACTTAATCATATTAAGTGTGTGTAGTATATATAGTACAACCAAATAATTACATAACATAAGGGAAAATTGCACAATACATATGCTTATCTTCTAGAAATGTAATCTGCCCACATTTGTATTGCCATGGCATCTCGCATATCATTTCCAGCTTGTCTCAAGTTGTTAAATACAATCACATCTTTTTTGTATTTGACATCTCCACCTGGTACATCCTTCATATTGCTTTCATTAATATCCATTGTAGCTCTATCAGGCAGTGTCTTATCTCCATTGTGTAGCCTTATCAAATTATGCAATACACAACACGCTACAATTGTATCAACTTGTGTGTCAATATCAAACATTGTAGCTGCCTTTAGTATGGGATACCTTGCTTTCAGTATGCCAATAATTCTTTCGACGTGATTTCGTAGTTGAGCATGTCGAAGGTTAAATAACTCCTTGTAGCACTGTGGCCTTTGCTGGACTCTTCCTTGTTCTTGTAAATGGTATCTAGTTCCTCGGTATGGAGCAATGAATTGGGGTGTATTTGCATAACCCGCATCTACAAGATAAAATTTTCCAGGCGATACACAGAATCCATGGTCTATTGCATCTTGCAAAACCCTTGCATCTGATGCAGATCCCTCCCATCCAGCATGTACATGCACATGTACATGCACAAACTTCATGTCAAAGTCACATGCAACCATTACATTTTGTGAAAGACCTTGTTTTCTATTTTTGTATGGATCTTGTTGCCCAGGAGGAATAGTCATGGGAATGTGAGTACCATCAATAGCTCCAATACAATTCTACAGATTTAATTCTATAGTTAGATATATAAATATAAGCTAGAGTTGCTATACCAATTCACAATTACCTTGAAGTATGAAAACTTTTGTAGCCTTAATATGGGATGCTGGTGTACAGAAGGTTGTATGTAGTTGCATGAGAGTCGAGTAATCGCATTGATCACGGCGTGGAAATAAGTCCTAATTGAATCTGCACCGCGCTGGAATCTGTCTTGCAATGTTCTATTGGTTGCGTTCTTTGATACTTCATATAAAAATATGGCTACTTGCTCTTGTACAGAGATATACCTTGCATCATGGAGAAGGTGCTTTTCACACAGTTTTTCTACTAAATCTTGAAATATTGGCCTCTCCTTATGGAACCTCCATTCACATAGAAGCTCGTGGCCGGTAAGAGCTTCGTGCACATAAGTAGCTCCATTCAGGATGGGTGTATGTATTGCTCTCCTCTCAGATGATTGGGATGAGCTACCTTGTAATGTAGGGAGTATGAAATGTACAAAATCATCTTCGTTTCTTGACCGTCGGCTGTAGTTTGGATCCATTCAACTTCAGGAATGAATGAATATTGAGGTTAGAGGGATGAATGGATTGCTGCTACAAGACTGGACTATGAGTTCCTAGAGTACATGAGAGGAAAAGAAATGACAAGCAAGTTGCTGGCAGTGCATTGTATGTGCTTATATAGCAAGAGAAAGAAGAAGCAATGGCTAGAGAAATCAACGACAAGAATAGAATGCCCAGGCACATAACGGCTAGTTCTATTTCCTAGAGAAGTGTGCAGATTCCAAAACTTTTTTCCTTTGTCCAGAACACCCCCATAGGTTCCCATTCCTCTTTTTGGAAGCCTGCATGTTTCACTTTGCACTCCATCCCATACCTATGCATTTTTTTCCTCTGTTTTGTGAACCCACGTCCCGAACAGGGCCTTAAGGGTCAATTTTGGTGGGCTGAGTGGCGGGCTCTTAGCCGCTGCATGTTACGTGTTGGGCGCTCCCTTAGATATTTATTTTTCTATTTCTATATGGGCTGGTTTTTTCAACTTCTCGGTTTTCGCACAGATTTCCCAAAAATTTGGAGAAAAAGTTCAAAAAATTTGCATAGAAAATATATTTTTAGTATCCGTGAGGGGCACTAGGAGCCACAGGTTTGCTTCTGCGAGAGGCATAGTTCTGCTTCTTGTGGAGGCACGGTGCTAAATCTCTGAAAAGGAAAATACTGTGTCTTTTCTTCCACCAGAGGTATACGTTTGCTTCTTGTGGAGGCACATATTTGCTTCTGCGAGAGGCACAACTGAGATACATGTTTTTTCCCTCCGTGAGATGCATAGGTTTGCTTCTCGTGGAGTCACAGGTTTGCTTCCGCGAAAACATTGTGTCTCTCGGAAAGTGAAACAAACGTTCTTCTGGCTCGTTTTTTATTTTGGTTTTTCCTGATTTTTTCGTGAAAAAAATCATCGAAACTAATTAACATAGGATCTAGTTTTGAAGATCTCAACGCGAGAAATTCAAAAATAAAAACGTATGCACGATTTAAGAGATAAAATATTTTGAACAAACAAATCTAGGAAAAAAAAGAAACACTTAGGTTACGATAACTGGCGCAGATGCAGTGTGCCACTTGTCGCAACCTGAGAAGGTGGGAATGATCTTTGCAAGGGGTACCCTTTAACTAGTGATTTTGGGATGGGGCTCCCAATGTGCCGATCTCTGTGGCAAATATAACCGCCCTTTCGAATCGGTCTCGCCCAACTGGGCCAGCCCGTTGTCAACACAAACAAGCACCTCTAGCAAGTGGCAAACCAGGCATTGTACATGACTGTAAGGCGTTGCAGTGGACCAAACAACATACATTAGCTGACCAGATAGGTTTTTTTAAGAAAACAATATTTTTTTAAATTGGAATAACTATTTAAAAAGACAAACATATTTAAAAATAATCTTTTTAAAAATAATCTTTTTTTAATTTAAAATATTTTTGAAAATGATAAGACGTTTTGAGTTTTCTGAACTTCCAAACATTTAAAAAAACATGATTTAAAAAAACTGTGAACAAATTCAGAAAGTTACAAACTTTTTTGAAAAACATAATTTTTTGAAGTTGTGCCCATGATTTACCATACTTTGGTTGGCCTAAGAGAATCTTTCCACACCTTTTATCTATATATATGACATGTGCGGCTTATTTTCAAAAAAAGAAGCCATACCTTAGGTGTGGCTACAATCAAACACAGACCTAACTTGGTCTAACTTGCCAAACTTTATGGTTTGGTAAGTGTGGCTAGAATCCAATCATCCATATATCACGTATGCGACTGTATACTGTTGAAAAAATAAAATATTTTTCATTTATTTTCTTTATTCATTTAGGTGAAAGAATATGTTTCAGATTTAAATGGAATTTTATACAAGAATATGTTTTTTTGTGTTCATGTACTTTACAATGGTTTACATAAAGTTTAATACATATTCATTTTGAAGAAAACTGTTCATGGATTTTTGCAGAAAAATATTTTAATAATCCATAAAGGCATTTTACAACAACAAATGCCCATGCATTATTAAACAAATCATATAATCAAAAAGGTGTTCACATATTTTTTTAATACAAGATGAAATTATTTAAAGTACATGGTTAACTTTTTCAAAACTCTGATGAAAATTATATCAAAACCATGATGAACATTTATTGAACACGCGACTATTTGTTTTTAATATATGATGCAAATTTGAAGTACCATGATGAACATTTTCTAATACAAATTTGAAATGCATAATTATTTTTTCCAATGCACAATAAATATTATTTAACAGCACGATGAACATTTCTAAGAACCTGAAGAACAATTTAAGTACACCAAAAATACTTTTAATACCTGACATGACGAACTTTGGTTAATACACAATCAACATTTTTTGAATACATGATGAACTTTCCAATAAAGACTAACATTTTTACTAGACGTAGAACATATCCTTAATACACAATGTCATGTGTTCATACACTATAAGAATTTAAAAATTAATGAACATTTAATAAAAGAAACTTGTTTTTAATATGCGATGAACACTTTTAATAAAACAATTCACTTTTATAGGATACGACAACATTTTTTGAATAAATTACGAACATGTAATGCGCAAAATATTTTTTTCATAGACAATGAACATTTTAACAAATCATAAATAATTTTTAATGCATCACATGTCCTTTTCATACGTGATTAACATGTTCTTAAATACACGATGAACATTTTTAATACACCGTGGAAACTTTTGACGTACAGCAAATCATTTTTGAAACTTTTTGAATTTTTTAAATAAAAAATAGTGATGCAAAAGAAAATAATGGAAAAGAAAACAAGAAAAAAACGAAAAAGGAAAGGAAGAGAAAAAACAAAAGGTAGAGAAGAAAGTAAACAAAAAATATAATAGAAATCAAAAGAATCTGAAAATATAAACATAAAAAAGTTAACTTAGGTAACCGGATCAAACCTGGTTCCGAGAAAACTAGCATGAAAAGAGTTACCACAAAAAAAAGAGGAAAAATCTGCCCAAACCTTACCGCGGTTATTGTGCAACCGACTTAACGCGCATCGTAAGCAAGCCCTTCATAGCACTTGCAGTAAGCAAGATGTCAAAATCATTAATTAACGAGTACTCTTCACAAAGGTCACTCTCACCTTCCCCGATTGAGACAAGTGGCGCAGTGCGTGTCACTTGTCGCAACTTGTGAGTTTTTCTTTTTTTCGTAGATTTGTTTATTCAAAACGTTTTATCTTTCAAAACGAGCGCTCAAATCTCGAACCATTTTAACCGTTCGGTTCCTTGCATCGAGATCTTCAAAACTAGGTGTGATGTTGAAAGGTTTCGGCGAATTTTTTCGTGAAAAAAACCCGAACTAGGAGCATGTTTTTTCCATTTTCGAGAGGCACGACCGTGCATCTTGCGGAAGGAAATTCATGCCTCAATAAGAAGTAAATTTGTGCATCCCATGGAACAAGAAAAAAACATGTTTTTTTTTCCTTTCCAGGAGGCATGCTCGTGCCTCCCGTGGAAGCAAATATGTGCATGCATGCGAAATAAATACGTGCCTCTCGTGTAAGTAAGAAACAAATACCATTTTTCTTTCTTTTCTCAGAGTCACGGCCGTGCCTCTAGCAAAAACAAATAGGTGTCTCCACGGTAAATAAATATGGTCCTCTCGTGGTAGGGAAAATACGTTGTTTCTACTTTTGCGAGAGGCATGGCCGTGCATCTAAGGTAAGCAAATCCATGACTTTCGTGGTAGAAAAAAAATTCTTTGGCGAGAGGCACAGTCGTACCTTTCGCGTAAGCAAATTTGTGCCTCCACGAGAAGTAAATTTGTGCCTCCACGAGAAGTAAATCTGTGCCCTCGTGAAAGGGGAAATGTTTTTGTTTTGTTTTGCGAGAGGCACGGTCGTACCTCTTGCGTAAACAAATTCGTGCCTCCATGAAGATTAAATATATACATGTCATGAAAGGGGAGAAAGAATTTGCATTTTCCGCGTCAATTGTTTTTCAAAAAAAAATTGGTCTTAGAGCTAATATAACTTGAGGGAAAACCGAAAAGCCAAAATAAAAAAATCATCTAAAAGCCGAAAATGTGTATAGAAAAATAAAGAAATAAAATAGTAGGGAGCGACCAAAGAAGAACATGTGGCGGCGACTGAGAGCGCGCCAAATGGCACGCTTCCGGCCCACCACAAGTGAACTTTTAGGACCCGAAGAAGTACTCCTTGATTAGTTGCTCCTCGCGAGATATAGCACTAGCATTCGGCGGTGGAACGATGTGAGGTCTTAAAGCCCACAAAAGAAGGGTGAATCCTATTTGATGCTGTTTGCGTCAAAATGCTGGTATTTTGCAGAGAAGCAAGCAAGCCGGGCTGGCCCATTTAATACTTTCAAGAACAATAGGAAACATAAACGATGGTACTAGAGTTTGGGAACCTTCTCGGGTGCTTTACCCTAGGATTCTACAGGGTTTGAGAACCTTCCTGGACCAGTTTTCTTTTTTCTGTTGTTTCCTTTGCTAGTATTTTTGGTTTTTATTTTTATTTTTTTTGTTTCCTTGTTTTTCTTCTCCTTTTTATATTTTCTTATAAAATCCCAAGTATAAAAAAATCATAATCTTCAAAAAATTGGAATTTAATAAAGTGTTGATATTATTCACAAAATTGTAGTGTTCTTCAAAATGTTTGGAATTTCAAAATTTGTTCAGGATCATAAAAATTATTAAAAATTGCATTTAAAAAACAATAGCTTCACATTTAAAAAAAAAACAGAATTACAAAATTGTTTGATTTTACCAAAAAAAATGATTGGCTGTTGAAGAGTCGTTGTCAAAATCTCAACGGAGATGGCACCATTCATGAGACAGGGTATCAGAACCATCTGACAACCCTACACGTCATAATTTCCCATCTCATCTACATAGCCGCCGCCACCTTGATCACCGTAGCAATGCCTCTTCAATTTATTCATACTTGCAATCATGTATCACATGTCGCAACTATTGTAAGACATATTATCCATCAATCATTCGTCCTATGTTTTCTCGGATGAGTTCATCGTACGATTCAATCGTCATGTGTGAGTAATTCAGTAAGGCAATCGGTTGAGGCAGGGCCTTGCAACCTAATGTATTTGTTGAAGGGGTCGTTGGAATGACTTTGGATGTTTTAACGTTATTTGTATGTGTCTGGTTCAACATAGTTATCTCTTGCCTTCTTCTCGATGTAAGTCCCTATAGGTACACATGATCTCGTAGATTAATCTAGGAGGAGGTAAGAAGCGAGGAGGACGCGAAACACTATCCCAAACAGCGGTGAGAGAAGGGGTTACTACGGTAGCGGCAAACAATTCCTTTGGGGTGAATGAGGTTTAGTCACTAAACATCCAATGCTTTTGCGTGAATGTTTATTCTTAATAAGCGAGGTAACCCAACGTGATGGTATGGGCCTGCGTTTGGACAACTGACTCTTGACGCAGGTCATGCAACGTCAACACGAACTTCATACACAGGCCCCAGATCTTCCCGTCGCAGGCAAATCATAGCAGTTGTCTCTCGAACACAAATTAATACCATTAAGATGCCGCGCACAAATATAAGGTTGTGAGAGTAAGACCTCTTACCCATGCTTGGTTTAATCCTAGTATTTACACCCCTAAGGTTGTTTAAGGTCTGGCTGATAACTGGAATCTAAATATCTAGGAAGAACTTGCGAGAGCCTTCGTCCTAGTGCACATACTCTCATTGGTTCAATAATAACTCAGGATCACTCCTTCGGGAAAAGACAAGGAACCTTTGCTATTCAAACCGGATCTCAAAGGGCATCACGCACACTAGTAGAAAACATCGCTTTGGTCACATCTCAATATACACATTAGTCCCGGTTGCATTACGAACCGGGACTAATGTGAGCATTAGTCCCAGTTCGAGCGGCTAAAGGCATTAGTTTCGGTTTGAGACACGAACCGGGACTAAAGGGCATCGCACCCTTTAGTCCAGGTTCGTACCTCAAATCGAGACTACGCCCCCCC
>LR738716.1:64965145-64975834 GCA_902687465.1 Secale cereale
TTTCAGTTTTGAAAAAAAAAAGAAAAGAAAATGATAAAAACTTAAAAAAAATCCTTGGAGATGTAGTTATATTACTACATCTACTAGTTAGGAAAATTTAAAAACTTAAATTTGGACATGTTTTGCAAAAAAGTATTATAAAAAAGTAAAATGGCTATAACTTTTGGATACGATGTCGGAAAAAAAACGTATGATATATCAAAATGCACGAAAAAACGTAATATATATCAAAACATATAATATATCGTTTTTATTTATTTTTATTTCTATATGGGCTGGTTTTTTCAGCTTCTCGATTTTCGCACAGTTTTCCCAAAAATTTGGAGAAAAAGTTCAAAAAATTTGCATAGAAAATATATTTTTAGTATCCGTGAGGGGCACTAATTTGCTTCTGCGAGAGGCACAATTCTACTTCTTGTGGAGGCACAGTGCTAAATCTCAGAAAGGAAAAATACTGTGTTTTTTCTTCCACCAGAGGTATACGTTTGCTTCTTGTGGAGGCACTGGTTTGCTTCTGCGAGAGGCACAACTGAGATACATGTTTTTTCCCTTCGTGAGATGCATAGGTTTGCTTCTTGTGGAGTCACAGGTTTGCTTCCGCGAAAACATTGTGTCTCTCGGAAAGTGAAACAAAGGTTCTTCTGGCTCGTTTTTTATTCTGGTTTTTCCCGATTTTTTCGTGAAAAAAATCATCGAAACTAATTAACATAGGATCTAGTTTTGAAGATCTCAACGCGGGAAATTCAACAATAAAAACGGATGCACAATTTAAGAGATAAAATATTTTGAATAAACAAATCTAGGAAAAAAGAGAAACACTTAGGTTACGATAACTGGCGCAGATGCAGTGTGCCGCTTGTCGCAACCTGAGAATGTGTGAATGATCTTTGCAAGGGTACCCTTTAACTAGTGATTTAGGGATGGGGCTCCCAATGTGCCGATCTCCGCGGCAAATATAGCCGCCCTTTCGCATTGGTCTCGCCCAACTGGGCCAGCCCGTTGTCAACACAAACAAGCACCTATAGCAAGTGGCAAACCAGGCATTGTACATGACAGTAAGGCGTTGCAGTGGACCAAACAACGTATATTAGCGGACCAGATATGTTTTCAAATTTTGCCGCACATTTTTTTAAGAAAACAATATTTAAAAAATTGAACATTTTCCGAAAAGATGAAATAAATTTTAAATTAGAATAACTATTTAAAAAAACATATTAAATAATCATTTTTTTAATTTAAAATATTTTTGAAAATGATAAGACGTTTTGAGTTTTCTGAACTTCCAAACATTTAAAAAACATGATTTAAAAAAACTTGTGAACAAATTCAGAATGTTACAAAAAAATGAAAAACATAATTTTTTGAAGTTGTGCCCATGATTTACCATACTTTTGTTGGCCTAAGAGAATCTTTCCACACCTTGGTATCTATATATATGACATGTGCGGCTTATTTAAAAAAAAAATCTATGCCTTAGGTGTGGCTACAATCAAACACAGACCTAACTTAGAGCCCGTTCGTAAGTGCTCCGCGTCCGCGCTTCTCCGGAAGCGGGCGAGGAGCTGGCCGAACCGTTTTCCTCCGTGGAGCCAGCTTCAGAAGCGCTGGTGGAGCGTAGTGCAAATCGGTGGAGCGCCAGAAGTTGAGCTTCACGTTTTTCAGAAGTAGGAGTTCCTTCATATTACATCTCACTGCCATCCCGAAGTGACGGACGAACCGTTTTCCTCTCTGTTCAAAGCCCATCCTGGTGGGCCCGAACACGGCGGCTGGCGCAGCTCCACGACGATGCTGCCGAACGCTCCTGTCTCCCCACGGAAGCTGGCTCGCGCTGCTCCGTCGAGAAGCTGGCCCCGTTGGGAAGCTGGAGAGCTTCCGAACGGGCCCTTAGTCTAACTTGCCAAACTTTATGGTTTGGCAAGTGTGGCTAGAATCCGATCATGCATTATCACGTATGCGACTGTATACTGTTGAAAAAATAAATTATTTTTCATTTATTTTCTTTATTCATTTAGGTGAAAGAATATGTTTCAGATTTAAATGGAAGTTTATACAAGAATATGTTTTTTTTATGTTCATGTACTTTACAATGGTTTACATAAAGTTTAATACATATTCATTTTGAAGAAAACTGTTCATGGATTTTTGCAGAAAAATATTTTAATAATCCAGAAAGGCATTTTACAACAACAAATGCCCATGCATTTTGAAAAAAAATCATATAATCAAAAAGGTGTTCACATATTTTTAAATACAAGATGAAATTATTTAAAGTACATGGTTAACTTTTTAAAACTCAGATGAAAATTATATCAAAACCATGATGAACAGTTATTGAACACGCGACTATTTGTTTTTAATATATGATGCAAATTTGAAGTACCATGATGAACATTTTTTAATACAAATTAATCAATTTGAAATGCATAATTATTTTTTCCAATGCACAATAAATATTATTTAACAACATGATGAACATTTTCTAAGAACCTGAAGAACAATTTAAGTAAACCAAAAATACTTTTAATACCTGACATGATGAACTTTGGTTAATACACAACCACCATTTTTTGAATACATGATGAACTTTCCAATAAAGAGTAACATTTTTACTAGACGCAGAACATATTCTTAATACACAATGTCATGTGTTCATACACTATGAGAATTTAAAAACTAATGAACATTTAATAAAAGAAACTTGTTTTTAATATGCGGTGAACACTTTTAATAAAACAATTAACTTTTTAGGACACGTCAACATTTTTTGAATAAATTAAGAACATGTAATGCGCGAAAAATATTTTTCATAGACAATGAACATTTTAACAAATTATAAATAATTTTTAATGCATCACATGTCCTTTTCATACGTGATTAACATGTTCTTAAATACACGATGAACATTTTTAATACACCGTGGAAACTTTTGACGTACAGAAAACCATTTTTGAAACTTTTTGAATTTTTTAAATAAAAAATAGTGATGCAAAAGAAAATAATGGAAAATAAAACAAGAAAAAAACGAAAAAGGAAAGGAAGAGCAAAAACAAAAGGTAAAGAAGAAAGTAAACATAAAATGTAATAGAAATCAAAAGAATCTGAAAATATAAACATAAAAAAGTTAACTTAGGTAACCGGATCAAACCTGGTTCCGAGAAAACTAGCATGAAAAGAGTTACCACAAAAAAGAGAGGAAAAATCGGCCCAAACTTTACCGTGGTTATTGTGCAACCGACTTAACGCGCATCGTAAGCAAGCCCTCCATAGCACTTGCAGTAGGCAAGATGTCAAAATCATTAATTAACAAGTACTCTTCACAAAGGTCACTCTTACCTTCCCCGATTGAGACGAGTGGCACAGTGCGTGTCACTTGTCGTAACTTGTGAGTTTTCCTTTTTTTTCGTAGATTTGTTTATTCAAAACGTTTTATCTGTCAAAACGAGCGCTTAAATCTCGAATCATTTTCACCATTCGGTTCCTTGCATCGAGATCTTCAAAACTAGGTGTGATGTTGAAAGGTTTCGGCAATTTTTTTTCGTGAAAAAACCCGAACTAGGAGCATGTTTTTTCCATTTTCGAGAGGCACGACCGTGCATCTCGCGGAAGGAAATTCATGCCTCCATGAGAAGTAAATTTGTGCATCCCATGGAATAAGAAAAAAACATGTTTTTTTCTTTCCGGGAGGCATGCTCGTGCCTCCCGTGGAAGCAAATATGTGCATGCATGCGAAGTAATACGTGCCTCTCGTGTAAGTAAGAAACAAATACCATTTTTTTTCTTTTATGAGAGTCGCGGCCGTCCCTCTAGCAGAAACAAATATGTGCCTTCACGGTAAATAAATATGTTCCTCTCGTGGTAGGAAAAATGCGTTGTTTCTACTTCTGCGAGAGGCACGGTCGTGCATCTAAGGTAAACAAATCCATGCCTTTTGTTGTAGATTTTTTTTTCTTTGGTGAGAGGCACAGTCGTACCCTTTGCGTAAGCAAATTTGTGTCTCCATGAGAAGTAAATTTGTGCCTCCACGAGAAGTAAATTTGTGCCCTCGTGAAGGAGGGAAATGTTTTTGTTTTGTTTTGTGAGGGGCACGGTCGTGCCTCTCGCGTAAATAAATCCGTGCCTCCATGAAGATGAAATATATGCATGTCATGAAAGGGAAAAAATTGCATTTTCTGCGGCAATTGTTTTTCAAAAAAATTGGTATTAAAGCTAATAAAAATTGAGGGAAAACCGAAAAGCCAAAATAAAAAAACCATCTAAAAGCCGAAAATGTGTATAGAAAAATAAAGAAATAAAAATAATAGGGAGCGACCAAAGAAGAACATGTGGCGGCGACTGAGAGCGTGCCAAATGGCACGCTTCCGGCCCACCACAAGTGACCCTTTTAGGATCCGAAGAAGTACTCCTTGATTAGTTGCTCCTCACGAGATATAGCACTAGCACTCGACGGTGGAACGATGTGAGGTCTTAAAGCCCACAAAAGAAAGGTGAATCCTATTTTGATGTTGTCTGCGTCAAAATGATGGTGTTTTGCAGAGAAGCGACCAAGCCGGGCTGGCCCATTTAATACTTTGAAGAAAAATAGGAAACAGAAACGATGGTTCTAGAGTTTGGGAACCTTCTGGAGTGCTTTTTTTCTGCGGGATAAACTTCTGATCTATTCATCTTCAATCATTGTAGTACAACGAACACTAGAAATAATAAAAATTACATCCAGATCCGTAGACCACCTAGCGACGACTACAAGCACTGAAGCGAGCCGAAGGCGCGCCGCTGTCATCGCCCCTCCCTCGCCGGAGCCGGGCAAACCTTGTTGTAGTAGACAGTCGGGAAGTCGTCGTGCTAAGGCCCCAAAGAACCAACGCCCCAGAACAGCAACCGACGCCGATGAAGATTGTAGATAAGAAGGATCCAGTCTGAAGACGATTCTACAGGGTTTGAGAACCTTCCTGGACCAGTTTTCTTTTTTCTGTTGTTTCCTTTGCTAGTATTTTTGTTTTTTTTGTTTCCTTTTTTTCTTCTCCTTTTTATATTTTCTTAGAAAATCCCAAGTATAAAAAAACATAATCTCCAAAAAATTGGAATTCAATAAGGTGTTGATATTATTCACAAAATGGTAGTGTTCTTCAAAATGTTTGGAATTTCAAAATTTGTTCAGGATCATAAAAATTATTAAAAATTGTATTTAAAAAAACAATAGCTTCACATTAAAAAACAGTATTACAAAATTGTTTGATTTTACCAAAAAATGATTGACTGTAGAAGAGTCGTTGTCAAAATCTCAACGGAGATGGCACCATCCATGAGACAGGGTATTAGAACCATCTTACAACCCTACCCGTCATAATTTCCCATATCATCTACATAGCCGCTGCCACCTTGATCACCGTAGCAATCCCTCTTCAATTTAGTCATACTTGCAATCATGTATCACATGTCGCAACTATTGTAAGACATATTATCCATCAATCATTCATCCTATGTTTTCTGGGATGAGTTCATCTTATGATTCGATCTTCATGTGTGAGTAATTCAGTAAGGCAATCGGTTGAGGTAGGGCCTTGCAACCTAATGTATTTGTTGAAGGGGTCGTTGGAATGACTTTGGATGTTTTAACGTTATTTGTATGTGTCTGGTTCAACATAGTTATCCCTTGCCTTCTTCTCGATGTAAGTCCCTACAGGTACACATGATCTCGTAGATTAATCTAGGAGGAGGTAATAAGCGAGGAGTACGCAAAACACTATCCCGAACAGCGGTGAGAGAAGGGGTTACTACGGTAGCAGCAAACAATTCATTTGGGTGAATGAGGTGTAGTCATTAAACATCCAATGCTTTTGTGTGAACGTTTATTCTTAATAAGCGAGGTAACCCTACGCGACGGTATGGGCCTGCGTTTGGACAACTGACTCTTGATGCAGGTCATGCAACGTCAACACAAACTTCATACACATGCCCCAGATCTTCACGTCGCAGGCAAATCATAGCAGTTGTCTCTGGAACACATTAATATCATTAAGATCCCGCGCACAAATATAAGGTTGTGAGAGCAAGACCTCTTACCCATGCTTGGTTTAATCCTAGTATTTACACCCCTAAGGTTGTTTAAGGTCTGGTTGAAAACTAGAATCTAAATATCTAGGAAGAACTTGCCAGAGCCTTCGTCCTAGTGCACATCCCCTCATTGGTTCAATAACTCGGGATCACTCCTTTGCGAGAAGACAAGGAACATTTGCTATTCAAACCGGATCTCAAAGGGCATCATGCGCACCAGCCACTCGTCGTGCCCCTATATGTCGTTGCTATGGAGGCTGAGCTACTTCACGATGAACTGTCGTGGGGCAAGGACGGGGCGGAGGCAGGGGATGGCAACCAGGGCCAAGGCCCACCCCAAGAATCTGAATTTTCTTGTTGAAACCAGTGAACTTAGGGCTAGAAAAAAGTTTGAAGCTCGCGAGCTAAATGAGTAGCTCGTGACTCGGCTCGACTTGACTCGAACTCGAAGAATAACGAGTCGAGCCGATCTTTAGTTTAAGATCGTTTATAGAGCGAGTTAAACGAGCCAATGTCACGAGTACTCGTGTAACTCGTTAGGCTCGTTACAAAAGATCAACCACTCCCAATCCAAAAAAAGATCAGCCACTCAGCACCCTGCTTCCCAGGCACACACCACATGGTCCATCCATTAAAGGCCCAGCCGCCCAAGAGACTCATGCGTTACAAGGAAATTACAATTATTTGGTGATGTATATGTTTAATATATACCTAATCATTTTTATCATATTTGAGGTTTTATGTGCATATCTTTAACGAGCTTAACAAGCTAAACGAGCCAGCTTACAAGTTATACGAGTCGAGTCAATCTTGGGTTTGAGCTCGTTATAGTAACGAGTCGAGTCGAGCTAGCTCGTTAACAAAACGAGTTCTAGCGAGTCGAGCCGAGCTGGCTCGACTCGGCTTGAATTCCAGCCCTAAGTGAACTATAAGCCTATCTTTGAATTTTTCCTATAGAGCCCCCCTCAACAATAGGATTTTGGCAATCCTGGCTCTGCCACTAGAAGGAGGCCACCATCGACGGAGTCCTTGTAGACGGGGATGAAGGCAACCTCACCGAGGAAGTTTGAGGTGGATTTGCGAGAGACGTGAGCTTGTCCAGGGTGAAGGCAAATAGGCTTGCCATCGCCAGCGTCCATGTCAAGTGTTCCAAGGAGAGTGACCGTGGGTTCTTGAGCATGTGCTGCCAGCGCACTGACCCCGGCCTACGCTTCAACTCCTACCCAGGTTTCTTGTCACCGTCGCCACCGCCCGACCTGAAGAATGCAAGGAGGCCCCTCCAATTTTTCGCTATCAACCAAGGCCCATCCGGGAATCATGTCCACTCCAAGCCTGATTCTGGTCATCCGATTGGTGAGCTGGATGCACCACTCCGATCTAGTCCATGGCCGAGGCCATCTCCAGACCATGGGACCACGGTTTAAGACAGATTGCTGAGGAGGACCGTGAAACTATGGACGCATGCACCACATCGAGAAGGAGAACATAGCCTAGTGATCCCTGGAGAATTATAGAGGGCAGCAAAGCCAGCGGTCCTGCCGGAAGGGAGTGAGATTATATCTCCGCCGCCACGCTAGATTGTACATAGGGGGAAAGGGGGCCGATAGGCTTGGCCGAATCGCCGGAGAGAGACGGCCATTCTGTACTTTGTTTTTGTACGCTCGGCAACCTTTGGTGGGTCTCTACTGCAATAAGCTGGTAACAAAACAGTGATGTGGCCGTTCAACTCTAGTCAACTTGTGGCAGGTCCCACCTGTAAGCCAGCGGTGAACGCCGATGTGGTTAGGCTCCTCGTGTGGATAGGCTGCATGTTAACATAAATATGATATTTCGGATGACTCCCGTAGGCCGATTAAGCTATTTGTATTTGTTTGTTGTACCTTGTGTTCATCTGGTTTTCATTCCACCGGCCTCCTCAAACAACACATATCCATTACAAAATGTATCATACCATACCTGACCTACAAAATGGTTTATTCAACGATTAATTTTCTAAAATTCGTTGTGTAGATTAGAGGTAGCAAGAAAATGGTTTTTCTTCATGGAGGGTGGTCACCTCTTCTTCCCTGTGTACATACGTCTACACTGTAACCATAACAAAAAAGACTATAGTTGGCTGATTTTACGGTAGGACTGTTGGTTACTCCATTCTCAGAGGGATGGTGGAGGCATGGATGAAAACTTGAAAAGAATATGTAAGTACCAAGATTAGCGGTTGATGTTCTTTGGAATTGTATTCTGCAATAGCCTAGCGCAGTTCTCACGTTAATTGTATTGTTAGTTTGAACCGTAATTGTATTGGTATCATATACCTCCTTTTACGTTTTAATTAACAGGTCGTCCATTCCCAGGTGAACGTGGCGCCCATAACATTGATTTATATGTTACGTGTAAGAACAACACAACCACACACCGAACATCTCAATCCACCTCGCACATCAATGCCCCATTCACCGGATAACGAAGGCAAGAAATATACTCAAAGTAATTAAAAGCCAACCAGACTTAGCTAATACACACAATGAATCAACCGATCATAACATCTCGCATAAGGAAAAGGGGTTAACTCACGACTGAAGAAAATGTTGGCTAGGTTCTCTGCGAGTTTTGATTGGTTTGAGTAGATGATAGTATTAGGCAAAAGCTAAATTCCGAATGTTCTGTTTTTAGGATCAGATCCGAATGATCTGGTTACCCTTCCATCTAGATTGCACGTTCGCAAGCAGCCCAGCGTTTTCGCAATAAAACTATCCTTCCTGTTTTCTTTTGCATGCAAGTTTTGCAGCGGCCCCACGTGCACGCACGATCCCTTTTTTTACTGGCTCGATTAAAATCGCACTTTTTTTATGACTCGATTAAAATCGCACGTCGTCGTCCCGAACTCCCGATCCCTTTTTTTACTGGCTCGATTAAAATCGCACTTTTTTATGGCTCGATTAAAATCGCACGTCGTCGTCCCGAACTCCCGATCCCTTGTTTCAGCCTCGATCGGATTCCCACGATCTTCTTTGGATTTATTTTTTCATTGGGAAGTGTTTACAACCGGTGCGACGGCCGAAGCTTCGGCCGGTCGCGTCCACGCGCAAACGCGTCCAGCGCGACACGTAGGATGGGGGTCATCCACGTGTGTCTTCTTCCTCCTGCCTTTTCTCTTCTTTCTCTCGGTCATCTCTTTCTTCTCTCTCTCCATTGCCATGGTCAACCCGTCGCCCGCGGCGGAGGCCTCCCAGGGGCGCCGCCGTTATGTGAATCAGCCGATCTGGCCGCCCTCGACCAGATCCGCGCGGATCCGCATGCATCGGAGCTCTGGCTACCTTGCCGGACCCGGCCACGCCGGAGCTACAACCAGCCATGGCAGACTACATCCCGCAGAATTTTTGCTGGAACCGGTTGTAGCAAATTCAATCGCCGGTGGTAGCAAAAATCTACTACGGTTGCAGCAAAACGGCGTCATCGTCATCGTGGGGGTCGCAGGTGAGATAAGAAGTTGGAAGCTTTTTTCAATGCGGTTGTAACTTTTATAACCGTCGATTGCAACTTTTCGTTTTTCGTCCATGGCTTCGTTTCCACGGTTGAAACTTTTCTTATAGTCGGATGAAGCTTTTTTCATCGCTAGATGAAGCTTTTTCTGTCATCGGTTGTAACTTTTCTTGGTCATCCATAGCTCCAGCGTATACTGGTTGAAGCTTTTCCTATCGCTAGTTGTAGCTTTTTTGGTCGTTGGTTGTAGCACTGGGCATCTCCCCCAGTGCTCGATTTTTTGTTGCAAGCTGCACACCGGGGATGAGCGGCGGCGAGCATGCCGGTGAGCTTCAGTCATCGCAACCAGAGTACAACGGTCTCAACAAGAGCTTCAACCGCGGGGGCTGTTGCATGGGGCAAAGCAACAAGACGGCCGGCGGTGGTTGGGGGCTGGTGACTAGGATGGTGGCCGGCGGGGAAGAGGGCGGACGACTGCGACGAGGACGGTGGCCGGCGGGACGAGGGCGGACGGCTGCGACGAGGACGGCAGCGTCGTGGACGAGGGCGGCCGGCGAGCTGGCTGGCGTATGGGAGATCACGGGGCAGTGGGGATGAACAGACGGCATGATTTTTTTAATCAGTGAAGCAATTGGGGGAAGAAGCAATTGTGTGGCTATTATGGAACGTATCATACGTCCACGGTACGACCGGCCGAATTGTTCGACCGGCGCACCGGCACATCAGTGCCCTTTCTCATTAGCCTTCGGTGTTAAAATCAAGAGAAATATAGACTAGTGTGTTTTTAAACACATTTAACTAGCCTTTTTTACTAGTGTGTTACTTCTTTCTATTTTGGATAATTTATTTTTCAATAGGGCCCTTTTTTTGGAGTGAACGATGGAATATTTTCATATTCATTCTTATTTTAATTGATTATATTCCATATGAGATAGGAGGAGAAGAAAGGCATTCCACGACCTGCCAAGGGGCTGTTAACAAAGTTCTTTTTTGAATTTACTTTATTTTTATTCCTTTTTCGAACTCCA
The DNA here is from genome assembly GCA_902687465.1 of Secale cereale. NCBI lineage: Eukaryota > Viridiplantae > Streptophyta > Magnoliopsida > Poales > Poaceae > Secale > Secale cereale. Next base: position 64,975,705 of record LR738716.1, read on the forward strand.
ACCAAAGTAGATTCCAAGATGAGTCACTTCAATTATACATTCATAGGTTCTCTAGTTCGTTCTTGGCATTTTCCATGTCAGTTTAGTGCACCAATGGTATACGCACCATGATAACTTTGAAACGGGGGGG
>LR738716.1:64975925-65004013 GCA_902687465.1 Secale cereale
GGGGATTGTTGAAAACACCCCTCGGTAATTTATGTGTAAATAGGATCACTAGTGCAAAAAGGGCCATTTGTCCCAGTTCGTCAGGGTCATTTGTCCCGGTTGGGGAACCGGGACTAAACGGTCGATACAAATGCCCTAGACCATTAGCCCCGGTTCTTATACCAACCGGGACTAATGGCCCACCACGTGGCAGTTGCGGCTTGCGCTGGCAGGGGGGCCTTTTGTCCCGGTTTGCAACACCAACCGGGACAAATAAGCTTCCACGCGTCAGCACTTCAGGGGTTAGGGCTTATGTTTTTTTTGAAGAAGGGGGGGGGGGTTTGTATGGTTAATTTAGGGGTTTCATATATTGTGTTAGCTAGCTAATAGAGAGAAGTGTCCTCTCTTGTCTCTGTGCATGCTCATATAACAATGCATCATCATAATTAATAATAAATCATCATCGTCGTTGTCATAATAAAAAAGTCGTACCCATCATCATTGTTATCTCACAACTTCTACTCGTTGTCATAATAACAAGTCATGCTCATCATCATCATCATAGTCATCTAACAACTTCTTAGCACATGATCATAAGTAGTCAGACTTAATTAAGTACACCCTCTCTAAGGTGAAATAGCATAAAATAAGATAGGCCCTAATTCTTCATTATGGAGAATGCAGATTATCATGTCTCCAATTCTTGGCTTTCACACAATGTCACTTCCATATAGCTACCTACGACTGACCATACATTTCTTCCAATCTTTGATTGTCAAGTCTTCATTGGTTAGAAATGCTGTATGGACAGTTATCTGTAGGATGATGACCTGACGAGTACGGGAATAAACTCATAACATTAAGGTGACCATTCTCAAACATCAGAAGAGGCACACAATCCGAAGGGATTTTCTGTTCAAAAACATAGTAATAACTCCATAGTTAGTAATGTAGTTTAGTTTTAGAAGAATTTATGCAAAAGATGATCGGCCACAAATCTTACCATGACATCTCTATGGATGTTACCGTAGCTCAACACGTGCACTAGTGGCACGTATTGACCATAATGTGCAGGAGTTTTAGCATAGGTATTGTAGCGCTCAAAATCAGAAAGTAACGAGACAAGATGATTTTTCTTCTGACAAGTTAATTCCGCACCATCAGTGTAGTGGGTTCTGTCTACCATCTTCCGTATATTTCTTGAAGAATGGAAATAAGCTGTTAATGGAAATAAGTTGTCAATTATTTTGAAAGACACAATGCAACATAAATTACTTAATAAATATGTTTGAGAAACTCACATAGAGGTAGAACTGGAAGCGTATTAATAAGGACCCACATGCCATCGTCATCATCACCAAGGTCAAAGTTGACATACATACCCTCCTGAAAATCATATGCCTTGCACAGTGCTCTCCAGTTCGAGCAACCAAAATGGGTTACGCTCTCCGAATTGTATAGCTTTACAAGAAAATCATAATCATGATGGGTCCTGAGATGAATTTGCTTTGTTTCCATACTTTCATGATCTTCGAAATCCGGATGCTCCAAGACATAGCGTCTTGCATGGCATGGGATAAGCTAGTCGAATTGTAAAAGACAAAAATTACACATTGAAAAGAAAGCATAAGTCATGCTTAATTACCAAACAAGACTTGTCGTGTTGCATACCGTCTCAAAATCGAAGGCCTCATCGAGCTTAACACTGAAGCATCGATCTTCTACCAGGTGTGGCCTATCGCACTGACGCCGGTCGTCGCCACACCAGTCGCACGCTGGGATCCTACCGTCATCGTCAGACGACGACATTTCCTACATATTGTAGCACAAGTCATGCCAAAATTCAATGGTTGAAAATATAAACAAAAACATATCAAAATATCTTAATTATAGGACTCATATATATATTGACATGGAGATTTGGTTGGACTCCAGTTTGAACATTCAATAAGCAAAACTAAATCATCTCTTGCGTCCGTACTTCGTCGAATATTATCACTAATACATCTCGAATAGTATCATAGATATAGCATCACTAATTAATTAATAAAGCTAAAACCCTAGCGAACGACGGGTATCGGCGCGGGCGGTGGACACCCAAAGAGAAGGAACCATCACAAAATCATAGCTCCAGTGAGATCCTTGAAGAACCTGCCATGTATTGTCGAACCTGCCCTGCAACGCAACCATGTAGCGACGAACGTGTTCGTCCTCCTCGCTGACACGGTGACGTACAACCTCCATGGGGTCCTCAAGCCTCCGCACCGTCACTGGCCCGTGCGCCCCGCCACCAAAGAAGGTTAGGGTCAACAACGGGTTGGCTCCTCATCAAGTTGCGCCCACCGGAAGGAAGCACCTCCCAATACCAGCCCGGCGAAGCCCAGTCCCGAACATGACCCCTCTGATCAAGCAGGCCTCCGTTGAGTCGATGACGAGGATGCGGGATAGGCATCCTCGACGTCGCTGCAGGAATAATTGCTTAAACTAAAAGAATAAACTAGTTCTATTATTTCAACTAGTTCAACTAAGCACTTACTATAAATAAAAATGAACTAGTTCTACTAATTTTACTAAGAATTAGTTCTACAAACTAGTTGAACTAAAAGAATAATCTAGTTCTATAAAATTAAACTAGTTTTACTAAGAATAAAAACTAGTTCAACTAATAAGCACTTACTATAAATAAACTGAACTATAGTTCTTACTAAAAATAAACTAGTTTCACTAAAATTAAACTAGTTTTACTAAAAATAAACTAGTTTTATTAATTCAATTAGTTCAACTAATAAGCACTTACTATAAATAAACTGAACTAGTTCTTACTAAAAATAAACTAGTTTTACTAAAAATAAACTAGTTCTATTTAATTCAACTAGTTCAACTACATTCTATCACTAAAACTATAAAATACTATAAAAACAAAAAATTCATCTAACATTTGCGTATATAACTAAGTAACATTTTTAAAATTCATCTAACATTTGTATAATTACTAAAACTAAAATTACATATGTATGCATCATATATGACATCAGAGAGGAAGGGGGTCGGGGGCCACCGGCGCTCGCAGGGCGACGGCATCGGGGCACGGGCGACGGGTAAGACGACGGTCAGCAGGGATGGCGACGACGAGGGGGCAGACGGTCGACGGTGAGACGGGGACGGCGACGACGAGGCAGGGCGACGGTGGTGGGGACGGCGATGAAGAGGCAGGGCGACGGCGAGGTCCGACAGAGGCGCGAGGTCGGGGCAGAGGCGGCGACGGCATCGACGGCGAGCTCGATCGGCGGGTAGCCTGGCGGCATCGGGCTGCTGGGAACTGACGATGGCAATCTGAAAATCTTCCAAGGGCTGCTTATATAGCAGAAGTATTGGTCCCGGTTTGTGGCACCAACCGGGACTAAAGATGGGCTTTAGTCCCGGTTGGTGCCACCAACCGGGACAAATGACCAGTTTTCAGCAGCCCAGAGGGCAGGAAAAAGAGGCCATTGGTCCCGGATGGTGGCACCAACCAGGACTAAAGATGAGCATTGGTCCCGGTTGGTGCCACGAACCGGTACCAATGCGCCCATTTAGTCCCGGTTCATGCGACAAACCGGGACCAATGGCCCCGTGCTGCCCGTGGATGGTCAAAAAATTTAGTCCCACCTCGCTAGTTGAGAGGGGCGCGTAGTGGTTTATAAGCACCATTGCCGCACCTCACTTGAGCTCCTCTCCATTGCAGGCTTACGGGCCTAATTTGACACTGGTATGCATGTGGGCCTATTGGGCCTTCTGCGGGCCTGAATTCTGGCCCACTGTTGGGTTTCTAGTCGTATTCAGGCCGTGGTGGCCTAGTAGGTGGCGTTTTTTTCCAATTTTTTCTTTGCTGCTTTATTTTTTTAGTTTTGTTTCTACTTTCTACAAAATACTTATTGTTGCTATTTTTGTTTATTTTATTAAAGTTTGTTTATTTTACTTTATTAAAGTTTATTTTGTTTTTACTTATTTTTTTTTGCTTATTTATTAAAAATTTGAACTTATTTGATCTACAGAATTTTGATGTGTTCAAAATGCACCATTCAAAGCAACATCATCAATTTTCAACCATTTCTGACTTCATTTTTCATGCATTTACTGATTTTTTAGCTAAATGGCCCTGAAATTGAAAAGCATTTCAAATGAACTCTGAAAAGGTTGAAAGTTGGCATGGTATCATCATTTCACCCACATAACATGTGCAAAAAAGTAGAGAGGGTTACAGCAAAAATTGGATGCACTTCGTGTACAAAACGAACGATCTCTTTTGAGGTACCAGGATTTCAGACGAGAACTCGTCTGTTACAAAGGGATTTCATTTTTTTGAACTTATTTGAACTACAGTCTTTTTCTGTGTTCAAAATGCACCATTCAAAGCAACATCATCAATTTTCAACCATTTCTGACTTCATTTGCTATTTTTCATGCATTTACTGATTTGTTTTGAGCTAAATGACCCTGAAATTGAAAAGCATTTCAAATGAGCTCTGTAAAGGTTGAAAGTTGGCATGGTATCATCATTTCACCCACATAATATGTGCAAAAAAGTAGAGAGGGTTACAGCAAAAACTGGATGCACTTCATGTACAAAACGGACAATCTCTTTCGAGGTACCAGGATTTCAGACGAGAACTCGTCTGTTACAAAGAGATTTCATATTTTAAACTTATTTGAACTACAGTCTTTTTTTGTGTTCAAAATGCACCATTCAAAGCAACATCAACAATTTTCAACCATTTCTGACCTCATTTGCTATTTTTCATGCATTTACTGATTTTTTTGAGCTAAATGACCCTGAAATTGAAAAGCATTTCAAATGAACTCTAAAAAGGTTGAAAGTTGGCATGGTATCATCATTTCACCCACATAACATGTGCAAAAAAGTAGAGAGGGTTACAGCAAAAATTGGATGCACTTCGTGTACAAAATGGACAATCTCTTTCGAGGTAGCAGGATTTCATACGAGAACTCGTCTGTTACAAAGGGATTTCATTTTTTTGAACTTATTTGAACTACAGTCTTTTTCTGTGTTCAAAATGCACCATTCAAAGCAACATCATCAATTTTCAACCATTTCTAACCTCATTTGCTATTTTTCATGCATTTATTGATTTTTTTGAGCTAAATGACCCTGAAATTGAAAAGCATTTCAATTGAACTCTGAAAAGGTTGAAAGTTGGCATGGTATCATCATTTCACCCACATAACATGTGCAAAAAAGTAGAGAGGATTACGGCAAAAACTGGATGCACTTAGTGTACAAAACGGACAATCTCTTTCGAGGTACCAGGATTTCAGACGAGAACTCGTCTGTTACAAAGGGATTTCATTTTTTGAACTTATTTGAACTACAGTCTTTTTCTGTGTTCAACATGCACCATTCAAAGCAACATCAACAATTTTCAACCATTTCTGACCTCATTTGCTATTTTTCATGTATTTACTGATTTTTTTGAGCTAAATGACCCTGAAATTGAAAAGCATTTCAAATGAACTCTGAAAAGGTTGAAAGTTGGCATGTGATACGTCTCAAACGTATCTACTTTTCCAAACACTTTTGCTATTGTTTTGACCTCATTCTTGCATGATTTGAACTAAACTAACCCGGACTGACGCTGTTTTCAGCAGAGCTACCTGTATGGTTTTATTGTGTGCAGGAAAACGGATTTTTAGGTATCTCAAAAAATTCCACGAAAAATCACAGAAAATCCACGCACCCGAAGGAACCTGTTGCCAGAAGAGGGGCCAGAGGGGGGCCAGGGGGGCTCCAGGCGCCCTGGTGGCGCGGCCTACCCCCTGGCCGCGCCGGGAGGCCGCCTGGGCGGGCCCCACCTCACCTGGTGCCCTACTTTGACCCGTATTTAGCCCGTGACGAGAAAATCCCAGATCAGAAGTTGTTTTCCCAGTTTTCGGCGCGGAGCCGCCGCCGCCCTCTGTTCTTCTTCAGGAGCGCTAATCTGGAGGCTGATTTGTCCTCCGGAGAGAGGAGATCGTCGCCATCGTCATCATCATCACCACTCCATCCTCCCTCCATGACTTCTCCTTCCATGTGTGAGTAATTCCCTGCTGTAGGCAAAGGGGATGGTAGGGATTGGATGAGTTAGATCATGTAATAGTTTGTCAGATCGTTGGGGGCATGTTGCCTATCATCTACTATGGTGTTTATCATCTTTGCTTCAACTTGTTACTCTTAATGCTTGTCACTTAGGGCCCGAGTGCCATGATTTCAGATCTGAACCATATGTGTTTGCATGAATATATTTGTGTTCTTGATCCTACCTATGAGTTGTTTGCACCTATTACGGTCCGGAACCGGCGATCCCAAAAGTGACAGCTTGGGACACCAAAGGGGATGGTCCGTAGTTTGAGGATTACATGTATCCATTGAGTTTATTGCTTTGTTCCGGTGCTCTTTGACAGGAGCACCTTAATCTCCATAAGTTCCTTTTGGCCCCGTACGTAGCGGGATGGTAGGACAAAAGATGTTGTGCAAGTTCTTATTGCAAGCACGTACAACTACCCGTGGGATACATGCCTAGTGTTTGATAATTGCCTAGATGATCATTACTTTTCCGTGTGCCTTGCCCCAAGTTAGATTCATGATATATCTCATCCATGCAGCGCCCAACCATCCATCTCCCTAGCCTACAGTGTTTTAAATCCTGCTGGTTACTAGTTGCTACTTTTGCTATTTACTTTTGCTGTTTACTTTTACTATCACCATCATCACTATCATATCACCGTTACCACTTATCTTTTGTTGCAAGTAAGTATATTTCAGGTGCGGTTGAATTGACAACTCAACTATCAAAGCTTATAAATACTCTTTGGCTCCCTGTGTGTCGAATCAATAAATTGGGTTATTCTTACCCGCGAAGACTATCTCGATCCCTTACGGTTGAGGGTTATCAAGTACCGTTTTGTGGCGCCGTTGCCGGGGAGCATAGCAATATTTACAAGTCTACTTGAAGTATCCTACCTGCTGCACTTCATCCGCTATGGGTAAGAAAGGAGAACCCAAGGTTCCGATCTTACTATCCACTACAATAAGAGGTACCGTTCTGAACACTAGTGCTACGCTTGATTCACCTTCTGTTATGAGTAAGTTTGCCTCACTGCCACCACATGATGCTCCTACTGAATCTGTTACTATGTCCGATACTCTTGATGATGCTTCTACTACTATTGATGATATTAGTTCGCTTGGTTATGCTCTTGAGAAACAGATCGCTGCTGCTGCAAAAAAATCTGGAATTGAAATTCCTGTTGCTCGCTACCCTATTGGTGGAACTTATGATTATCCTGATTTGAGTGAACTCAAGGAGAGACTCCTTGATGATGATTACATTATGCTTGATGATGATTTATGCAGGGAACTGACAGAGTTTGCCGGCTCTGACCTTGAAGCTATTAAGAAGCTGCTTGAAAAACACTCTTTGAAGAACAAGACTGTTCCTGATCCTGAATTTGCTACATCTCCTATATGCATCGATGATCCTGATTATGATTTCTTTGTTGATCTTTCACTTATACCTATGGTTGAAGCTGACCCCTTTTATGGCAGAGAAAATGATGATGCTATTGCACACCTGACCAAACTCACTGAGTTGGGTGGCTTGTTTACCACAGATGAGAAGAAACAAAACTTTTATGTGACTAAGTTTCTTCCTTTCTCTTTGAAGGAAGGTGATAAAACATGGTATGATTCACTCCCATATGGTTCCATTAAGAGTCCTCAAGACTTAGCTCACTCTTTTGTTGATAAGTACTTTCCTGCTCATATGCAACATGCTGCTTTACAAAGAATTTATAACTTTAAACAGTTGCAGGATGAGCACCTCCCTAAAGCTTGGGGGAGGTACTGTGGTCTGATTCGGGCTAGACCAGGACATGGAGTCCCTAAGAATGAATTAATCGATATATTTTATGTTGGTCTAACTGATGAATCCAGGTCCTATTTGGACAGTTGTGCTGGTTGTGTTTTCAGGAAAAGAACACCGGACGATGCAGAGGATTTGATGAGCAGGATTGCCAAAAACCATGAAGATTGGTCCGTCCCTGAACCACCTCCACCACCAAAGAAGAGGGGCATGTTTGTTCTAAGTCCCGAAGATATGCGAGAAGCAAAGAAGTCTATTAAAGAGAAGGGTATTAAAGCTGAAGACGTGAAGAATCTACCCCCTATTGAGAAGTTGTGTGAGCCTACCACTCACCCTCCTATGGTAGAGGTACACTCTCTTTTAGATTTCAACGCAAGTGACATCCCTCATGGTAAGCCTCCTGATCAATGTTTAGATGAGTTTGATAATTTTATTATGAAACAAAATCATTTTAATGAGAGGATACAAAGTCAATTGCATGATGATTCCCGTGCTATCAAAAGTTTGCTTGATGTTCTAGGTAGAACAGTTAATGATGTTAAATGTCTTGTGAAGCATTTTCATATGGTTCAAACTCAGCTTGAACAAATTTCTAATGTGCAAAAAGATTTGCTTGCTAACAATGCCAAACAAGATGATTTGCAGGCCTTCGGGATTAAGACCCGAGGAGGAACTAGCACTCAAGATCCTCTCTATCCAGAGGGGCATCCGAGGAGAATCGAGCAAGATTCTCAAATGCAGGAAGAAGAAATTGTTGGCTCTCCAAAGAAGAAGAAGAAGAAACATAAGGAGGCTGACAATTCCAATGATCGTATTGCAGATGAAGAGCCAGCTGTTGATCCCAATAGTGTATCTATCTCCGATGCTGAGACTGAAGACGGTGCATAACCTGTAGGTAAGGATAATGAGAAGAATGATCCGCCTGAAGTTCGAGAAGAAGAAGCACCTGACAAACGTAAGAGGTACACTAGAGAAGACTTCATCGCAAGAAAACATGGGAAGGAAAGAGAACCATGGATACAGAAACCCATGCCCTTTCCAGGTAAGTCTATCAAATTTAAAGAAGAAGAGCATTACAATAAGTTTTGTGAGTGGATTAAACCTCTTTTTCTTCAAATCCCTTTGACTGATGCTATTAAGTTACCTCCCTATTCGAAATATATGAAAGATATTGTCACTAATAAAAGAAAAGTCCCTAATGAAGCAATATCTACTATGCTTGCTAACTACTCTTTCAGTGGCAAGATTCCTGAGAAGCTTGGTGATCCAGGTATACCCACCATTCCTTGCTCCATAAAGAATAATTATGTCAAAACTGCTTTATGTGATCTTGGAGCAGGAGTGAGTGTTATGCCTCTCTCTCTTTACAAGAGGCTTTGTTTAGAGAAACTAATTCCCACAAATATCTCTCTTCAGATGGCTGACAAGTCAACCGCTGTTCCGATAGGTATTTGTGAGGATGTTCCCGTAGAAGTTGCTAATTGCTTGATCCTTACTGATTTTGTTGTGCTTGACATGCCCGAGGATGGGAGCATGTCCATTATTCTTGGTAGACCTTTTCTTAACACCGCAGGTGCTATTATTGATTGCAATAAAGGGAAGGTTACCTTCAATGTGAATGATAAAAAACACACGGTGTATTTTCCAAAGAAGACAGACAGGAGGCATGGCCTCAACTCTATAGAAAATATCGAGACCGTGAAGATTGGAGAATGGGACTGTCCACTACATGTGCACCACAAATACAAAACTATTATGGTGGGGACAATGTCCATCAAAATAAAGGTGCAATGATCACTTCGTAAGAGGTGAGACTTTTTGCTTTATATATCGCCTGTTTGTTGGTAAGACTTGATCAACCTTACTAGTGAACATGTTTTATATAGATAAAAAAGTTGAGCTTGTTATGTTTTCATTTGTTTTAGTTTTTGTTCTCCTTGTTGTACCAAATGTTTATGTTTTGAAGCTTCACAATACTAATCACTGCTTTAAGTTTTCAGAAAGTCTTGCAGCCTTTTTGAACTTCGAAAAAATTTCAACAGTGAAGTTTTCAGAAAAATTCCAGAAAAATAAAAATAAAAATTTCCATGCCGGGAGTGACCCAGAGGTACCTGGGGCCGACCAGGGGGACCCACCAGTGGCCCAGGCGGCCAGCTGGCGCGGCCTGCCCCCTGGCCGCGCCCACAGGGCGCCTGGGGCCCATAAGGCCCCCCTCCAGGTAAGTCTTCTTCCTCCCTCTCTCTTTCTCTCCAAAAACACGAGTTCTGCACTTGTTCTTGCGTTCTTGCTGCTCTTGGAGGCGATTCTTCGATCTCTCTCTACAGCCTATCATTTGAGCTGAGATTTCGAACAAATACTCCCTGGTATGTAACTCCTCCACCCCTCCAATTAGATTTCTGATTGGTGGCTTCATTTGTGAGTATTTAGTAGTTCTTGGTGCTGTGTAGATGAGCTTGCATGCATGTGTAGAAATTTATTTTCCAAGTTTTGATGCAAGTTTATACCTTAGGTAAGTAAGTTGAGTAGTTTGCCTTAACCCACTTTGTTTAAATCCTTGTTTTTGTAATTTGCCAAAAAATTTAGAAATGAGTTTGTTAGGAAGGGCAAGGGGGTGGCTTGAGAAGAAGAGGCCCACGCACTCCGATCGAGTTACTAGAGCCGCAGCTTCACCCTCGACTGCTAGGGTGAGCTACAATGAAGATCATGTGCCCCTAGAGTTGTTGGAAGACACAAGTCCAGCACGTGCTATGATGTTTCCATGTGATGAATTCCTTGAAGCTGCGGGAATCAAGGATGAGTTTTATAGTCTTTGTGCTAATGTAGGTCTGACACGGCTCGCCACGTGCCGTGCTACTCAGTATCAAAAACTCACCTCCGGTTTCATTAACAGTTTTAGATATAACCCTGATTCTGGTGCTATTGAGTTTAAAATTTACAATGATCTTATCGCCATGCCCTTGGGAAAGTTTTGTGAAATAATAGGTGTGCCAAACATTGGGCGGACGGCTAGGATGACCTCTCAGCCCTCCGAGCTGAAAACCGTCTTCAACTCTCTCTGCAGCATGGGTACGAGGGATATTCATCGGTCAAAAATCTCCAGCATCTTATTCCCTCACCTCAGGTATTTTGCATATTATGTTGCTAGAGGGGTGTTAGCTCGTGACAACACGAGCAACACTTCTGCGCCGGATATTGCTATCCTGGCAACCGCCCTCTCAGGGAGGTTTGATTATAATCTGGGTGCCTTAATTGCTCGACGCCTTGCTATGAACGGTAACAAAGGAGATTTATTTGGTGGCGTTTATGCCACACTTATCTTAGAATATCTTGAAGGCACCCCACACCCTGATGATAAGCCTTTTACTTATTTAAGTTTTGATCTTGCTGCTATGAAAAGGCATAAGTTTGTTACCATGACTTCTGAGCTTGATAATCTTGTTTATATCTTGCGTTTCGGAACTACCGCGGAACGCGAGATCCGTCTACCTGCACCTCTTTTGTTTGATTTTTCTCGCAGGAACGGATGGTCCTTTGATGTTATCCAGTTCGATGAGTTCATGGCCCAGCATCAGTTTCATAACCCCATGGAGGGGGTTGTGCCCGACGAGGAGGAGCACGGTGAGTTACCACCTTTTCAGGGGGAGACCGTCACCCAGTTTGGTGAAGGGTCTTCCTCTGCTTGGAGTACGGGCCCTTCCTCGTGGGAGGATCCGAGGAGTTCGGTGTACGCGCCGGAATCCTTCTACGACCCTTTGGCTCACCACCATTCCCCCGGAGCAGGAGGCTCCTGGGGGCAGTAGCTACTACCAACTTAGGCCAGAAGCCTAAGCTTGGGGGAGTACGTGCCCTTCTCACTTTTCCATTGTATTATCCGTTGTATTCGCTTTGATCTTTTCGAAGTTTTTTCCCGTTCTTCTTTATTTCTTTCTTTTGCAAAAACAACAAAAAGATTTTCTCTTTCTTTTGCTTTCGTTCAACCTTTGAAATAATCCAAAAAAGATTTCCTTTCTCTCTCTAGTTTGCTTTGTTTTCAGAGTTCAGCTCGAGTCCGTGATGGCATTTAATTATATTTCCTACGTTCGATCGTGCAAGTGACAAGGCAGTAATGACGAAGATCGACTGAAGGGAAGCAACAAGGGAAAACCGGTATGAACTCTTTTTGTTTCTACTTTTGTACATATGCCTGTACTTATGATCTAGAGACCAGCTTGTAGCGACATAGTGCTATGTTTACGATGCTCTCCCAGTGGTTCATGCTTTCCTTGTGGCTAATCTCGAATAGCTAGAGTATATAATGTGTTATTGAAATGATTTACATGCATTGCACTGTTCATAGTTTGGTATACTAAGGTCGTATTTCCCTTTGGAGAATTCTTGGATTGACTTGGCACATGTTTACACATGTTTAAGACTAAAAAGTCTGCTCTGCCTTGATGATCTTTGAGTTTCAGAATAGTTATATCACTTTCATGCCCGATTCAATGTTGCTTTGTCGCTCTGCATGATTATGACCGTTATTGCTCTCTAGTTGGTCGCTTCCCAGTCTTTTGCTAACCTCCACCTGTACTAAGCGGACTGACTGCTTGTGCATCCAAAATCCTTTAAACCAGTTACGCCATATGAGTCCACCATACCTTCCTATACATGGTATTTACCTGCCATTCCTAACGAAGACTATCTTGTACCATCTCAAAATTATTCAAAAAAGCATTTCTCTTTTGTGCCTCTGTTTTAGCTCATGAGGAAGTAGTAGTTAATTCATGATCTTTTTAAGTTGGCCAAGTTTCACCCCGGGATTGCATGTCTAATGTGCAAACCCCTAATACGAGAAGGAACTGGCATAGAGTGCGCCCGGCTCATAAAGGATAATACACAAACAAACCCTCCTTCACGCTTTGTTCATGAGAAATCAGAAAACTTTGGCAGTGATAAACAAAGGAGATTAAGGGGATGTGATCGTCCTCGTGCGGAAGCCGTTCCTCGAAACTTGTCCAGCTCGAGAAGTAATTGAGTTATCTGCTAGCATTTGTTGACGAAATATGCATCTCTAAAAAAAATTACCTCTGTTTTTAAAACCAAGAGCTCTGGTACATGTTTAGTTATTGTTTCCGACCACGGGTTTTCAACCTCGCCATCAAAAGCCACGGTTCGAGAGTCTCCACCCTCTTTCTTCAAAGCACCAACTAGGAGAGCATAATTGTCATTCTGAGTGTAATGTGCATTGTCCCAAAGTATTACATTGTCTTCTGCATGCTTGTGATATTATTTATTCAGAAATTCTTAGTTCTAGTCTCCTTTAAAACTCTGGAGGAGTTTCTGCATTTATGTTTTGCGTCACTCATGGAGGCTAGCGAGATACCACTCTAGTATATTCAAGCTATGTGCAATGTAATCTTGTCTTGATTTTCAGTAGTATATTATTTACTTTTGGTTATTTGTGATTGGTCACTTTAAAGAAGGATTGCTTCGTGCATTGTCCTCATAGCATTGTTTCAATACCCGCTAGACTCTTTTCGTAGTACATGCTTATATACATCTAATGAAGCAAAAGAGTTTGTCAAAGTTTTCTTTGTCGCGTACAGTTCGTTGAACTGAATTGCTTGAGGACAAGCAATATGCTAAGCTTGGGGGAGTTGATACGTCTGATACGTCCAAAACGTATCTATAATTTCTGCTTGCTCCATGCCACTTTTGGGTGATATTGCTATGATATTCATACACTTCCATACACTTTTGATCATATTTGGACTAACTTACTAATCCAGTGCACCCCAGTGCCAGTTTCTGTTTTCGGCTGTTTTTGTATTTCAGGTTTTCACGTTTCGAGAGCTGCCCAAAAAAATCCAGAAAAATTATATAAAAAAATCAGCGAACCGGAAACAACACTGCGTCCGAAGGGCAACCTGGGGGGGGGGGGCACAGGGGCTCCAGGCGCCCCGGGGGGCGCCTGGGCCCCCCGAAGCCCGTCCGGTGCCCCCCTTTGGCATATATTTAGAGGGACCTCCGAAACCCTCAGAGGAGGACATCTTTTCGCGATCCCATCTCTGTTCCGCCGCCGCCGCCGCTTCCAAGATCGGGAGCACCAGGAGAACTCTTCCCGGCACCCTGCCGGAGGGGAGGATCACCACCGGGAGCTTCTCCACCACCATGGATGCCTCCCGGATGACTCGTGAGTAGTCTCCCTTGGACCATGATTCCATGACCAGTAGCTATGTGATGTTCTCCTCCCGTTCTTGTGCTTCACTAATTAGTCCTCGTGAGCTGCCCTACATGATCGAGGCACCTATGTAATCCTTATGTTGTTGCTATGTTGAGTTTGCTGGGATCCGATGGATTATGAGATTATGTTCAGATTGATCTTGAGTAATATATTTGATTCACCTCTTTTATATTTTAGTTCATAAGTAATTCTTGCATGTTCTCCGTTGTTATTTATTGCTTTGGCCGAGTAGTAGGTAGTGACTCCAAGAGGGAACGTTATGCTCGATTGTGGGTTCATGCCCCTCGATGACTAGCTTGAGTGACAGAAACATGAGTCTAGGGGATGTGCTGTTGCCACAAGGGGGAAAACAACGGTGCATGTGCCCGCGGGTGCAAGGATTGTTTACTTTACGCAAAGTTCTTTTAATGCAGTTGTCTGTTGCATTGAGTTTACACTATGGGTGGGACTCGCAACTTAATACCAGCGAGATGTTCTGGATAGATATCTCAAGGTGGATGATTAGTAGTAGATATTGATGGATTTCGGTCTACTTACTTTGGCGTACCGGCCATGCTTTGAACCTCAACCTTTCTTGCAATGTAGTCAGCATTGGTTTGCGTTCGTGGTCCTGTCAATTGCCCAGCTGTAATTTGTTTACCTCACATAGTTGTTTTATCGCCTTTTGGGAGAGAGACATCACTAGTGAACATCATGAGACTCCGGTCCATATTACCATCATTGATCACATCCACTATTTACTTTCCGTTATTACTTACTATCGCAAAAACTATCTATCACTACTATCATTGCTTTTAATCCTTTGTGAACTACAAGGCCGGAGAGATTGACAACCTCTCTGTACTCGTTGGGAGCAAAGTTATTTGTATCTGTGTGCAGGTCCACGTTGGTTGCTACTAATCTGGCGCCGTAGCAATTGACACCTACTTGTTGAACCTAGGAGTCTCTGGGGAATCGATCCTTGGCATCTTTGCTAGGGGAAAACACTTCTACTTACTGCATCTTACACCTTCCACTTGGGGTAACCAACGAGGGGTTCGAGGCCCATCAAGGAGTATTTTCTGGCGCCGTTGCCGGGTACTCCACTCTTCAGGATAGGGGAGTTGCATGCTATCTTTTACATTTGCTTTTTAGTCTTGTTAGTTTACCTTTCATTTTTGCTTTAGTTCCTTTTATTGAAAATCACAAAAATAGTTATCTTGCTTGCTTGCTACTATGGGTTCCACCGAGAACACCAAGTTGTGTGACTTCACTAGTCACAACAACGATGACTTTATCAGCACACCTATCACTACACCTGCCACTTCAGCACCTTCATATGAAATTAAACCTGCTTTACTGAACTTAGTTATGAAAGAACAATTCTCCGGTGCTGGAGATGATGCTGCTTTACACTTGAACAACTTTGTAGAACTTTGTGATATGCAAAAGTACCAAGAAATAGATGGTAATATTGTTAAGCTTAAGCTTTTTCCTTTCTCTTTGAGAGGAGGAGCTAAAATTTGGTTTCAGTCTTTGCCTAGAAATAGCATAGATTCATGGGACAAGTGTAAAGATGCTTTTATCGGAAAATACTATCCACCTGCTAAAATTATCCAACTTAGAAGTAACATAATGAATTTTAAACAATTGGATAATGAACACGTTGCCCAAGCTTGGGAACGTATGAAATCTCTTATCAAAAACTGCCCTACTCACGGTTTGACTACTTGGATGGTTATCCAAACTTTTTATGCAGGCTTGAACTTTACCTCGTGGAACTTGTTAGATTCGGCCGCGGGAGGAACTTTTATGTCAACTACACTTGGTGCTGCCACAAAGCTTCTCGATGAGATGATGACCAACTATTCCCAATGGCACACCGAACGCGCTCCAACAGGTAGGAAGGTAAACTCTGTCGAGGAGATTTCCTCCCTTAATGAAAAAGTTGACTTGATCATGTCTCTACTTTCGAAGCAATCTACTGTTGATCCTCGTGATGTTCCTTTAAATTCTTTGATTGCTCAAGAACAAGTAGATGTGAACTTTATCTCTAGAAACAACTTTAACAACAATGCTTATAGGAGTAACTTTGGTAACAATTCTAGACCGTTCCCCTCTAACTCTTATGGGAACAACAATGCTTATCCTAGTACCAAGAACTCCAATACTGAACTAGAGACTATGCTTAGAGATTTCATCACTACCCAAAAAGCCTTTAATAAGAATGTAGAAGAGAAACTACATAAACTAGATGATCTTTCTTTTAAGGTAGACCACTTAGCCAATGAGGTAAAATTGCTAAAAATTGAAACTTCTCCTCTTAAGGAGAGGGAAGTCATCCCTATTAATGCTACTCAAGTACAAATCAATGACAATATTAGGATGATGGCTAAGCTTAAAGAAAGATGGGCTAGAGAAAGTGAGGAAGAGGAAAGGATTAAGAGCCTTCCTACCCACCACACTGTTGCTACTATCCAAGTTATTGAGGATGTTCACACTCTTAGCACCCAATGTACTCTTGGTCCCAATGGACCTATTAATGGTGATGCTATAGAAGCTACCAAACAAGTGAACCTTAAGGACACCACTACCACTTTACTTGATGCTCGTGACCTTGATTTTGATAATTGCACTCTTACCGAAGTTATTGATTTCCTTCACAAAATGTCTAGAGATCCCCGCACTAGCACGCTTAACCTTGCCTTCACAGAGCATATCACTAATGCTCTCATCAAAGCTAGGGAGGAGAAACTTAGAGTAGAAGCCTCCATACCTAGAAAGCTAGAAGATGGTTGGGATCCTATGATAAAAATTTATTTGAATGACTTCTCTTGTTATGCATTATGTGATGTTGGTGCTAGTACCTCTGTTATGCCCAAAAGGATATATGATATGCTTAAATTGAAACCTTATGATTCTTGTTCTTTTGGTGTTCGTCTCGTTGATTCTTCCATAAAGAAACCTTTGGGGAGGATCAACGATGTTCTTATTGTTGTCAATGATAATTATGTGCCCGTTGATTTCACTATTATGGATATTGAATGTGATCCTTCATGTCCAATTATTTTGGGACGTCCCTTTTTGCGCACCGTTGGTGCTGTCATTGACATGAAAGAGGGTAATATAAAATTTCAGTTTCCTCTCAAGAAAGGGATGGAACACTTCCCTCGTAAGAAGGTCAAGTTACCTTTTGAGTCCGTTGTACGGGCTAGCTATTCTTTTACTCTTGATAAAACTTGATCTTTGCATTATGCCTAGCTTAAAGGCATAAAAGAAAGCGCTTTTGGGAGGCAGCCCACATGAATAAATTTTTGCTTTTGTTGTGTCTTGATGTTTTTTACTTCTCTAGCATCATCATTGTATCTTTGCTTTTCATATTTGTGCCAAGTATAGCCTCTGATTGCTAGAAAGTTCAAAAGTTGTGAGGTGCTGTCCAAGAAACAGATTCTGTCCTTGGATTGAAAAATTCGTATAAAATCACCAGATCATCTTTTTGGTCTGAATGTTTTCGACAGCGTTCTCTATATAATTGTCTTTCGTGCATCAGTTCTGAGTTTTTTGATTTGAGTTGCAGAAGTATCCCGAACAGGTCAATTACTGCTTGCTGTTCTGTTTTTCACAGATTCTGTCCTGTTTTGCCTTACCTTCACTTTGCAAATTGAGAACTTGCTTTTTCTTTGCAAAAACCTTTTGGCAATCTTGAGAAACAGTAGAACTTCAAGAATATCCTTATTTCCAGCAAGGTATAATTATTTTATTAAGGGTACTAACCTCGCTAATCAGATTATGATGAGTTATGTATGAAGGGAGTTTTCAAGTGTGTGAGGGAAGATGATAAAAAGATTCAGGAGTGTCAAGCGCTCAAGCTTGGGGATGCCCCCGTGCACCCCCAAGAAATATTCAAGGAGACTCAAGCGTCTAAGCTTGGGGATGCCCCCGTGCACCCCCAAGAAATATTCAAGGAGACTCAAGCGTCTAAGCTTGGGGATGCCCCAGTGCATCCCCTTCTCCATCAACATTATCAGTTCGTCTTTCGTTTCGCTATATTTTTATCACTTCATGTGTTATGTGCCATGCTTGGAGCGTCTTGCTTTTAGTTTTCTTTTTAGTTTTTCATAACGAGTCGGAACCCAGCATTCCTTTATGTGGGAGAGAAACACGCTCCACTTCTACCTAGAACATAACATAGAATTTTCATGTTTATCTATGCTGTGTGTGTTCTTTGTCTTTTAATAGCTACTATCATGCTCTGCTCTTAGTATTCATGCTTATCTTTTCAAAGAGCTTTTGTTTAGTTGGTTGCTTGAACTCTCTTTAATTACCATGCTCACCTTATTAAGAGAGTTTTCTTCCGTTGCATTGGTTAATGTGTCTATGATAAAGATGCTACTTTCATGATGGTGCTTAGTAGTTCAGGTTTTCTTTTGGTTAATCTCGAATAGCTGGGGGGGTTCCCAATGTGTTATTGGAGTACCAACTTGGTTTGTTTGCCTATGATGTGGTATGGTTTAGTAATATCTTCCTTCGAGAATTTATTTTGATTGACTTGGCGTATGCTCACGCATATTCAAGACTGTAAAGAAAGTCTGTCAAGCCTTGATGATCTTTTGTTTCTAAGTAGCGATATAACTACCATGCCTGATTCAATATTGCTTTGTCGCTCTGCATGATTATGACCGTCATTGCTCTCTTAGTTGGTCGCTCCCAGTCTTTTGCTAACCTCCACCTATACTAAGAAAACTAACCATGCAATACATAGGACATGGGAAAGTAGCCTAAAAACTATTGTGGTAAAGAATATGTCGCTTGTGTATCTTATTTCTTATAAGTTCCTTGCTGAGCGGTAACCATGTTTCTGGGGACGCCATCAACTGTCACACTTTTGTTGAATATCATGTGAGTTGCTATGCATGTTCGTCTTGTCTGAAGTAAGGGTGATTTACCGTGGGTTGAATAACTATGCATATTGTTAGAGAAGACCATTGGGCCGCCAACCAAAGCCATGCATCATGGTGGAAGTTTTAGCTTGGACCTTAATCCTCAATCTCTCATGAGAATATGCTTATGCATTAAAGAGGAGTCCATCATCTATTTTCTATGTTGTCCCGGTATGGATGTCCTCAAGTTGAGATCTATCAAAAACGAGAAATCAAATGCGATCTATCTCCTTGGACCTTTGTACAGGTGGCATAGAGGTACCCCTTTGTGACACTTGGTTAAAACATATGCAATGCAATGATAACCCATGGGGATCCGAGCTAATTAGGACAAGGAGCGAGCACTATTGGTATTCGATGCATGAGGCTTGCAACTTATAGGATGTTTTATGCGTGGCACATATGAAGTACTACTACCGTTGACACAATTGCTTCCATGTTTTCAAATAAAAAGCTCTAGCACTTAACCTTTCTTTTACCTTTATGATTGAAGCACCAACTACTGAGAGCATGATTGTCATTCTGAGTGTAATGTGCATTGTCCCAAAGTAGCATTGTCTTTTGCATGATTGTGATATCGTTTATTCTGAAATGATTGTATCTAGTCATCACTTAAACCTTGAAGGTGCCCCTGCACTTATGTTTTGCATCACTAAAGGGGGCAAGCTAGATATCACTTCATCATATTTGCACATCATGTTCATTGCAAATCTTTTTGATGTTTCAGTTTCATGTTGTAAAACTTTCAGTCATTTGTGATTTTCTCTTGAGACAACTTAATTACTTTAGAATCATTGTCTCAGTAAGCTTTTGTCATATGACTATGAGAAAGTCCTATATGGTTAATAGCATGTCACCACAGAAATTATTCTTGTTATCATTTACCTACTCGAGGACGAGTAGGAATTAAGCTTGGGGATGTTGATACGTCCAAAACGTATCTATAATTTCTGCTTGCTCCATGCCACTTTTGGGTGATATTGCTATGATATTCATACACTTCCATACACTTTTGATCATATTTGGACTAACTTACTAATCCAGTGCACCCCAGTGCCAGTTTCTGTTTTCGGCTGTTTTTGTATTTCAGGTTTTCACGTTTCGAGAACTGCCCAGAAAAATCCAGAACAATTATATAAAAAATCAGCGAACAGGAAACAACACTGCGTCCGAAGGGCAACCTCGGGGGGGCCACAGGGGCCCCAGGCGCCCTGTGGGCGCGCCCCCCCCTAGGCCGCGCCAGGGGGGCGCCTGGGGCCCCCGAAGCCCGTCCGGTGCCCCCCTTTGGCATATATTTAGAGGGACCTCCGAAACCCTCAGAGGAGGACTTCTTTTCGCGATCCCATCTCTGTTCCGCCGCCGCCGCCGCTTCCAAGATCGGGAGCACCAGGAGAACTCTTCCCGGCACCCTGCCGGCGGGGAGGATCACCACCGGGAGCTTCTCCACCACCATGGACGCCTCCCGGATGACTCGTGAGTAGTCTCCCTTGGACCATGATTCCATGACCAGTAGCTATGTGATGTTCTCCTCCCGTTCTTGTGCTTCACTAATTAGTCCTCGTGAGCTGCCCTACATGATCGAGGCACCTATGTAATCCTTATGTTGTTGCTATGTTGAGTTTGCTGGGATCCGATGGATTATGAGATTATGTTCAGATTGATCTTGAGTAATATATTTGATTCACCTCTTTTATATTTTAGTTCATAAGTAATTCTTGCATGTTCTCCGTTGTTATTTATTGCTTTGGCCGAGTAGTAGGTAGTGACTCCAAGAGGGAACGTTATGCTCGATTGTGGGTTCATGCCCCTCGATGACTAGCTTGAGTGACAGAAACATGAGTCTAGGGGATGTGCTGTTGCCACAAGGGGGAAAACAACGGTGCTTGTGCCCGCGGGTGCAAGGATTGTTTACTTTACGCAAAGTTCTTTTAATGCAGTTGTCTGTTGCATTGAGTTTACACTATGGGTGGGACTCGCAACTTAATACCAGCGAGATGTTCTGGATAGATATCTCAAGGTGGATGATTAGTAGTAGATATTGATGGATTTCGGTCAACTTACTTTGGCATACCGCCCATACTTTGAACCTCAACCTTTCTTGCAATGTAGTCAGCATTAGTTTGCGTTCGTGGTCCTGTCAATTGCCCAGCTGTAATTTGTTTACCTCACATAGCTGTTTTATCGTCTTTTGGGAGAGAGACATCACTAGTGAACATCATGAGACTCCGGTCCATATTACCATCATTGATCACATCCACTATTTACTTTCCGTTATTACTTACTATCGCAAAAACTATCTATCACTACTATCATTGCTTTTAATCCTTCGTGAACTACAAGGCCGGAGAGATTGACAACCTCTCTGTACTCATTGGGAGCAAAGTTATTTGTATCTGTGTGCAGGTCCACGTTGGTTGCTACTAATCTGGCGCCGTAGCAATTGACACCTACTTGTTGAACCTAGGAGTCTCTGGGGAATCGATCCTTGGCATCTTTGCTAGGGGAAAACACTTCTACTTACTGCATCTTAGACCTTCCACTTGGGGTAACCAACGAGGGGTTCGAGGCCCATCAACGTCTCAAATGTATCTACTTTTCCAAACACTTTTGCTATTGTTTTGACCTCATTCTTGCATGATTTGAACTAAACTAACCCGGACTGACGCTGTTTTCAGCAGAGCTGCCTGTATGGTTTTATTGTGTGGAGGAAAACGGATTTTTAGGTATCGCAGAAAATTCCACGAAAAATCACAGAAAATCCACGCACCTGAAGGAACCTGTTGCCAGAAGAGGGGCCAGAGGGGGGCCAGGGGGGCTCCAGGCGCCCTGGTGGCGCGGACCACCCCCTGGCCGCGCCGGGAGGCCGCCTGGGCGGGCCCCACCTCCCCTGGTGCCCTACTTTGACCCGTATTTAGCCCGTGACGAGAAAATCCCAGATCAGAAGTTGTTTTCCCAGTTTTCGTCGCGGAGCCGCCGCCGCCCTCTGTTCTTCTTCGGGAGGGCTAATCTGGAGGCTGATTTGGCCTCCGGAGAGGGGAGATCGTCGCCATCGTCATCATCATCACCACTCCATCCTCCCTCCATGACTTCTCCTTCCATGTGTGAGTAATTACCTGTTGTAGGCATAGGGGATGGTAGGGATTGGATGAGTTAGATCATGTAATAGTTTGTCAGATCGTTGGGGGCATGTTGCCTATCATCTACTATGGTGTTTATCATCTTTGCTTCAACTTGTTACTCTTAATGCTTGTCACTTAGGGCCCGAGTGCCATGATTTTAGATCTGAACCATATGTGTTTGCATGAATATATTTGTGTTCTTGATCCTACCTATGAGTTGTTTGCACCTATTACGGTCCGGAACCGGCGATCCCAAAAGTGACAGCTTGGGACACCAAAGGGGATGGTCCATAGTTTGAGGATTACATGTATCCATTGAGTTTATTGCTTTGTTCCGGTGCTCTTTGACAGGAGCACCTTAATCTCCATAAGTTCCTTTTGGCCCCGTTCGTAGCGGGATGGTAGGACAAAAGATGTTGTGCAAGTTCTTATTGCAAGCATGTACAACTACCCATGGGATACATGCCTAGTGTTTGATAATTGCCTAGATGATCATTACTTTTCCGTGTGCCTTGCCCCAAGTTAGATTCATGACATATCTCATCCATGCAGCGCCCAACCATCCATCTCCCTAGCCTACAGTGTTTTAAATCCTGCTGGTTACTAGTTGCTACTTTTGCTATTTACTTTTGCTGTTTACTTTTACTATCACCATCATCACTATCATATCACCGTTAACACTTATCTTTTGTTGCAAGTAAGTATATTTCAGGTGCGGTTGAATTGACAACTCAACTGTCAAAGCTTATAAATACTCTTTGGCTCCCCGTGTGTCGAATCAATAAATTGGGTTATTCTTACCCGCGAAGACTATCTCGATCCCTTACGGTTGAGGGTTATCAGGCTGCCCCTGGCTCCCCTCTGGACCCACTTCTGGCGCGTGGAAGCTTTCAGAGCGCTGATTTTTTATATATTTTTCCCGGAATTTTTCTGGCAATTTAAGTAATGGGAAAACCTGAAATACAAAAACAACAGAAAACAGACACTGGCACTGGGGTGCACTGAGTTAATAGGTTAGTCCAAATATGATCAAAAGTGTATGGAAGTGCATAAATATCATAGCAATATCACACAAAAGAGGCATGGAGCAAGCAGAAATTATAGATACATTTTGGACGTATCAACATCCCCAAGCTTAATTCCTGCTCGTCCTCGAGTAGGTAAATGATAACAAGCATAATTTCTGTGGTGACATGCTACCGACCATATAAGAACTTTTCACAGTCACATGACAAATGCTTATTGAGATAATGACTCTTTAGTAATTAAGTTGCCTCATGAGAATATCACAAAGAACTGAAAGTTTTACAATATGATACTGAAACACCCAATAGATTTGTAGTGAGCATGGTGTGCAAACATGACAAAGTGATACCTCGCTTGCCCCCTTTAGTGAAGCAAAACATAAATGCAGGAGCACCTCCGAAGTTTAAGTGACGACTAGATACAATGATTTCAGAATAAGCGATATCATAATCATGCAGAAGACAATGGTACTTTGGGACAATGCACATTACACTCAGAATGACAATCATGCTCTCAATAGTTTGTGCTTTGAAGAAAGAAGGTGGAGACTCTCGAACCGTGGATTTTGATGGCAAGGTTGAAAACCCGTGGTTGGAAGCAAAGACTAAACATGTACCAGAGCTCTTGGTTTTTTTTTAAAAACAGAGGTAAAAATGATTTTTGGGAGGTGCATATTTCGTCAACGAATGCTAGTAGATAACTCAATTACTTCTCGAGCTAGACAAGTTTCGAGGAACGGCTCCCGCACGGGGACGATCACATCCCCTTAATCTCCTTTGTTTATCACTGCCAAAAGTTTTCTGATTTCTCATGAACAAAGCGTGAAGGAGGGTTTGTTTGTTGTATTTTTTTATGAGCCGGGCGCACTCATTGCCAGTTCCTTCTTGTATTAGGGGTTTGCAGATTAGACATGCAATCCCGGGGTAAAACTTGTCCAACTTAAAAAGATCATGAATTAACTACTACTTCCTCATGAGCTAAAACAGAGGCACAAAAGAGAAATGCTTTTGAATAATTTTGAGATGGTACAAAAAAGTCTTCGTTAGGAATGGCAAGTAAATACCATATATAGGAAGGTATGGTGGACTCATATGGCATAACTGGTTTCAAGGATTTTGGATGCACAAGCAGTCAGTCCGCTTAGTACAGGCGAAGGCTAGCAAAAGACTGGGAGCGACCAACTAAGAGAGCAATGACGGCCATGATCATGCAGAGCGACAAAGCAACATTGAATCGGGCATGGAAGTTATATCGCTACTCAAAAATTAAAGATCATCAAGGCTTGATAGACTTTCTTTACAGTCTTAAATATGCGTGAGCATATGCCAAGTCAATCAAAATAAATTCTTGGAGGAAGATATCACTAAACCGTACCACATCATAGGCAAAACAAATCATGCTGGTACTTCAATAAAACATTAAGAACCCCCCAGCCATTTGAGATTAACCATAAGAAAACATGAACTACTAAGCACCATTATGCACATAGCATTTTTATCATAGACATATCAACCAGTGCCACAGAAGCCAACTCTCTTAACAAGATAAGCATGATAACTCAAGAGAGTTCCAGAAGCAACCAACTAAACAAAAGCTCTTTAAAAAGAAAAGCATGAAAACTAAGAGCTAAACATGACACTAGCTATTGAAAGACAAAGAACATACACAGCAAAGATAATCATGAAAATCCTATGTTGTGTTCTAGGTTGAAGTGGAGCGTGTTTCTCTCCCACACAAAGAAAGCTGGATTCTAACTCGTTATGAACAGCAAGCAAAGCTAAAGAATACTAAAAAGGAAACTAAAAGCAAGACGCTCCAAGCATAGCACATAACGCATGAAGTGATTAAAATATAGTGGAACGAAAGACGAACTGATAATTGTTGATGGAGAAGGGGATGCACGGGGGCATCCCCAAGCTTAGACGCTTGAGTCTTCTTGAATATTTCTTGGGGGTGCATGGGGGCATCCCCAAGCTTGAGCGTTTGACACTCCTGATTCTTTTTATCATCTTCCCTCGCACACTTGAAAACTCCCTTCATACATAACTCATCATAATCTGATTAGCGAGGTTAGTACCCATAATAAAATATATTTTCCTTGCTGGAAATAAGGATAATCTTGAAGATCTACTGTTTCTCAATATTGCCAAAAGGTTTTTGCAAAGAAAAAGCAAGCTCAAGGTTTGCAAAACGAAGAAAAGGCAAAACAGGACAGAATCTGTGAAAAACAGACCAGCAGGTAGTAAATAATTTTTTCGGGGCACTTCTGCAACTCAAATCAAAAAACTCAGAACAGTCGCCCGAAAGCCAATTGTATAGAGCGTGCTGTCGAAAAAATTCAGACCAAAAAGATGATCTGGTGATTTTATACGATTTTTTCTGTCTAAGGACAGAATCTATTTCCTGGACAGCACGTCACAACTTTTGAACTTTCTTGCAATCAGAGGCTAAACTTGGCACAAAGCTGAAAAGTAAAGATACAATGATGATGCTACTGTAGTAACAAACATCAAGACACAAAAAAAGCAAAATAAAACTTTATTCATTGTGGGCTGCCTCCCAAAAGCGCTTTCTTTTATGCCTTTAAGCTAGGCATGATGCGAAGAGATCAAGTTGTATCAATTGAACCATCATCATGATCATCAAAAAGCTCTTCAATAGTACAACTAGTCCTAAGAGGACTTTCAAATAAAGGCCTAATAGAGATACTTCTAGGGAGAAGACCAAGAGGTAAAAAGTCAATGGAAGATTCATTTATAAATTTATCAAAGAGAGGTGTTTCTTCCAAAGTCTTCACAGTTTCAACCCCTTTGGCAATAGATGGATTACTTTTGGAACGGGGAGCCTTCGGAACGTAAACGAACTTAGGCTCCTTCTTTGCCGGAGTTTCTACCTTTTTGGTTTTGATTGAGGAGAAAGTAGTTCCTAAAGTATCAAAGATTTCCTCAATCTTGTCTATCCTAGAAGAATCCAAGTCATGGGATTTGATGGTCTCCAAAGTTTTGAGAATTTTATGCATGGAGCTATCAAGCCTATTCAAATTCCCTTGGATCTTACGGTCCAACTCATTTATCTTATTAATGTTTAGCATCTATAGCTCTATCTTTTCAAGTTTTTTCATAATGTGAGCTAGGGTAATGTCCTCTTGAATGCTAACAAGAGGGGGATTTCCAACAAGATTTTCAATAATACTAAGAGATTCCCAAACTGGGGCTTCTAGGAAATTTCCATTGATAGCAGAATCTAGAATAAACCTATTCCAAGAAGTAATTCCAACATAAAAATTTCTAAGCAGGATAGTAGTAGATTGCTTCTTGGTGGCTCTTTTATGAGAATCATTAATTCTATACCAAGCATCTTTTAGACTTTCCCCACTTCTTTGTTTGAAGGTGAGAACTTCTGCCTCACCAAAGGCAAAAGGACCAGACATAATGCAAACTAAAAAGCGAGATAACTATTTTTGTGATTTTTGATAAAGGGAACTAAAGCAAAAACTGAAAGGTAAACTAACAAGACTAAAAAGCAAAGGTAAAAGATAGCGTGCAACTCCCCTATCTTGAAGAGTGGAGTCCCCGACAACGGCGCCAGAAAACTTTGCTTGATGGCTTCTCGCCCCTCGTTGGTTACCCCAAGTGGAAGGTTTGAGATGTAGCGTAGCGGTAGTTTTCCCTTGGCAAAGATACCAAGGATCGAATCCCGTGAGACTCCGAGGGTCAACAAGAAGGTGTCAATAGCGCCAGAGACTTTTGCTTGACAGGACCTGCACACAGATACCAATAACTTTGCACCCAACGAGTACAGAGAGGTTGTCAATCCCTCCGGCCTTGTCGTTTACAAAGGATCAAACGCAAGAGATGATAGTGATAGGTATGACTGCAACTAGGAAATAAGAACAGTAAGTAAATAGCGGGTGTGATCAGTGATGGTAATATGGACCGGGGTCCCATGATGTTCACTAATGATGTCTCTCTCCCAAAAGACGATAAAACAGCTAAGCGAGGTAAACGAATTACAGCTGGGCAATTGACAGGATTATGTGCGCAAACCAATGCTAACTATGCTGCAAAGAAAGGTAGAGGCTCAAAAGCATGGGCGGTATGCCAAGGCAAGTAGACCGAAATCCATCTGCATCTACTACTAATCATCCACCTTGAGATATCTATCCAGAACATCTCGCTGGTATTAAGTTGCGAGTCCCACCCAAAGTGTAAACTCAAAGCAACAGACAACTGCATTAAAAGAACTTTGCGTAAAGTAAACAATCCTTGCACCCGCAAGTACAAGCACCGTTGTTTTCCCCCTTGTGGCAACAGCACATCCCCTAGACTCATGTTTCTGTCACTCAAGCTAGTCATCGAGGGGCATGAACCCACAATCAAGCATAACGTTCCCTCTTGGAGTTACTACCTACTACTTGGCCAAAGCAATAAACAGCAACGGAGAACATGCAAGAATTACTCAAGAACATAAATATAAAAGAGGTGAATCAAATATATTACTCACACACAATCTGAAGATAATCTCATAATCCATCGGATCCCAGCAAACTCATCATAGCAACAGCATAAGGATTACATATGTGATTCGATCATGTAGGGCAGCTCACGAGGTCTAATCGATGAAGAACAAAGAGGGGAGGAGAACATCACATAGCTACCGGTCATGGACCCATGGTCCAAGGGGGACTACTCACAACTCATCCGGAAGGTGTCCATGGTGGTGGAGAAGCTCCCGGTGGTGGTTCTCCCCTCCGGCAGGGTGTCGGGAAGAGTTCTCCTGGTGCTCCCAATCTTGGAAGCGCGGCGGCGGCGGAACAGAGATGAGATCGCGAAAAAGGGTTCCGTCCTCGAGGGTTTCGGGAGGCGGTGTAAATATATGCCAAAGGGGGTCACCAGAGGAGGTAAGGGGGGCCCAGGCGCCCCCCCCC
>LR738716.1:65012606-65077954 GCA_902687465.1 Secale cereale
GTAACTTAGGCGATTCCAAGCTACGTTGTATTTGTGGCGGAGCTCGGAAGACAGAGCTACATTATACTTATGACGCAGCTCGGAGGACCGCAGCTAAGCCCCCAAGTGAGAGGGTTGCTCTTCACTCGGAGTGAGCGTTTGAAACTTAGGCGAGTCACGGAGTCGCAGCTAAGCCTCCGAGTGAGAGGGTTGCTCTTCACTCGGAGTGGATGTTTGTAACTTAGGCGATTCCAAGCTACGTTGTATTTGTGGCGGAGCTCGGAAGACAGAGCCACATTATACTTATGACGCAACTCGGAGGACCGCAGCTAAGCCCCCGAGTAAGAGGGTTGCTCTTCACTCGGAGTGAGCGTTTGAAACTTAGGCGAATCGGGTTCGCGGCTAAGCACCCACTAGGGGATTTTGAAGACCAGTGTTTTTAGAGAGCATCAATCATTAAAGGACCACTGCTAACTTGTCTTTGATACAAATCGGGAAATCTTTATTACAACTCGACCGTCGAGTGTCTCAACTGTAGAAGCGGCGGAGCAGGTCCGCGTTCCACGAACGAGGTTCGTCTTTCTTCTTGGCGACATTGTAGAGGTGGTATGCTCCGTTGAGCAGTACCTTGGTGATGATGAATGGACCTTCCCAGCCCGGGGCGAACTTGTGTGGACGTTTCTGATGCACTCGAAGGACCAGGTCTCCTTCCTGGAATGCTCGGCTCCGGACATTGCGAGCATGGAATCGACGCATGTCCTGTTGATAGATGGTCGATCGGATCAAGCCCATCTCTCTTTCCTCTTCCAAAAGGTCGACTGCATCCTGACGAGCCTGCTCTGCCTCGGCTTCGGAGAAGAGTTCCACTCTGGGGGCGTTGTGCAATAAGTTGCTCGGCAACACAGCTTCGGCTCCATAGACCATGAAGAAAGGGGTATGGCCAGTCGACCGGTTCGGAGTTGTCCTCAGACCCCATAAGACAGATGGTAGTTCAGTTACCCAAGTTCCAGCGGCATGCTTAAGATCACGCATGAGCCGCGGCTTTAGGCCTTGGAGAATCAAACCATTTGCTCTTTCTGCATGTCCATTTGACTACGGATGCGCCATGGAGGCGTAGTCAACTCATGTTCCTTGAGAAGCGCAGAAAGCTCTGAATTCATCCGAGTCAAAGTTGGAGCCGTTGTCTGTGATGATGCTGTGGGGAACTCCATATCTGAATATTAATTCCCTAATGAAGCTGATGGCGGTGCTCGACTCGAGGTTCTTGATGGGCTTGGCCTCAATCCATTTGATGAACTTGTCTACTGCCACGAGTAGGTGGTGAATCCGCTTCTGCCTGTTCTGAAGGGGCCGACCATGTCCAAGCCCCAAACAGCAAAGGGCCAGACTAGCGGAATGGTCTTCAGGGCGGACGCCGGCTTGTGGGACATGTTGGAGTAGAACTGGCAACCTGCGCACTTGTCCACAATATCCTTGGCTATCTCGTTGGCGCGGGGCCAGTAAAACCCGGCTCGGTATGCTTTGGCCACTATGGTCTGAGAGGAAGCGTGGTGGCCACAAGTTCCCGAGTGAATTTCGTCCAGGATCAGTCGACCTTCCTCTGGAGCGATGCAGCGCTGAGCGATTCCGGTGACGCTTTCTCTGTAGAGCTGACCCTGAATGACAGTGAACACCTTGGATCGGCGGACGATCTGGCGTGCTTCCTCCTCATCTTCCGGGAGTTCTTGCCTGAGCAGATACGATATATATGACACAGTCCAGTCTGGCGTAATCACTAGGACCTCCATGATCAGGTCGACCATAGCAGGTACTTCGACTTCAGTCGGATCTGACGCACTAACTGGCTGTGGGGGCTCTTCCGTGAAGGGGTCATCTTTGACAGTATGGGTGTGCAGATGCTCCAGGAACACATTCTTGGGTATAGGCCAGTTGATTCTTGGCTCTGGGCACATGATGGAGCTCTAAGCCTTCAAACTTCTTTTCAAGCTTCCGCACTGCACTGCAATAACTGGTCATTGCCAGGCTCCTGACGTCCCATTCCTTCATCACTTGGTTCACCACTAAGTCAGAGTCGCCATAAACCATCAAGCGACGGACGCCGAGTGAGATGGCCATGCGCAACCCGTACAAAAGTGCTTCGTACTCAGCTTCGTTGTTCGATGAGTCAAAGTGGATCTGAAGGACGTAACTGAGCTTGTCGCCCCTGGGAGAAACCAGGACCACGCCTGCGCCGGATCCGTTCAGCATCTTGGATCCATCGAAGAACATAGTCCAGTGGTCCGACTGAACTTGAGTCAGCAGCTCTTGTTCTATCCACTCGGCCACAAAATCTGCTATAGCCTGAGACTTGATGGCTTTCTTCGCTTCAAACTTGATATCTAACGGAAGAAGTTCAATTGCCCATTTTGCCACTCGACCGGTTGCGTCTCGGTTATTCGGGATCTCTGACAGCGGGGCGTCGCTGACGACTGAGATTGTATGGTCCGAAAAGTAATGGGCAACCTTTTTTGCAGTCAAGTAAATCCCGTACACAAGCTTTTGGTAATGTGGATACCTTTGCTTGGAGGGAGTCAAAACTTCGGATATGTAATAGACCGGGCGTTGGACCTTGTATGCCTTGCCCTCTTCTTCCCGCTCGACCGTGAGTACAGTA
Organism: Secale cereale; assembly: GCA_902687465.1. Lineage (NCBI taxonomy): Eukaryota > Viridiplantae > Streptophyta > Magnoliopsida > Poales > Poaceae > Secale > Secale cereale. The sequence continues at coordinate 65,015,239 of LR738716.1, forward strand.
CTGACAACTTGTCTGGTGGCTGCAATGTACAGTAGAAGAGGCTCTCCGCTGACTGGGGCAGCGAGCACCGGCTGGGTCGATAGCAGGGCTTTGAGCTCTTCAAACGCTGCTTCAGCTTCGGAATTCCACTCGAACTTGTCTGATTTCTTCATGAGTCGGTAGAGAGGCAGTGCCTTCTCAGCAAGACGAGAAATGAATCGACTCAATGCGGCCAAGCAACCAGTAAGCTTCTGGACGTCGTGTATACGCTCGGAGCGTTTCATTCGGAGGATGGTGCTGACCTTCTCTGGGTTAGCGTCGATTCCGCGTTCAGAAACGAGAAAACCGAGCAACTTGCCGCCAGGGAGTCCAAACGTACACTTTGATGGGTTGAGCTTGATATCATAGCTTCTTAGGTTTGCGAATGTCTCAGCGAGGTCGGTCAGCAGGTCGGAACCTTTCCGTGACTTGACCACAATGTCATCCATGTATGCCTCGACGTTCCGACTGATTTGCTTTATTAAGCACTTCTGGATCATGCGCATGAAGGTAGCGCCGGCATTTTTGAGACCGAAAGGCATGGTGACATAACAGAAACACCCGAAGGGGGTGATGAAAGCTGTCTTGATTTCATCGGGTCCGAACAGACGGATCTGATGGTACCCGGAATACACGTCCAGAAAGGACAAACGTTCACATCCCACAGTCAAATCGACTATCTGATCGATGCGGGGAAGAGGAAAATGATCCTTCGGGCAGGCCCGATTGATGTGCTTGAAATCGATGCACATGCGGAGAGACTTGTCCTTCTTGGGGACCATAACGACATTGGCGAGCCACTCGGAGTGGTAAATCTCGCGGATAAACTCAGCTGAGCCACTTCCTCGCCAATTGCCTTTCGCTTCTTCGCAGCGGACCGACGGAGATGTTTCTTCATAGGTTTTACCTTTGGGTCGACTCGCAAATGGTGCTCAGCCAGTCCCCTGGGTACACCCGGCATGTCTGATGGTTTCCATGCGAAGATGTCCCAGTTCTCACGGAGGAACTGGACGAGCGCTTCTTCCTATTTGCTGTCGAGCGTAGTGGAAATGTGGGTCGGTGCTGCGTTGGGGTCGGATGGGTGGATGTGCACGGGTTTTGTGTCCCCGGCCAACTGGAAAGCTGACTCGGAAGCCGGCTTCTTCGCCCTCAGCAGATCACTTGGATCCACTCTCTTTTGGTACTCCTCCATCTCTACTGCAGCCATTTGCTCGTCGGCGATCTTCGAGCCTTTCTGGAAGCACTCTTCCGCTTTCTGACGGTTCCCAGTGACGGTTATGACGCCGTTGGGTCCTGGCATCTTTAGCTTGAGGTAAACGTAACATGGTCGAGCCATGAACCTGGCGTAGTCGGGCCTACCCAGGATGGCGTGATAGGCGCTGTTGAAGTCCACCACTTCGAACGTCAGCTTCTCTTTGCGATAATTCTTCGACTCACCAAAGACCACGTCGAGTGTGATCTGACCAAGTGAGTCGGCTTTCTTCCCGGGGATTACCCCGTGGAACCTCATGTTACTTTCTCTCAGCTTGGACATCGGAATGCCCATATCCCGGAGGGTTGCCGCATACAAGATGTTCAAGCCATTGGCCCCATCCATCAGGACTCTGGTCAGACACGTGCCCTCGATCACCGGGTCGATAACCAGTACCTGCCGCCCGGGGGTGGCAATGTGTGATGGGTGATCAGACTGATCGAATGTGATGGGGGTCTTGGACCATTTCAAAAATGTGGGGGTTGCCGAGGCAACCATATTTACTTCTCTATTGATGACTTTCAGTCGACTTTTGCTCACAACGTCTGCGAAGATCACCAAAGTGGAGTTGATCCGGGGGTATACTCCGTCCCCTTCCTTGTCTTCATATTCTTCTGATTCCTTCCCCTTCTCAGTCGACTGGTCTTTCTGGAAGTTCTGGATCAGGAGCCGACAATGTCGAGTGGTGTGCTTGGGATATACCAAGTTTCCCTCTTCATCTTTCTTCGTGTGTATGGGGCACGGCTGGTCGAGCACATCATCTCCAGCTTGATCCTTCACTTTCTTGGGGGCCGGGGAACCTTTCGGCTTTCCTTTGCCCTTTCCCTGATTGACCACTGCAGCCTCGCCCTGAGCAGCTGGCTCGGCCTTGCGCTTGTTTTTCCGATTGGAATTCTGATCATCATGTCCGACTGGTTTCTTGCCGTTGCGGAGCCGATCGGCCTCTTCACCGTTGGCGTACCGACTGGCAATCTTCATCATCCACGACAGGGACATATCGCCTGTTCGAGCAAACTTCAGATTCAGCTCTCGGTTATGCACGCCTTCCTTGAAAGCGCAAACTGTCTGGTGCTCAGACACATTCTCCACCGTGTGATGCAGGGTGGTCCATCGCTGGATGTAATCTCTCAAAGTTTCATTCGACTTCTGCGCGCAGTGCTGAAGCTCTGCGAGTCCAGCAGGCCGCTTGCAGGTGCCTTCGAAGGTCCGAATGAACACTCGCGCGAGCTCTTCCCAACTATAAATACTCCCGGGGGCCAACTGATTGAGCCACGCCCGAGCAGAACCGCCCAGCATCAGAGGAAGGTGCTTCATGGCCACGTCATCGTTGCCGCCTCCGATCTGTACAGCCACTCGGTAGTCTTCTAGCCAGGTGTCTGGTTTCGACTCGTCGGTGAACTTGCTTACCCCTGCCGCTAACCTGAAGTTTGGGGGATCTCTGCGGCTCTGATAGCACTGCAGAAACACTCGGGTCCAGAGACAGGTGCTCGGCTACCACTCGGTTGATCCCTGCCTTGCTCTTCTCTGAATGCCCTGTTCCGGTCGACCCGTCCCTGCACAAGGATAGACCTTGCATCGAAACCTGGCCTCCGGGGATCTGGGGGAATCCTCCGCTCATCGTCGCGCAGGCGCCTGCCCTCGTGCCGCCAGAGAGAGTACGATCCGCTTCCCGGAGGAGGCGTAGGCACTCGACGGCGGTCATGATGTCCGGGTCGACGGTCGTCCTGCCCGTCATTCCGACCCAGATGCCGGTCTTGCCGCGGGTCACATTCCTCACGCCTCGGGGGCGATCTTGGACTGTGGGCCCACCAAACGGTGTCTGCAGCCACCGATCTGTTGTGAATCCTGTTGCGCGACTGAGAAAAAGTCGCGTTTTGCTCTTCAGCCGTTCGGAGCAAAGCTCGGATCTGCTGAATGCCTCTCCCAGCCTCCGACTGAGAGGGTTGAATCGACTCCGCGATGCGAGCCGCGGCTTCGAGGTTCTGGACTGGCGTGCGGAACACCTGAGTCTCGCGCTCGCGCGATTGCCGCGGTCGTCGACTAGACTTGGGGACCAGTCGGCGGGCCTGTTCGTCGAGTGCGCGTTGGATACTTTCCAAGCGCGCGCGCTCGGCCACAGTGGCCAAGCGTGTGGCTTCGAGGGCCAGAGCCTCCGGAGAATCCCCCACGATGGGAGTGAAGAGTGCATCTTCGTTGCGGCGACAAAGCTCAGCCCTTTGCTCGGAGGTGAGGGGTTGAGGAATGTAACCATCGTTGTCGTGTGACCGGCCGCCGCCGCTGCCGTCGTCTCCACCGCGAAGAAAACCCGGCGGGCTGCGGCGCGAGTAGACCATGAGGATTCCCGCTGCGTGGTCGCTGCTCCCGCACTCGGAAACAGAATCCACGAGCTCGGTCGACTGATCGGCCGGCCCGTAGAGGTAATCGTCGGGCTCGATGGCCGCGACTTGAGAGGTGGCTGTTTGACGAGCCACCGCGTGTTTCACCCACCGCTGAAGCCGTGAGCGGCCGGATCGCTTGTGGCGGCGTCCGGCAGGGATGGGGGCGATGTAGGGATCGATGAATATTGAGTCGAAGGCTGCCGAAGGAGGACGCCGCAGGCGCTGGCGCGGAAGTGCGCAGCCCCCCGGGTGGGCAGAGCCTCGACGTCAAGAGGGGCCTCCTGGAGCCACGCGGAGTCGTCGACGATGAAAACGAGCGCGTCGAGCCGGATCTCGCAGCCCAACGCTAAACCACCACCTGACACCATGATGAAGGAGGTCGGAGAATAAGTTGCAACCTCACCAGATGTCGCTAAGACGTATTGCCCCACGGTGGGCGCCAACTGTCGTGGTTCTAAGTCTGACAGTACGAGTAGGGGGTACGAATAGGGAGGCAAGGCCCTAGCTATGGTGGAGTGATACGTCCAAAATGTATCTATAATTTCTGCTTGCTCCATGCCTCTTTTGGGTGATATTGCTATGATATTTATACACTTCCATACACTTTTGATCATATTTGGACTAACCTATTAACTCAGTGCACCCCAGTGCCAGTTTCTGTTTTCGGCTGTTTTTGTATTTCAGGTTTTCCCATTACGAGAACTGCCAGAAAAATCCCGGAAAAATTATATAAAAAATCAGCGTTCCAGAAGCTACCAGGCACCCGAAGCACAGCCGGAGGGGGGCCACCAGGGCCCCAGGCGCCCTGGTGGCGCGCCCCCCCTGGGCCGCGCCGGGGGGGCGCCTGGGCCCCCCGAGCCTCGTCTGGTGCCCCCCTTTGGCATATATTTATACCGTCTCCCGAAACCCTCGAGAGGGGAACTCTTTTTCGCGATCTCATCTCTGTTCCGCCGCCGCCGCCGCTTCCAAGATCGGGAGCACCATGAGAACTCTTCCCGGCACCCTGCCAGAGGGGAGGATCACCACCGGGAGCTTCTCCACCACCATGGACGCCTCCCGGATGAGTTGTGAGTAGTCTCCCTTGGACCATGAGTCCATGACCAGTAGCTATGTGATGTTCTCCTCCCGTTCTTGTGCTTCACTAATTAGTCCTCGTGAGCTGCCCTACATGATCGAGGCACATATGTAATCCTTATGCTGTTGCTATGATGAGTTTGCTGGGATCCGATGGATTATGAGATTATGTTCAGATTGTGTTTGAGTAATATATTTGATTCACCTCTTTTATATTTATGTTCGTAAGTAATTCTTGCATGTTCTCCGTTGTTATTTATTGCTTTGGCCAAGTAGTAGGTAGTGACTCCAAGAGGGAACGTTATGCTTGATTGTGGGTTCATGCCCCTCGATGACTAGCTTGAGTGACAGAAACATGAGTCTAGGGGATGTGATGTTGCCACAAGGGGGAAAACAACGGTGCTTGTGCCCGCGGGTGCAAGGATTGTTTACTTTACGCAAAGTTCTTTTAATGCAGTTGTCTGTTGCTTTGAGTTTACACTATGGGTGGGACTCGCAACTTAATACCAGCGAGATGTTCTGGATAGATATCTCAACGTGGATGATTAGTAGTAGATGCATATGGATTTCGGTCTACTTACTTTGGCGTACCGCCCATGCTTTGAACCTCTACCTTTCTTGCAACTTAGTCAGCATTGGTATGCGCACATGGTCCTGTCAATTGCCCAGCTGTAATTCGTTTACCTCACATAGCAGTTTTATCGTCTTTTGGGAGAGTGACATCACTAGTGAACATCATGGGACTCCGGTCCATATTACCATCATTGATCACATCCGCTATTTACTTTCTGCTTTTATTTACTATTGCAGCAATATCTATCACTACTATCACTTGCGTTTAATCCTTTGTAAACGACAAGGCCGGAGGGATTGACAACCTCTCTGTACTCGTTGGGAGCAAAGTTATTTGTATCTGTGTGCAGGTCCATGTTGATTGCTAATATCTGGCGCCGTTAGCAGTTGACACCTTCTTGTTGAAACTGGGAGTCTCAGGGGAAATCGATCCTTGGTATCTTTGCCAAGGGAAAACTTCCGCTACACTGTATCTCACACCTTCCACTTGGGGTAACCAACGAGGGGCGAGAAGCCATCAAGCAAAGTATTTCTGGCGCCGTTGCCGGGGACTCCACTCTTCAAGATAGGGGAGTTGCACGCTAACTTTTATCTTTGCTTTTTAGTCTTGTTAGTTTACCTTTCAGTTTTCTTTATGTCTTTTCACTAGTTTTGCTTAATGGAAAACAACAAAAATATGAGAGAGCTTTATAAGCTCTACCTTGCTTTGGGACATGATGTGTTTGAAGAGAAAACTAAAAAACCTATGGAACTTTATTATTTGCATAACAGTCATGATGGTGGTGATGTTATTAGTATGCTTTCTTTGAATATCAATATTGCTAATGACATGGAAAGCTCTAAGCTTGGGGATGACACGTTTGATGAGCATGATATTTTTAGTCCCCCAACTTTTGAAGAGAAAATTCACTTTGATGATACTTTGCTTCCTATATATGATTACAATGATGAATATGATGTTTTCAGTCCACCTACTATTGAGGATAAAATTTATTATGATTATGATATGCCTCCTAAATACAATGATTACCATGATGGTTATGATTGCTTTACTCTCACTATTCCTAATAAGAAAGATTTTGCTTATATGAAGAGTAATGATACCTTTTTGCATGTGGGTCATGGTAACAATGCTTTATGTGATGCTTATATTGTTGAGTTTATTCGTGATCCCACTGAAAATTATTATGAGAAGGGAACATATGCTTATAGATATTTCAATAATATCAAGTTCCCTCTCTTTATGTTGAAGGTTTTGAAGCTGCACTTGTTTTGTCTTCCTATGCTTATTGCTTTGTGCTTCAATGAATTATTGTATTGCAATATTCCTATGCATAGGAAGCATGTTAGGCTTAAATGTGTTTGTTATTTGCTTCTTGATGCTCTCTTTTGTTCTTCAACTCTTATTCCTACGAGAGCATCATTAAAGTCTTAAGCCTATCTTTATGGCTATAAAGAAAGAGCTCTAGGGAGACAACCCTTGTTATCTTTGCTTTCAGTTTGTTCTTTCAGTTTTAGTGGTCTTAATGTTTGTTACTACAGTAGCATCATCATTGTATCTTTGCTTTTCAATTTTGTGCCAAGTGTAGCCTCTGACTGCAAGAAAGTTCAAAAGTTGTGACGTGCTGTCCAGGAAACAGATTCTGTCCTTGGATAGAAAAATTCGTATAAAATCACCAGATCATCTTTTTGGTCTGAATTTTTTCGACAGCGTGCTCTATATAATTGTCTTTCGTGCGTCTGTTCTGAGTTTTTTGATTAGAGTTGCAGAAGTACCCCGAAAAAATCATTTACTACCTGCTGTTCTGTTTTTCACAGATTCTGTCCTGTTTTGCCTTTCCTTCATTTTGCAAACCTAGAGCTTGCTTTTTCTTTGCAAAAACCTTTTGGCAATCTTGAGAAACAGTAGATCTTCAAGAATATCCTTATTTCCAGCAAGGAACAATTATTTTATTATGGGTACTAACCTCGCTAACCAGATTATGATGAGTTATGTATGAAGGGAGTTTTCAAGTGTGCGAGGGAAGATGATAAAAAGATTCAGGAGTGTCAAACGCTCAAGCTTGGGGATGCCCCCGTGCACCCCCAAGAAATATTCAAGGAGACTCAAGCGTCTAAGCTTGGGGATGCCCCCGTGCATCCCCTTCTCCATCAACATTATCAGTTCGTCTTTCGTTCCACTATATTTTTATCACTTCATGTGTTATGTGCTATGCTTGGAGCGTCTTGCTTTTAGTTTTCCTTTTTAGTTTTCTTTAGCTTTTCATAACGAGTCGGAACTCAGCATTCTTTATGTGGGAGAGAAATACGCTCCACTTCTACCTAGAACATAACATAGAATTTTCATGTCTATCTCTGCTGTGTGTGTTCTTTGTCTTTCAATAGCTACTATCATGCTTAGCTCTTAGTTTTCATGCATATCTTTCTAAAGAGCTTTTGTTTAGTTGGTTGCTTGAACTCTCTTTATTTATCATGATTATCCTATTAAGAGAGTTTGCTTCCGTTGCATTGGTTGATATGTCTATGATAAAGATGCTACGTGCATAATGGCGCTTAGTAGTTCATGTTTTCTTATGGTTAGTCTCAAATAGCTGGGGGGTTCCCAATGTGTTATTGGAGTACCAACATGATTTGTTTGCCTATGATGTGGTATGGTTTAGTAATATCTTCCTTCAAAGAATTTATTTTGATTGACTTGGCGTATGCCCACACATATTTAAGACTGTAAAGAAAGTCTGTCAAGCCTTGATGATCTTTTGTTTCTGAGTAGCGATATAACTTCCATGCCTGATTCAATGTTGCTTTGTCGCTCTGCATGATTATGACCGTCATTGCTCTCTTAGTTGGTCGCTCCCAGTCTTTTGCTAACCTCCACCTGTACTAAGCGGACTGACTGCTTGTGCATCCAAATTCCTTTATACCAGTTATGCCATATGAGTCCAACATACCTTCCTACATGGTATTTACCTGCCATTCCTAACGGAGACTTGCATGTACCATCTCGAAATTATTCAAAGAAAAGCATTCCTATTTTGTGCCTCTGTTGTAAGTTCATGAGGAAGTAGTAGTTAATTCATGATCTTTTTAAGTTGGACAAGCTTCACCCCGGGATTGCATGTATAATGTGCAAACCCATAATACGAGAAGGAACTGGCATTGAGTGCGCCCGGCTCAAAAAGATAATATAACAAACAAACCCTCCTTCACGCTTTGTTCATGAGAAATTAGAAAACTTTGGCAGTGATAAACAAAGGAGATTAAGAGGATGTGATCGTCCTCATTCGGGAGCCGTTCCTCGAAACTTGTCCATCTCAAGAAGTGATTGAGTTATCTGCTAGCATTCGTTGACGAAAAATGCATGATCTAAAAAAAATTATTACCTCTGTTTTTAAAACCAAGAGCTCTGGTACATGTTTTGTCTTTGTTTCCGACTACGGGTTTTCAACCTTGCCAACAAAAGCCACGGTTCGAGAGTCTCCACCTTCTTTTAAAAGCACCAACTACTGAGAGCATGATTGTCATTCTGAGTGTAATGTGCATTGTCCCAAAGTAGCATTGTCTTTTGCATGATTGCGATATCGTTTATTCTGAAATCATTGTATCTAGTCATCACCTAAACCTTGGAGGTGCCCCTGCATTTATGTTTTGCTTCACTAAAGGGGGCAAGCGAGATATTACTTTATCATATTTGCACACCATGCTCATTGCAAATCTATTTGACGTTTCAGTATCATATTGTAAAACTTTCAGTTCTTTGTGATTTTCTCATGAGGCAACTTAATTACTATAGATTCATTGTCTCGGTAAACTTTTGTCATGTGACTATGAAAAAGTCCTATATGGTTAATAGCATGTCACCACAGAAATTATTCTTGTTATCATTTACCTACTCGAGGACGACCAGGAATTAAGCTTGGGGATGTTGATACGTCCAAAACGTATCTATAATTTCTGCTTGCTCCATGCCTCTTTTGGGTGATATTGCTATGATATTTATACACTTTCATACACTTTTGATCATATTTGGACTAACCTATTAACTCAGTGCACCCCAGTGCCAGTTTCTGTTTTCGGCTGTTTTTGTATTTCAGGTTTTTCCATTACGAGAACAGCCAGAAAAATCCCGGAAAAATTATATAAAAAATCAGCGTTCCAGAAGCTACCAGGCACCCGAAGCACAGCCGGAGGGGGGCCACCAGGGCCCCAGGCGCCCTGGTGGCGCGCCCCCCCTGGGCCGCGCCGGGGGGGCGCCTGGGCCCCCCGAGCCTCGTCTGGTGCCCCCCTTTGGCATATATTTATACCGTCTCCCGAAACCCTCGAGAGGGGAACTCTTTTTCGCGATCTCATCTCTGTTCCGCCGCCGCCGCCGCTTCCAAGATCGGGAGCACTAGGAGAACTCTTCCCGGCACCCTGCCGGAGGGGAGGATCACCACCGGGAGCTTCTCCACCACCATGGACGCCTCCCGGATGAGTTGTGAGTAGTCTCCCTTGGACCATGAGTCCATGACCAGTAGCTATGTGATGTTCTCCTCCTGTTCTTGTGCTTCACTAATTAGTCCTCGTGAGCTGCCCTACATGATCGAGGCACATATGTAATCCTTATGCTGTTGCTATGATGAGTTTGCTGGGATCCGATGGATTATGAGATTATGTTAAGATTGTGTTTGAGTAATATATTTGATTCACCTCTTTTATATTTATGTTCGTAAGTAATTCTTGCATGTTCTCCGTTGTTATTTATTGCTTTGGCCAAGTAGTAGGTAGTGACTCCAAGAGGGAACGTTATGCTTGATTGTGGGTTCATGCCCCTCGATGACTAGCTTGAGTGACAGAAACATGAGTCTAGGGGATGTGCTGTTGCCACAAGGGGGAAAACAACGGTGCTTGTGCCCGCGGGTGCAAGGATTGTTTACTTTACGCAAAGTTCTTTTAATGCAGTTGTCTATTGCTTTGAGTTTACACTATGGGTGGGACTCGCAACTTAATACCAGCGAGATGTTCTGGATAGATATCTCAAGGTGGATGATTAGTAGTAGATGCAGATGGATTTCGGTCTACTTACTTTGGCGTACCGTCCATGCTTTGAACCTCTACCTTTCTTGCAACTTAGTCAGCATTGGTTTGCGCACATGGTCCTGTCAATTGTCCAGCTGTAATTCGTTTACCTCACATAGCAGTTTTATCGTCTTTTGGGAGAGAGACATCACTAGTGAACATCATGGGACTCCGGTCCATATTACCATCATTGATCATGTCCGCTATTTACTTTCCGCTTTTATTTACTATTGCAGCAATATCTATCACTACTATCACTTGCGTTTAATCCTTTGTAAACGACAAGGCCGGAGGGATTGACAACCTCTTTGTACTCGTTGGGAGCAAAGTTATTTGTATCTGTGTGCGGGTCCACGTTGATTGCTAATATCTGGCGCCGTTAGCAGTTGACACCTTCTTGTTGAAACTGGGAGTCTCAGGGGAAATCGATCCTTGGTATCTTTGCCAAGGGAAAACTTTCGCTACACTGCATCTCACACCTTCCGCTTGGGGTAACCAACGAGGGGCGAGAAGCCATCAAGCATGGAGTTGTACACAAGGTGTTTACGAGTTCAGGCCCTTCTTGGAGGAAGTAATAGCCCTACGTCTCGGTGCCCGGAGGCGGTCGACTGGTATGTGTATATGTGAGTTACAAAGATGCGAACCCCTGTACTAGAGGAGGGGCGTGGCTTATATAGTGCGCCAGGACCCCAGCCATGCTCCACGTTACCAAGGGTTCAATGTACATTAAGGCAGGTGTTACTGATAACACCTACAGTAAAGAGTAATTAAGGCATTCACTACGGCGAGTAAATACCAGACCGTTATTGTCCTAAGGGACCCTTGACCTTCGGGGGTCGAGTGCCTTGGATTGGTTGAGTGGAGTTGAGTCGTCTTGTTGGTGATGTCCAGTCGAGTGGGATGTCCTCTTGGGTCGTCTTAGTTGACTGTCTTTGTCATCATAAGTTTTGTCTCTTGATCTTCTAGGGTAGTGACCTTGGGTGGGGTACCTTGGTCGGGCCTGTGACCCTACCCTAGGTCTGTAACCTCGTCAGGCGGCGGTGCCAGGGTGGTATCTGGCGGGAGCGGCCGGATGGCGGCGGGCCATCGCCGGAGAGGCACTCACCACTCCAGTAGCCTTTTGTCGTGGTTGGAGCCGGAGCTTGAATCCGGTGAACCTTTTTATCCCCAACTACAATGAAAAAGAAGATGTTGCTCCTTGCGATGCTTGGATGAACATCTCCATGGATGCAACGATTAGAACAGAACAAACCAAGATTTTATTTTGAGAGAGAATTACCAACTACCACAGCAACTCCGTGGAGGTGACATCAAGTCGTACGCAAGGTTCTCTTGGGCATCATTATAGCACCATTCATGACCAATGGATCCGATGGTCCGGGTGCATCAACCAAGTGAATCATGCACCACCAAGCGGTGTCCAAGTGGCTAAGTATGACTCCTATACATAAGAACTATTCAAGCATAGGAACACCAAGTTCGGTCACAAGCCCTTCATGTTGCATCATTGCTACAATGTGCTATGAGAAGTGGATCCAAAGAGTTTCGAAGACCACTCCAAAGAGATCAAGGTTGACCATATCCGTTGAAGAGGGTGACGAGGTTGATGAAGAGGCCAACAATAGACCAGATGAGAACAAAATTGCAAAACAAAGAAAGAAGAGAATTGCATTTGGTGGCACATACAAAGAAGAACTTGTGGTCATGATTGAGGCCAAGAAGGTGTTGGCGGCCGAACACAATGACGAGAAGATGGCGAGGTGGAATGAGCTCAAGGTGGTGGTGGTGATGGTGGCCGAGAGGATAGTGGTGGTGCGGAGGGGCTGGTGGTGGTGGCGGAGGGGCTGGTGGTGGTGACGGTGTCCGAGAGGATGGTGGTGGTGATGGTGGCCGAGAGAGTGGTGGTGGTGGTGGTGTTTTCTTTGCCGATGACCTCGTTTGAGGGGTGGTGGACAAGGGGTGGTGGTGCATGCCATTCGTTGGCTCCATCCACTACATATAGATGCTATGTTTGTGGTGATTTTGGATAAAACATTGTGTTTGAAGTGATGCCTTTTGGGTGAATGATGCATATTTTTATTTAAAATCGCGATGATGAAACTATATGGTATGACGGTTATATTATGCATGTTTTAATTTTAATGTTTTAATGATATATATTGTAAAGTGTTTGAAATACATGTGGCTAGAACAAAAAACTATACAACTTTTTTACTCCACTGAGTTTAGGGGATCGGCTAGGTGCGGCCACCTATAGAGGAGGATAATTTTCCTCTACTAACTTTACTAGGTCGGACACTCCACTAGCTTTTAGGTGATCGGTTAGAGCTGTCCTCAGCTGGGTTCAGAAATCATTATGCTTCGGTTCAGAAATCAGAAGCGCAAAGCGTATGCTCGATTAACTCTATCAAAATATGAAAATCTCTTATCAGTGGTGGGGTATGTCACGATGTCTCAATGCGTATGTGTACGCCGATCAGACGTGCCCAGCCCCCGCGCCAGCCCTGCTCGGGCGACATGGGAGGTCCTCCCGCCCTAGCCGCTGGAGCCCTCCTTCCCTCCATGGCCGTCGAAGGAGGACGCCGGGCTAAGATCGGGGCGGACAGCGTTGGCAGAGATCCTCCTCCCTTGCTCGCATGTGGGGTGGTGTGGGATTTCAATGCGAGTGGCGGCGCAACCGAGATTGGATCGCGGCGCGACGCGGCAGCTGATCGAGATCGGATCTAGGGCGTCGGTGGCAAGCTCTGGGCACGGCTTGGTGGGGGCTGGTTGCATGCGGGTGTGGCCTTCGGTCAGTGGCCGACTGATGTGCGTACTTCATGCGGCGTCGGATCTGGTGATCATCTCCTCCATCGGAGGTGGTCGGCCTGAGGCTGGGTGGTCGGATCCCGAGATCTTTCATCTAGTCCCGGGTACGAGTCAGAGAGACATAGTTCCGGTGAACACCGAGCCGACGGCGGGCGATGGCGGCCTTCTGCGTTGGAGCGGCTCGCCTTGCACGGAGCTTCGGTGGAGATGTCAAGTCATGCCTGGCCGACAGATGCTACGTTGTGTCATACCTATTCGGCAGGTGCTACGCACGACAGATCTTCTAGAGAGTTCAAGTTGTGTCAGCTGGTGGTACTTGGCGGCATGGTGTTGCGGTGTACTGACAGCGGCTGCGACGTCCTTATCAGTTTGCGCGCAGGGAGGTGGTGTCGTTGGATGCAGTGTTGACGTCGACGGATGGACGGGCTGGCAAGGATGATGCTGGTCTTTTTTCTGAATATGGGCCAGCGGTTCAATGATAGTGTCGGACTTTAAAATGTGCACATGTGGTGGACGCTTTAGATTTGTTGTACTGGTTGTACGTTTCAATTCGTTATGAGGATGAATCAGCAACGACACTGATTGTAGATATGAGAATTGAGAGTACTCCACATTATCAAGTTTGTAGGTGTAAATGACGGCTTTCGAGTGGTTTGATGTACACTTCTGTTTGACCTTCTTTGAATAACTAACAAAATGGTCGTATGATGCAGAGGCCGGGTTTTAACCTCTTTTTAAAAAAACGAGCGCGTTGTAGCTCGGCCCCCAACTGAGGCGCGCGCGATGCCGACGGAGCGACAAGCTCGCACCATTTTTCTCCGGAATGTCAACTGATTAACTGCTTGATCGACTGGAAGAACCCACACGTCTTATCGGTCACAGCTCCCGCATTAAACACCGTCCGTCCACGATTAGCCGTCGCGTCATGGATGATGCGATGGATGGCCGCACCTGCTCGTGCCCGTCGCACTCTCCCTTTAATCGCCAACTACCCGTGATCTTCACTGATCATGTCCCGATTAGAATGCAGCAACATGGATGCTAATTTCGATTAGAGCCATAGATCTCCAGCCAGCCCACAGAATTTGCCGGAAGCAGCAAAAAGAAGTTTGAAACGGTGATGGCGGGGAATGGTAAAAGGTAAAGGCGCGGGAGAAGCGTTCAACAACACCCCACTAAACCAAGCTAACAACGAGATCAAGAAGCTTCAGACGTAAGTACTTCCGCAAAGATAACAAAGTAGGCTTAGCTTCAACCTTACGACCAAGATTAGAGAAATCACACGTCAACTCGCTCACCCGCGCGCGCCACCTCCGCACCCACCAACCGACGACGAGAACTCCCTCGCAGCCTCCAAAACCGCATCCCCACCCGACGCGCGCACGCAACCGCGGCCAGATCCGCCGACGCCTCCACCCGCACCCATCCAATCCAACCCGGCAGAGCGCACGCAGCGATGGAAGTGAAGCTGCACGCGGCGCGGACGCTGGTGGGCCGGCTGCGGGGCGCGGCCGCGGTGCGGGACGCGGGCGCCACGGCGGCGGCCGTCGCCGAGCTGCGCCGCGCCTCCAAGGACGACCCGGAGGTGCGCGCGCCGCTGGCGGACGCGGGGGCGGTCCCGTTCCTCGCGTCGCAGCTCACGGCGCCCTCCACCTCCGCCGCCGCCGAGGACGCGGCCGCCGCGCTGCTCAACATCTCCCTCTCCGCGCGGGAGCAGCTCATGTCGGCCCCGGGGATCCTCGACGCGCTCGCCCGGGCCATCCGGGCCGAGGACTACGAGGCCGCGCACCACGCCGCCGCCGTCGTCGCCAGCCTGCTCTGCGTCGACGCCTACCGCCCCATCGTCGGCGCCAAGCGGGCGCTCCTCTCCGCGCTCGTCTCGCTGCTCCTACCCTCCAAGGCCCGCGGCACGCGCGCCACCAAGGACGCCCTCAAGGCGCTCTTCGGCGTCGCGCTCTACCCGCTCAACCGCGCGGCCCTGGTGGAGCTCGGCGTCGTGCGGGCGCTCTTCGGGCTCGTCATGACGGACGGGCGCACGGGCATCGTCGAGGACGCCACCGCCGTCGTCGCGCAGGTGGCCGGGTGCGCCGAGAGCCTCGACGCCTTCGCCGCGGTCTCCGGGGTGCGCATCCTCGCGGACCTCGTCGAGCCCGGCGGCGCGGCCACGGGGCGGGCCAGGGAGAACGCGGCCGCCGCGCTGCTCAACCTCGTCATGGCCGGTGGCGAACGGGCCGTGGCGGAGGTGCTGGACGTGGGCGGCGCCGAGGAGGCCGTGAGGGAGCTGGCGGAGGACGGCGAGGCCAGCCCAAGGGGGAAGGCCAAGGCGGAGGCGCTGCTCAGGGCGCTCGAGGAGGGCGCCGTCGGCGCCAGGCGGCGGCACGAGCACCGGTTCGCGGATTTCCTCAACGGGCTCGTGGTGTCGGACCCCTACTTCTCGTCGCCGGCGTCGGCCACCACGCACGACGACGCGTCACGCGTTACGCTTGGCTGACCTGCACGTACGTACGTACGTGCGTGTCTAATTAATTTGCACGCCGGTAGTAGTACATCCGTGTTGGTGATCAGCTGATGTAAATACTACAGTACTGTAGTAGTAGTGTGTACACTAATGGCTATTCGAGGAGATTCTTCTGTACTTTTGAAGGAAATTTGAGAAACTGATTTCAATTTATTGTTTTGTTGAAATTTCAAGTTCTCTGGCCGGCAAATTTCAGGAGAACTTGATTTGGCAACCGACCTATTGTTTGTTTTGTGTGTAGGAGAGAAGCAACTCTCATATTGACTAGTTTTTTTTCCTTTTTGATAAACTCTCATATTGACTAGTTTGTTTTGCAGTAGTAGCATTATGTTGACTCGTGGGTGTATCTAGGTGATGGGAGATTATAAATTTTGTTACAGCTTGGAAACAACGCAAGCTAAAGTGGACGGTGGTCGTAGGATTTGACCAAGCCGACCATCACGACCTTAAGGAGAGCTGTATGATTTCCTGGCTTCAAGCGAGCTGCTAACCACATGCTATCGTGGTGTGTAAGAGCCGGGTTTTGCAAATCCGGTCTTTTAAACATCCACGCACGTAACTGGATGTGTTTTTAGACAGTGCGTTTCAGATTAATTACTCTGTATCCGTCTCTTATATTTCATTCCTTAGATCCATATACAAAGCATTAAAAAAAGGACGTGGCTACATAGCGCCGTGGCGCCCGCCCGTTCGCTGTCCAGAGCGCATCCTTCTCTTGCGCAAATAACAATCCCACATGCATTTATTATTACAAGATCAAAAACTTCAAAAATTTGTAAATTTTGATTAGAATGTCAAAATTCAAATCCGTTTTCATCATTGTGTTTCTTGCGACGAGTTCTTCAAAACTAGATCCCATATGAGTAGGTTTCGACGAACTTTTTTTCCGAGCAACTTTGTATGCTACAGAGGCAACTTTATGATATAGAAAAGCAACTCCTTTTTTCTCTGGTATGACTACCTATCAATGGAGGATGCTTCTAGGTTGGTTAGCATGACTATCAATCAACTAGTTTCACCTCTAAAACGCCTACCATAAGGACAATTCCATCATGGATCACCAAATCGCCTCAAATATCGAAATCGACCTCTCTAGACACTTTTAACCATCCAATGGCGATCACCTAATTTGTTTGAATAACTCTGTACGTCCTAAATTCTCCAAACCGAACGACGAGGGGGCGTTCTGAGGGCCCCTCACCGTCAATTGCTCCCTCCAACATCAAGTCGGATCGCATATCCTCAGATGACAAGAGGAGCAGAATCTGCCCCTCCTAGCCGAGGCCCCCGCATTGGACAAAGAGTCTGCACTACAGATGAGGATACTAACTCAATGGTCAACCTCCAACCGCCGTTTGACGATGCTCTCTCGCTGCTCCCGAGCGAACACGACGTCCAAAACTAGATGCCGCGTAAAGGAGGAGATGTCGTCCCCACTACGCCAACCATTTATGTTGTAACAAGGAGGTGACAACAATAACTTCGAATACAGGTAAACACAAGCACATATAGAAAAACTAAGTTCACCAAACAGAGCCCGTTGGGGGTAGAAAAGAAAAACAACTATATGACTTATATGAACTGAAGTTGTACTGAAAAAGCCATCAACTTTTTTTTTTTTGTGCAACTCCAATGCATTCGACGCACGCACCCACGCACGCACGCACGCACCCACGCACGCATTGTCATGTGCCTCATATCTCCAGTTAGGAACCTGACTAGTTCCACCCGCTCCTCTCTACGGTCGCACCAAGGATTTCACCCGAGGAGAGGAAAATCTTGACTCCACCTCTATGACACAAACTTAATTGTAGGTATCTAAAACCTTTAGATATTTACCATATAATGGTCTTTGTAAATGTTTCTGTTCATGAGGATTGGGCAACTCGATACATGATTTTAGGCAAACTATTTGTTGATTGTGGGCAACGAGATACTTGATTTTAGGCAACTGTATGATTGATTATGGACAACTATGACACCTGGAAAAGGGATCAAGAACATACACATGTTCATTTTTGGAGGGTTCACACATATATTTAATCCCCTAAAAACACTTCACAATTTTAGTTATGCCCCCATGATCAACTCCACCCTGCTTCCCATCTATAATTATTTACCAACTATTTACAATCATACCAAGAGATCCCACCCCGAGGAGATAAATTCTTAATGCGTCTCTATGACACAAACTTGAAAGGTATCTAAAACATTTACATATTAGCCAAATTATGGTCTTGGTAATGTTTCTGTTCATGAGGATTGGGCAACTAGATATATGATTTTAGACAACTGTATGGTTGATTGTGGGCAATTTTTGGGTGTTAATATGCAACTACAGTGTGTTCACTAGACAACTCGTGTGTAATCCCAGTCTGACTTGATATCTAGATAAAGTGGACACATATAGAAATGACTAAGTTTACCAACATAGGCTAATGGGGGTAAAAAGGATGACAACTTTGTGATTGATATGCACTGGAGTTGCACAATAAAAAGTAATAAACTTTTTTGTATTTTTGTGCACCTACAGTATTATCAGGCAACTCATGTGTAGTCCCAATCTGACTTGGTATCAAAATAAAGTAGACACATATATAAAAGACTAAGTGCACCAAACTAAGCCTATTGGGGTAAAAAAAGGACAACAAGTTTGTGATTGGTATGCACTAAAGTTGCACATAAAATATTCAACAACTGTTGGGATGTTTTTGTGCAACTCTAGTGCATTTTTCAGGCAACTTAGTATGTGTTTTCATCAAGCAAAAAAGTATGCATACAAACCGAACAAGACTGGATCAAGAAAACACACAAAATTGTGTCCATAAAATATCTACATATGTATAATCAAAAAATATGTATGAAAGACAAAAACTAATTCTAAAATGTATTAGTAGTAACTTAGTTCAAAAAAGGGTAAGAATAACTAAAAGAAGCATGATAAAGAAACTTTGCACCTGGGTTGTGCAACTTCTGTGCACATCTTAGGCAATGAGAGGGGCAAACATTTGATATTGGCTTGTCCACATCAAGTGAATCTAGCTTAGGGAAGTTGGGGTGGGTTGGTCTTGCCGTGTAATGTTTCTGTTCATGAAGATTGGGCAACTGGAACATGGTTTCTAGGCAACTGTATGGTTGATTGTGGGTAACTATGACACCTGAAAATGGGATTAAAAACATACACATGTTCATTTTTAGGGGTTCACGGTTAAACATAATCTCATAAAAAAACTTCATGATTTTAGTGATGTCCCATGACCATCTCCATCCCGCCACCCTCTATGATCATTCATAAGTGTTTACAATTATATCAAGGGATCCCATCCGAAGGGAAGAAATTCTCGATACACGACTATGACACAAACTTAATTGAAAGGTATCTAAAATCTTTAGATATTGATCAAATCGTGGTCTTGGTAATGTTTCTGTTCATGAGGATTGGGTAATGGGATACATGATTTTAGACAACTGTATGATTAATTATGGGCAACTATATTATGTTTCATGCATTGTGCATACAAAAGGGATGCAAACTATATGTGCACCATAGTTGCCCTAGGATGCAAACTAGTATAATATACATGTATATTCTCTGAACTGTTAGTAGTGGTCATCACATAGTACTGATGATATCTGAATTTTTATTGGGTGATTGGGGCAAGTACTATTCATATTGAGGCAACTTACTCCATTGGAAATTGCAACTTTTGTAAAAATTAAATCAATTTGCTGCTAAGAAAATGTTGCTCATATAAAGTGGACAAATTTATTTGAAATTTGTTACCAGACTTCCTAACTTCATCTTCTTCCTCCTTTTTTTTGCGGGAGACTGCCTCACTTCATTGCTGAGGCAAATAATTCAATCCTGTGAAATCGATCAAGAGCAAGTTAGCTAGCCCGACATACACATATACAAATCTACGACAAATCAATCAACTTGCTTGCTTGGGTGCTTCTCCACTAGCAGGGATTACATGGTACGGGCGTCGCGCTTAGTGAATCGATGTAGCATTGTAAAATGTAAATCCAATACGCATGTGGACGAGCAGCGGATGCTGCTGTTGCGCGTGAGGCAGATCGGGCAGACACGCTCGACCATGGCGCCGTGCAGTGGCGGAGACTAGAGGCCGTAGGGCTCGACAACGGTTCGGGCGGGCAGTCACACGGAGATTATGTGCTCGTGAGGAAGGTGCAGCAGCTTGTGGTGGCTCAAGCACCGAGGACGGGGGCGTAGTGGCCGGGAGAGATGCTGCTGGAGTTTCCAGCGTTGGGGGAGTGAGGCCTCTCCCAATGCTCCACCTTGTACAGGTTCTAAGGCTGCCATGTAGGCAAAAAGTCTGATGTGCCAAGGTATTTAAGAGGAGAGAGATGAGTATGATGACCCCACACTACTAGGAAAATGCCTACTAATGGTGCACCTATTTTGGCCATTAATGGCGCATTAGTGGTGCGCCATTAATGCCACGCCATTAGTATATTTTACTAATGGCGCATCTTTGGTGCGCCATTAGTATCTGGTATACTAATGGCGCACCTCAGATGCGCCATTAGTATATACAACGGTGCGCCATTAGTATGCCTCCCAGGGGGCCATGTATACCCAGGTGCTTTGGCATACTAATGGCGCACAACTGCAAGATGCGCCATTAGTAACTTTGGCATACTAATGGCGCACTGTTTAATGATGCACCATTAGTATCCTTTGGCATACTAATGGCGCACTGTGATGTGATGCGCCATTAGTATGAATTGTTGGAAATATGCCCTAGAGGCAATAATAAAAGAGTTATTATTATATTTCCTTGTTCATGATAATCGTTTATTATCCATGCTATAATTGTATTGATTGGAAACTCATATACATGTGTGGATAAATAGACAAACTTTGTGTCCCTAGTAAGCCTCTTCAGGACTAGCTCGTTGATCAAAGATGACCGCGGTTTCCAGGTCATAGACATGAGTTGTCATTTGATAACGGGATCACATCATTAGGAGAATGATGTGATGGACGAGACCCAAACGTTAAACATAGCTTTTGATCGTATCAGTTATCGCTATAGTTTTCTGCATGTCAAGTATAAGTTCCTATGACCATGAGATCATGTAACTCACTGACACCGTAGGAGTGCTTTGTGTGTGCCAAACGTCGCAACGTAACTGGGTGACTATAAAGGTACTCTACAGGTATCTCCGAAAGTGTCTGTTGAGTTGACATGGATCGAGACTGGGATTTGTCACTCCGTATGACGGAGAGGTATCTCCGGGCCCACTCGGTAATACGTCATCTAAATGAGCTCAAAGTGACTAAGTAGTTAGTCACGGGATTATGTATTACGGTAACGAGTAAAGAGACTTGCCAGTAACGAGATTGAACTAGGTATGGAGATACCGACGATCGAATCTCGGGCAAGTAACATACCGACGAGACAAAGGGAACTGTATACGGGATTGCCTGAATCCTTGACATCGTGGTTCATCCGATGAGATCATCGAGGAAAGTGTGGGAACCAATATGGGTATCCAGATCCCGCTATTGGTTATTGGCCTGGGAGTGTCTCGGTCATGTCTGCATAGTTTCCGAACCCGCAGGGTCTACACACTTAAGGTTCGGTGACGCTAGGGTTGTTAGTGAGAACAGTGCATGGTTACCGAAGGTTGTTCGGAGTCCCGGATGAGATCCCGGACGTGACGAGGGTCTCCGGAATGGTCCGGGGACAAAGATTGATATATAGGATGAGAGTGTTCGGAGTCCGGAAGTGTTCCGGGGAGTATCGAGAAGACGGCGGATGACCGAAAGGGGTTTCGGGGTCCCGGAAGGAGTTTCGGGCCTAATGGGCCACAAAGGGGGACACAACAGCCCTCATAGGGCTGTGCGCCCCCCCTGGGCCCTCTCCTTGTGCGCCAAAGGGGGTGGACCCCCCTAGGGCTGCCGCACCCCCTTAGGCTTGGGGGGCAAGGCACCTGGGGGGGGGGGGAAACCCTAGCCCCAGGGGGCGCCGCCCCTCCCCATCTGCCCTGGCCGCCGGCCCCTAGGGGAAACCCTAGGGCGCCCCCTCCCCTCTACTCCCCCTATATAAAGAGAGGCAGAGGGAGGGCAGCCACACACGTTCGTGCCTCGGTGCTGCCCTCCCTCTCCCACATCCATCTTCGTTTTCCCGCGGTGCTTGGCGAAGCCCTGCTGGAATCCTCCACCACCATCTCCACCACGCCGTCGTGCTGCCGGTGTCTCCATCAACCTCTCCTCCCCCCTTGCTGGATCAAGAAGGAGGAGACGTCCCCGAGCTGTACGTGTGAAGAACGCGGAGGCACCGTTGCTTCGGTGCTAGGATCTTCGGCGATCTGAATCGCGGCGAGTACGACTCCATCAACCGCGTTCTTGAACGCTTCCGCTTAGCGATCTACAAGGGTATGTGGATCCAACTCTCCCCTCGTAGATGCATCTCCTAGATTGATCTTGATGAACGTAGGAACAATTTTTGTTTCCCATGCAACGTTCCCCAACAGTGGCATCATGAGCTAGGATCTTGCGTAGATGCTTTCACGAGTAGAACACAAAAGGGTTTGTGGACGTTGATGTTTAGATTGCTTCCCTCCTTAGTCTTTCTTGATTCAGCGGTATTATGGGATGAACCGGCCCGGACCAACTTTACATGTCCACGTACATGAGACCGGTTCCATCGACAGACATGTGACTTTTGTTGCATAAGATGGCTGGCGGGTGTCTGTCTCTCCTATCTTACTTGAATCGGAATAGAACAAGGCGGTCCTTGTAGAAGGTTAAATAGCAACTTAAATATCACCGTTGTGGCTTTGCGTAGGTAAGAAGCGTTCTTGCTAGATACCCATAGCAGCCACGTAAAACATGCAACAACAAATTAGAGGACGTCTAACTTGTTTTTGCAGGGTATGTATGTGATATGATATGGCCAATGACATGATGAGATATATTTGATGTATGAGATGATCATGTTGTAATAGTTAATATCGACTTGCATGTCGATGCATACGGCAACCGGCAGGAGCCATAGGGTTGTCTTTAATTTTTGTATGACCTGCGTGTCAATCATTAAGCGCTTTGTAATGCTTTACTTTATCGCTAAACGGTAGCAATAGTAGTAAGAGCATGGTGGGCGCGCGACAACCCCGATGGCGACACGATGATGGAGATCATGATGATGGGGATCATGGTGTGGCGCCGGTGACGATGGAGATCATGCCGGTGCTTTGGTGATGAAGATCAAAAGCACGAGTTGATGGCCATATCATGTCACTTATGATTTGCATGTGATGTTAATCCTTTTATGCATCTTATTTTGCTTAGGACGACGGTAGCATTATAAGATGATCCTTCACTAAAATTTCAAGATAAAATTGTGTTCCCCCCGAGTGTGCGCCGTTGCGAAGGTTCGTCGTTTCGAAGCACCACGTGATGATCGGGTGTGATAGACTCTACGTTCGCATACAACGGGTGCAAGCCAGTTTTGCACATGCAGAACACTCGGGTTAGACTTGACGAGCCTAGCATGTACAGACATGGCCTCGGAACACGGAAGACCGAAAGGTCGAGCATGAGTCATATAGTAGATATGATCAACATGTAGATGTTCACCATTGACACCACCTCATCTCACGTGATGATCGGACTTGGGTTGGTGGATCTGGATCATGTCACGCTCGAATGACCAGAGGGATGTCAATTTGAGTGGGAGTTATAAATAATTTGATTAGGTAATAACTCACTTATCATGAACAATAGTCTAAAATGTCTTTGCAAATCTTTTGCTGTAGATGGCTCGCGCAGTAGCTCCCCTGAATTTTAATGCGTTCCTAGAGAAAGCTAAACTGAAAGATGATGGGAGCAACTTTGCGGACTGGCTCTGCAATCTGAGGATCATCCTCACAGCTGCCCAAAAGGTTTATGTCCTAAATGCACCGCTAGGTGAACCCCCCGCTCCTCAGGCCTCTGCGGACGTTATGAACGCCTGGCAGTCGCGTTCGGATGACTACTCAGTAGTGCAGTGTGCCATATTGTATAGCTTGGAAGGAGGACTTCAAAGGCGTTTTGAACGTCATGGAGCATATGAGATGTTCCAGGAGTTGAAGTTCATCTTTGAAAAGAATGCCAAGATCGAGAGGTATGAGACCACCGATAAATTCTTTGCTTGCAAGATGGAGGAGAATTCGTCTGTCAGTGAGCACTTACTGAAGATGTCTGGGTACTATACCCGCATAGCTGATCTGGGACTTGTGTTCCCGGACGAGGCTATCATTGACAGAATTCTCCAGTCACTCCCGCCTAGCTACAAGAGCTTCGTGCAGCAGTATAACATGCAAGGGATGAACAAAACCATCGCCGAGCTGTTTGCGATGCTGAAAGTCGCTGAGGCAGACATCCAGAAGGAGTATCAAGTGTTGATGGTCAATAAAACCACCAGTTTCAAGAAGAATGGCAAGGGCAAGAAGGGTAACTCTAAGAAGGGTGGCAAGGCAGTTGCTCATCCAGTGAAGAAACCCAAGGCTGGGCCCAAGCCAGAGACTGAGTGTTTCTATTGCAAGGGGAACGGCCACTGGAAGCGGAACTGCCCCAAGTATCTGGCAGACAAGAAGGGGGCCAACAACAAAGGTATATGTGATATACATGTTATTGATGTGTACCTTACCAACTCTCGTTGTAGTGCCTGGGTATTTGATACCGGTTCGGTTGCTCACATTTGCAACTCTAAACAGGAACTGCGGAATAAACGGAGGCTGGCGAAGGACGAAGTGACGATGCGCGTGGGAAATGGTTCCAAGGTTGATGTGATCGCCGTCGGCACGCTCGCTCTTCGATTACCATCGGGATTAGTTATGAACCTGAATAATTGTTATTTAGTGCCTGCGTTAAGCATGAACATTATATCTGGATCTTGTTTGATGCGAGACGGTTACTCATTTAAATCAGAGAATAAAGGTTGTTCTATTTATATGGGTAATATCTTTTATGGTCATGCACCCGAAGTGAGGGGTTTATTCTTATTGAATCTCGATAGTGATGATACACATGTTCATAACATTGATGCCAAAAGATGTAGAGTAGTTAACGATAGTACCACTTTCTTGTGGCACTGCCGTCTGGGTCATATCGGCGTAAAACGCATGAGGAAGCTCCATGCTGATGGACTTTTTGGAGTCTCTTGATTTTGAATCACTTGACACATGCGAGCCGTGCCTCATGGGCAAGATGACAAGGACCCCGTTTTCAGGAACAATGGAACGGGCAAGTGACTTATTGGAAATCATACATATTGATGTGTGTGGCCCGATGAGTGTCGCGGCGCGCGGTGGATATCGTTACTTTCTCACCTTCACTGACGACTTGAGTAGATACGGGTATATTTACTTGATGAAGCATAAGTCTGAAACGTTTGAAAAGTTCAAGCAATTTCAGAGTGAAGTTGAGAATCATCGTAACAAGAAGATCAAATTCCTACGATCTGATCGAGGGGGAGAGTATCTGAGTTATGAGTTTGGCAATCACATAAGAAAATGTGGAAATCGTTTCACAGTTGACGCCACCTGGAACACCACAGCGTAATGGTGTGTCCGAACGTCGTAATCGAACCCTATTGGATATGGTGCGTTCTATGATGTCTCTTGCCGATTTGCCACTATCGTTTTGGGGATATGCGTTAGAGACAGCTGCATTCACTTTAAATAGGGCTCCATCTAAGTCCGTTGAGACAACACCGTATGAACTATGGTTTGGTAAGAAACCTAAGTTGTCTTTTCTCAAGGTTTGGGGTTGCGATGCTTATGTCAAAAGGCTTCAGCCAGAAAAGCTCGAACCCAAAGCGGACAAATGTTTCTTCATAGGATACCCAAAAGAAACTGTTGGGCACGCCTTCTATCTCAGATCCGAAGGCAAAGTGTTTGTCTCTAAGAACGGGTCCTTTCTCGAGAAAGAGTTTCTCTCGAAAGAATTGAGTGGGAGGAAGGTAGAACTTGATGAGGTTATTGAACCTCTGCTTCAACCAGAGAGTTGCGCAGCACAGAAAGATGTTTTTGTGGAGCCTGCAGCGGTTGAAGAGGAAGCCAATGATGATGATCAAGAAACTTCTGATCAAGTTACTACCGAACCTCGTAGGTCGACAAGGGTACGCACTGCACCTGAGTGGTATGGTAACCCTGTCTTGGAGGTCATGTTGTTAGACAACGGTGAACCTATGAGCTATGGAGAAGCGATGGTGGGCCCGGATTCCGACAAATGGTTAGAGGCCATGAAATCCGAGATGGGATCCATGTATGAAAACAAAGTATGGACTTTGGAAGTATTACCTGAAGGGCGGAAGGCCATTCAGAATAAATGGATTTTTTAAGAGGAAGACGGACGCTGACGGTAATGTCACCGTGTATAAAGCTCGACTTGTGGCAAAGGGTTTTTCACAAGTTCAAGGGATTGACTACGATGAGACTTTCTCACCCGTAGCGATGCTTAAATCCGTCCGAATCATGTTAGCAATAGCTACATATTTCGATTATGAAATTTGGCAGATGGATGTCAAAACAGCGTTCCTTAACGGTTTTCTTAAAGAAGAGTTGTATATGATACAACCGGAAGGTTTTGTCGATCCAGAGAATGCTGACAAAGTATGCAAGCTCCAGCGTTCCATTTATGGGCTGGTGCAAGCATCTCGGAGTTGGAATCTTCGCTTTGAAGAGGTGATCAAAGCGTTTGGGTTTGTACAAGTTTACAATGAAGCTTGTATTTACAAGAAAGTGAGTGGGAGCTCTATAGCGTTTCTAATATTATATGTGGATGACATATTGCTGATTGGAAACAATATAGAATTTTTGGATAGCGTGAAGGGGTATTTGAACAAGAGTTTTTCAATAAAGGATCTCGGTGAAGCTGCTTTCATATTGGGCATCAAGATCTATAGAGATAGATCAAGACGCTTGATAGGACTTTCACAAAGTACATACCTTGATAAAGTTTTGAAGAAGTTCAAAATGGATCAATCCAAGAAGGGGTTCTTGCCGGTATTGCAAGGTACAAAGTTGAGTAAGACTCAATGCCCAGTGACTGCGGAAGATAGAGAAAAGATGAGTGTCGTCCCCTATGCTTCAGCCATAGGCTCTATCATGTATGCAATGCTGTGCACAAGACCAGATGTCAGCCTTGCCATAAGTATGGCCGGAAGGTTTCAAAGTA
The DNA here is from genome assembly GCA_902687465.1 of Secale cereale. NCBI lineage: Eukaryota > Viridiplantae > Streptophyta > Magnoliopsida > Poales > Poaceae > Secale > Secale cereale. Next base: position 65,042,106 of record LR738716.1, read on the forward strand.
ATCCTGGTATGGATCACTGGACAGCGGTCAAGAACATCCTAAAGTACCTGAAAAGGACTAAGGAAATGTTTCTCGTTTATGGAGGTGATCAAGAGCTCGTCGTAAAGGGTTACGTCGATGCAAGCTTTGACACTGATCCGGATGACTCTAAGTCTCAAACCGGATACGTATATATTCTCAACGGGGGAGCGGTAAGCTGGTGCAGTTCCAAGCAGAGCGTGGTAGCCGATTCTACATGCGAAGCGGAGTACATAGCTGCCTCGGAGGCGGCAAAGGAAGGTGTCTGGATGAAGGAGTTCATGACAGATCTTGGAGTTGTGCCTAGTGCACTAAACCCAATGACTCTGTTCTATGACAACACTGGTACCATTGCTCTAGCCAAGGAACCAAGGTTTCACAAGAGGACCAGACACATAAAGCGACGCTTCAATTCCATCCGCGATTCAGTCAAGGAGGAGGACATAAACATTTGCAAAGTACACACGGATTTGAATGTTGCAGATCCGTTGACTAAGCCTCTTCCATGGGCTAAGCATGATCAACACCAAGACTCTATGGGTGTTAGATTCATTACCTTGTAATGCTAGATTATTGACTCTAGTGCAAGTGGGAGACTGTTGGAAATATGCCCTAGAGACAATAATAAAAGAGTTATTATTATATTTCCTTGTTCATGATAATCGTTTATTATCCATGCTATAATTGTATTGATTGGAAACTCATATACATGTGTGGATAAATAGACAAACTTTGTGTCCCTAGTAAGCCTCTTCAGGACTAGCTCGTTGATCAAAGATGACCACGGTTTCCAGGTCATAGACATGAGTTGTCATTTGATAACGGGATCACATCATTAGGAGAATGATGTGATGGACGAGACCCAAACGTTAAACATAGCTTTTGATCGTATCAGTTATCGCTATAGTTTTCTGCATGTCAAGTATAAGTTCCTATGACCATGAGATCATGTAACTCACTGACACCGTAGGAGTGCTTTGTGTGTGCGAAACGTCGCAACGTAACTGGGTGACTATAAAGGTACTCTACAGGTATCTCCGAAAGTGTCTGTTGAGTTGACATGGATCGAGACTGGGATTTGTCACTCCGTATGACGGAGAGGTATCTCCGGGCCCACTCGGTAATACGTCATCTAAATGAGCTCAAAGTGACTAAGTAGTTAGTCACGGGATTATGTATTACGGTAACGAGTAAAGAGACTTGCCGGTAACGAGATTGAACTAGGTATGGAGATACCGACGATCGAATCTCGGGCAAGTAACATACCGACGAGACAAAGGGAACTGTATACGGGATTGCCTGAATCCTTGACATCGTGGTTCATCCGATGAGATCATCGAGGAACGTGTGGGAACCAATATGGGTATCCAGATCCCGCTATTGGTTATTGGCCTGGGAGTGTCTCGGTCATGTCTGCATAGTTTCCGAACCCGCAGGGTCTACACACTTAAGGTTCGGTGACGCTAGGGTTGTTAGTGAGAACAGTGCATGGTTACCGAAGGTTGTTCGGAGTCCCGGATGAGATCCTGGACGTGACGAGGGTCTCCGGAATGGTCTGGGGACGAAGATTGATATATAGGATGAGAGTGTTCGGAGTCCGGAAGTGTTCCGGGGAGTATCGGGAAGACGGCGGATGACCGAAAGGGGTTTCGGGGTCCCGGAAGGAGTTTCGGGCCTAATGGGCCACAAAGGGGGACACAACAGCCCTCATAGGGCTGTGCGCCCCCCTGGGCCCTCTCCTTGTGTGCCAAAGGGGGTGGACCCCCCTAGGGCTGCCGCACCCCCTTAGGCTTGGGGGGCAAGGCACCTGGGGGTGGGGGGAAACCCTAGCCCCAGGGGGCGCCGCCCCTCCCCATCTGCCCTGGCCGCCGGCCCCTAGGGGAAACCCTAGGGCGCCCCCTCCCCTCTACTCCCCCTATATATAGAGAGGCAGAGGGAGAGCAGCCACACACGTTCGTGCCTCGGTGCTGCCCTCCCTCTCCCACATCCATCTTCGTTTTCCCGCGGTGCTTGGCGAAGCCCTGCTGGAATCCTCCACCACCATCTCCACCACGCCGTCGTGCTGCTGGTGTCTCCATCAACCTCTCCTCCCCCCTTGCTGGATCAAGAAGGAGGAGACGTCCCCGAGCTGTACGTGTGAAGAACGCGGAGGCACCGTTGCTTCGGTGCTAGGATCTTCGGCGATCTGAATCGCGGCGAGTACGACTCCATCAACCGCGTTCTTGAACGCTTCCGCTTAGCGATCTACAAGGGTATGTGGATCCAACTCTCCCCTCGTAGATGCATCTCCTAGATTGATCTTGATGAACGTAGGAAAATTTTTCGTTTCCCATGCAACGTTCCCCAACATGAATATTAGGTTATTTATTTATTTTTTAATTTTCTGTTTTTCGCACAGGTTATAAAATGTATTATTGGACAGAATATAGACAGCACACATCAACAACAGATTCATCGAATACAACAGAAGATTAGTCTCTGAATACAATTCATCATATTAGTCTCCGAATTGAAAAGACCGAACAAAGATAGAACACTATATTACAAGTCTCGAGACCGCGAGTAGCGAGTTTGTCATCACATTACAAGTCGATATCGATCATCTAAACTACCATCACAGAGAAGAGAGCTGCGGTCATCACGATGAGCATCATCACGATGAAACTCGTCTTCATCCGGTTCCTCCAACGCTCCCTCCCCTCTCCCGCTAAATAGCGGGTGTATCTAGATTCCGCCTCGGCCCTAGTGGTGTACCCTTTGTAACTGTTACCGCTGAATCGGTGAACCTGTCTCCGACACTCCTCCCAGTCGTCGTAGACTCCGGGAACCTTACCCTTGTACACTACATACGACGGCATCGCTATGCACTAGCCAAACGAAACGTTAGTACCAATTCACAGACAATACATAAGCAATATATAAGTATGCAATAGAACGATCGGAAGAGAAAAGCAATACATTAATAGCATCGATTACATCTAAGTTGAACGACAGTCGAAACCAAAGAGACATACTACAAGTTCATTAAAGTTTAATTAGAACATGAGCCAATCGATGTTTCAGAACTAGACACAGCATCACTACTTTCGACTCGACTCAAGGGACCGGAGCGTGGATGAAGCCGCCGTCTATCGTGGGAGTCATGAAATCGCGGGCGTTGTCAGCCTGCATTTGTAGCATTGTGTCGATGTCACTGTTGGACGGTTGATTTCTGAGGTAGAACTGCCCCGAGGTACGAAGGACATCTTGATGGATGATTTCCGCAAACTCCGACTGGATGCGAAAGAATTCTTGTCTGATGTCCGCGTCCTGGATTGCCGACACGCTCGCGGCCCAATCTTTGAGTTTACTCGGTAGCAGAAGTTGATGATGGTCCCGTACGATCGCCCACATGTGATGGATGACGTAGTAGGCACCCTTCTGACCGCCAGGCGGCTGCTTGACGCAGCAGAACATCGTATTGTGGGAGAACACGTGCTTGCCGGTCTTACGAATAGGCCTGGTGAAGGTGCCTTCAGATTTGGCGTAGCCGGGGAGAACATCATCAAGAACCTTCTTGACATTTGTGTAGTCTACGTTCGACTGACGTTCCGAGTCGAAATACGTGGCCATGGAATATTTGGGGCTTAGGAGGATGAGCGTGCAATGTGTTTCACTGCAGAAAACATGGAATGTTAAAAGAAAAACGATCAAAATCTAAGAATTCATATGTTACGGGGCGGTTGAGGGGAGGACTTACTGGGGAAAGTAAGGCACGAGGAAGTTATCCTTATCTCGGTTTGCCAGAATGACGCCTTCGAGGTAAGAACTCGCGACTTGCCGGTCCCCAGCGCTGCCCAAGATCTTGGCACGCATGTAGAAGGGGTCGACTATCACGATGTCCGGGGTCTTGTCGTGAATGATCCGCATCTCCATACTCAGCGAAAATAGCCGAACGAAGGTGTAGTGCAGCGGATGAAGGTTCAACATAGCGTAGATGTCATCAAACCGCAGGACGATCGTACCCCCGATGGAGTTATCCACAAAGCCCTTGCCCTCTGGCACCTTGGCCGCGAAAACCGGGTATGCCACATCCTTCTCTCTGAGACGCCGCTTCTCCAAAAAAAGAACACTGTCATGCAGACTCCGCATAGCACCGGTTGCAGCATCAAGCATATTTCTCGGTAGCATCGGCCTACCCGCCACATGCACCCTCCTCATTACATCCTCAGGTGAAGGTGGCCCGTCCTGAGCACGGATCGTACTCGATGCCGGCTGGCTCGCACCCTTGTTAGTCTTTCTTTTGCGTGCCTTCTTCTTCTCCTGTAATGGGACCGAGTTCTGCTCACAGACCGCCTTCTTGAGTGTGTTGGGGCTAATAATATTTCACACCTCGCCTATCTGAGGCTCGGTGAAGTCGGCAGCTGGAGGCGTCTCCTGAGAACTGAACGGCAGACGATGCCTGTTGCAACTTGGTTTCTCCGCGGTACTAGCTAGATCGCGCACGTCTTTTGTAGGGTTGGGTTCTTGAGAAGGAGGCCCCATGAAGTCGCCACCGTACCCATGATCGGCAAAGTACTGATCGACGTTGGCAAATGTATCGTCGTCGTCGTCGTTCTGATCCTGTGCCATATGCATGTTTGGATCCAGTGGCATAGGGATGTCCGGCACCATTGCGGCGGTCTTGCCATGGGGCCGACTTGGCGCCGGCACGACTGGCGGTGTTGTCTTTGGGGTGGTGTCCCCCACCCCCAAACGAATCTGGCTCTTCAGCCAAAGCAGGGGCCAGCTCAGGCAGGCGCTGAGGGTCATCACGTCATCGTCGTCGGCCCCGACGGGTCGAATCGGAGGTAACAACTCGTCGCAGCCTGGCAGCACCCGAACCAGTTGAACCCTAAACAAGTTGGGTGACATCTGGGTACCGTGGAACACGGGGTTGCCCGGTTGAACGATTTTTCCCTTGGCGACATCGACCAACTCGTTGTTCACGAAGTGCAGGAGAGTGCACGGAACATCGGCGGCGCCCTGCGAAAACATGTAGGGCATCAAGGATGCCCAGTCAAAGGCAAGGAGATGAAGTCCTCGGCCGAGAGAGGCTTAATTAGTTACCGTGATGATGGCGTCGAGCTCGGCTAATGTCGAGGCACCGTCAACGGCGGGCGTGCAGTTGACGGAGGGGCCGCTTGCTGCAGAGGTGCCGGCTGGCGTACACCCGGGTGCATTAAGCTCCCGTGCCAGCGTCGGAGACACCAATGCCGCCTCCGCCAGAGACACCAATGGCCCCGCCATCGCATTCTGCGAGTTGCTGGCCGTGAAGCTAGGAATCGGGGGCGGCCCCTGTTGGCCGCCCGCAATCCACGCGTGTGATGACCCACAACTGCAAGGGATCTATTGCAGCATTTTTGATAAGTAAGAGTGTCGAACCCAACGAGGAGCAGAAGGTATTGATAAGCGATTCTGAGCAAGGAATTACTGCAAGCACTGAAAGATAACATTTTAGGGGTTTTCTTGATATAAGCAACAGGAAAGTAAAAGCGAGCAAAGTAAAAGGCACTGAAGAGTAACAACTGACCCAATCCTTTCTGAGCAAAGGAGAGGCCTAGCAACTGAACTTATAAAGGCTAAAGTGTTCTTGAGGACACACGGGAGAGGTAGTCATGTGCTTTCGCCATATTCCGTATCGGTACTATGTTATGTGTTGATAAGTGTTGAGTGGGTGGATCTATGCTAGTACACTCTCTAGACTAAGATGAGTGCACTCTTATGATTAAACACCTTGCAAGCATCCGCAAATACAAGATAGTATTTAAGGCAAAAGCCTAACCATAGCAATACGATCGATGATCCATTGTTCCCTTGTGCAAAAGCGTGCGAACTGGGGTTCAGGTTTCTGTCACTCCGGCAACCCACCGTAAGAATTCTTTGTACACAATGTATTCCCCTAGGTCCTTAATAAGGCGAAGTGTTGAGTGTTCGACTCACACAACACCACTAGTAGAATAACAACACAACTTAAGTATCAAACAACACATATTACTTCAACATCATATGACTACTAACAACAAGACTTTTCCCATGTCCTCAAGAACTAAGGTAACTACTCACAAGACATAAAAGAGATCATGATCAGTGGAGATAAATGGATGATAAACAATCTGGACATAATGATATTTCTCCAACAAAACTCAATAGCATTCACAACAAAGTAGTAATCAACACCGATGGAGTAGAAAGGATAGATAGTACGGGTTACAACACAAGTTGCAATTGTGAGATGAGATTTGGATGAAGATGGAGATGGTGCTGATGTTGGGGATGATGTTGATGATGATCTCGATGATGCCCGTGACGATGGTGATGACGATGGCGATGATCTCCCCTTCCGGGAGGTGATCTCCCCGGCGGAATCTGCCCGCCAGAGATGGCTTTTTCTTCTCTGTAGGTTTCCGCCACGGAGCGGCGGTGGAACTCCGTCAAAACTCCCCTTTTTAGGGTTTTCGGATGACGAGGAGTATATAGGCAAAAGGGGGCAGCCGGAAGTGGGCCAGGGGCTCCAGGCCCCCCCCCCGGCGCGGCCAGGGAGGGGGCCGCGCCAGGTGGCCGCCTGGGCGCCCTGTGCCCCCCCTCTGGTTGCCCTTTTGCGTGTCTTCATGACCCGTCTGGAAAATACCCTCCGCCGATTTTCAGGTAATTTGGAGGTATTCTTCTTCAGCAACTCAGTGTTCACTTTTTACCGCTGAATCCTGCGTCTGCTGCTTCGGCACCGGAAAGTTGCAAACTGTGTAAAATAGGCCAAAACAACATAAGAACATCATCGTAATGTGAAATATATCAATGAATAAGGATGAATTACGATATAAAATAGTGATGCATTTTGGACGTATCAACACCCCCAAGCTTAGACCTCGCTTGTCCCCAAGCGAATACTGAGCTCGGTAAACCTGTCCACAAGTTTAGAGAGTGAAGTGTCGATAAATAGAATACAGACAAGAAGCATCATAGTTTCTTCACCAACTCAAATATCCTCAACAACAATCTTCAACTCATAAGGCCTTTATAAAAGAGTGGTAACACTTATATTCGGAAGTAGGGCTAAGGAAACTCATCAAATCATGGCAAACATGTCCTTTGGTCAAAGAACAACTAATAGCTTTACTCTTGCTCTTTCTCTTTATGTTTTGATGAGATTAATTGAAGCTTTTGAAAGAACATGTTATTAGGCAAGAAGTGAAAGTGTTAACACAAAGGAAGATGTTTGCCTTAGCTGGGCTTGACAAACAACTTACTTATCAAATGATAATGTCAACAAGGATATGCTATGACAAATCTTAATGCAACTTTATATGAATGAATCCTCGTCAACATCAAATGTCTGCTCTCTTTAAGAATAGAAGGAAGTAGGAATAACTAACTCAACCCAAAACTAAGAGATAGGCCCCGCTCTAGGGAAGTAGGGAAAACTCATGTGCTATCCTTAAATCAAACAGAATGAAAACAAGTTTTGAGAGGTGCATGATTTGTCAACGAATGCTAATAGATAACTCAATTACTTCTCGAGCTGGACAAGTTTCGAGGAACGGCTCCCGTACGGGGACGATCACATCCCCTAAATCTCCTTTGTTTATCGCTGCCAAAGTTTTCTGATTTCTCATGAACAAAGCGTGAAGGAGGGTTTGTTTGTTGTATTATCTTTTATGAGCCGGGCGCACTCATGCGAGTTCCTTCTCGTATTAGGGGTTTGCAGATTAGACATGCAATCCCGGGGTAAAACTTGTCCAACTTAAAAAGATCATGAATGAACTATTACTTCCTCATGAGCTAAAACTGGGGCACAAAATAGAAGATTTTGAACATTTAAGGATAACACATAAATTCTATACTTTAGGAGGTGGTAGTGGAATACCACGAATAGGAAGGTATGGTGGACTCATATGGAAGGTATTGGTTTAAGGGTATGGATGCACAAGCAGAATTCCGCTTAGTACTGAGTTTAGGCTAGCAAATGCTTTGAGAGAACAGACAATTGATGATGACTAAGATGCAAAGAAATATAAAGCATAAACATTAGAATAAGCATAACACATGAAGTTGTCTTCCTTGTCAGCATAACACTTCAAGCTTAATAACATAAAGGTTTTGGCTATGTCGCTACTTTAAGAAAATCATGCTTGTTGTTATGACCAAAGCTATGTTTGCCAAGATTAAATAAGGTTTTCATAGCCATACCTGATATAAGGTCAATACTCCCCATAAGAATCATCATATAAGGTCGATTGCGTGAAGAGAATACCGAGTGCAGCAAAGGAACCAATAGACTTCTCATTAATATTCCATCATAGACGACTCCACACTCACAGATACAATCTCTCCACCGAAGGAGTGATAGACCTCAATGCACACACCTATTTCATATAATAACCTCCCTAGACATGATACGACTCTTCTTGACTCTAAAAGACAAAAGATAAAGATAAAGATACCGGGCACTCCCCCAAGCTTGGAACAAGCCAAGGGAATGCCATTACCCAACGAGATTTCACTCCTCATTCTTGTTGACGTTGATCACGTAGTCCTCGGCGAAGCGCTTCCATGGAAGGGGTTCTTCAGTCTCATATGAGAAGTTTGTCTCCTGAATCCTGCATCCAGCACCCATACCCATGCGCATAAACCTTAGTTCATACTCACAGTTCTGGTGATGTAGATCATAAATTTGCCCTTGGAGCTCTTTAATTCTTTCTTCAAATGCGGTGATGCTTTTCCACATCTCCTTCATCTCCTTCAGGAAGTAGGTCTTCAGCTCGTTGATGATGTCAAAGTTAGCTTCAACACCACGCTCGATCATCTTCTTGTACTTGAAGACTTCTTGCTCCACTTCTTCTAGCCTGGCCTGGATGCTTCCCTCCTTGATAGGTCCCTTCAGATCTTCTTGATGGAGGACACCGTCCTCCATCCGAACAACCTGAGGGTGCTTCTTCACCTCAGCGAGGTAAGGGTTGATGACGTTGACGACGAACTTGTCCTTGGGGGAACTTGGAGAAGCCATGGCACCTAGGTCTAGCTGAAAGATTCCCTGGCAGAAACAGATCAAAAAGAAAACACACGAAATCGCGAGATACGTTGCTGGAATAATCCGGGCAAATATATAATAAAAATTTATGCACAAAAAGGAAGGTAACAGGCTAAAGCGGGGTCGGAGACGGACTCCTGGGTGCCCAGGCGGCCTCCCGGCGCGGCCAGGAGGTAGGGCGTGCCAGGGGGGCGCCTGGGCCCCCTGGAGCTTGTCTCCGGCTCCACTTAGGCTTAGAATTTTACTAATTTTGCAAAAACTCATAATATGGAACTTTTATGGCGGTTCGCGATGTTTCCTTACCGTAATACATACGTTTTCTTATTCTGCTTCCGCTGGTGTCTGAAACAGGGCTGCAACATGTTCTTCGTGAGTTGCTGTGTATATCATATTCACATCAACATTGACAGGGTCTCCTGCTATGTAATGCTTAAGTCTTTGCCCATTCACAACTTGAGGTTTGGTGCCTTCAAAATTGTTAATCTTAATTACACCAGACCAATAGACTTCTTCAATATGAAATGGCCCTTCCCACCTGGAAAGTAGTTTGCCTGGAGAAAACCTGAAACGGGATCTAAACAACAAAACTTTATCACCAACATTAAATTCACGTTTCAGAATCCTCCTATCATGCCACTTCTTTACCTTTTCCTTGAACATTTTAGCGCTCTCGTAAGCTTCACTTCTCCACTCATCTAGAGAAGTCAAGTTCATGAGACGCTTCTCACCAGCTAACTTTGGGTCAGCATTAAGCTCTCTAACAGCCCAGAAAGCTTTGTGCTCTAACTCTAATGGCAAATGGCAAGCCTTGCCATACACGATCTTATAGGGGGACATGCCCATGGGGTTTTTGTAAGCAGTTCTATACGCCCACAAAGCATCTCCTAACTTATTTGACCAGTCCTTTCTATTTCTGTTTACTGTCTTTTGCAAGATCAACTTAATCTCTCTATTGGTGAGCTCAACTTGCCCACTAGTTTGAGGATGGTACGGTGAAGCAATTCTATGATTGACATCGTACTTGGCTAAAGCTTTTCTAAAAGCTCCATGCGTGAAGTGTGATCATCCATCAGTCATGAGATACCTAGGTACACCAAACCTAGGAAAAATCACATCTTTGAGCATTTTCAAAGATGTCTTGTGATCAGCACTTTCAGTGGGGATTGCTTGAACCCACTTGGTCACATAATCAACCGCTACTAAAATGTGAGTGTACTTGTGCGAAGAAGGAAAAGGACCCATAAAATCAAAACCCCAACAATCAAAAGGTTCAATCACTAGTGAGTAATTCATAGGCATCTCATTCCTTCTACTAATGTTACCAACTCTCTGACATTTATCATAGGCTAAAACATAATTTCTAGCATCCTTAAAGAGAGTAGGCCAATAAAAACCTGATTGAAGAACCTTATGTGCGGTCCTCTCACCGGCATGATGTCCTCCATAGGGACTATCATGACACTGTCTGAGAATGTCCTTCTACTCATGTTCCGGTATGCATCTTCTCACGATCCCGTCGGGACCTTCTTTGAAAAGATGTGGGTCATCCCAAAAGTAGTGCCTCAAATCATGAAAGAACTTCTTCCTTTGCTGAAATGTTAAACCTGGAGGCAAATACTTTGCAACGATAAAATTAGCATAATCTGCAAACCAAGGATCGGAAAGAGATTGTACTTTTACAACGGCAAGTTGCTCTTCTGGAAAACTGTCGTTGACTGGGATGGGATCATGCGGTATATCTTCCATCCTTGAAAGATTGTCAGCCACCGGATTGTCTTCTCCTTTCCAATCAACAATCTGCAAATCAAATTCTTGAAGAAGGAGTACCCATCTGATAAGCCTTGGCTTGGCATCCTTCTTTGTCATAAGGTACTTAATGACAGCATGGTCAGTATGAATAATAACTTTGGAATCAACAATATACTGCCTAAACTTATCACAAGAAAACACTACAGCTAAGAATTCTTTCTCAGTAGTAGCATAATTCTTTTGAGCACTATCAAGGGTTTTACTAGCATAATGTATAACATTCAATTTCTTATCAACTCTTTGTCCTAAAATAGCTCCAACAGCAAAATCACTAGCATCACACATAATCTCAAAAGGTAAATTCCAGTTAGGTGGTTGTACTATAGGAGCGGTTATTAAAGTTTTCTTAAGAACTTCAAAAGCTTCCTTACAATACAAAAGGAACGTCCTTCTGGAGAAGATTAGTGAGGGGCCTCGAAGTCTTAGAAAAGTTTTTAATAAATCTTCTATAGAAACCAGCATGACCAAGAAAACTGCGAATACCTTTGATGTCCCTTGGATAGGGCATCCTCTCAATTGCTTCGATCTTGGCCTTGTCCACCTCAATTCCCCTTTCGGAAATCTTGTGACCAAGAACAATTCCTTCGTTAAGCATGAAGTCACACTTCTCCCAGTTGAGTACCAGATTTGTCTCCTCACATCTCTGCAAAACTTTATTAAGGTTGTGGAGACAATGGTCAAAGGAAGTTCCATAGACGGAGAAATCGTCCATGAAGACTTCCACAATCTCCTCACAGAATCCATGAAAGATAGCAGACATACACCTTTGAAAAGTAGCAGGGGCATTACATAAACCAAAAGGCATATGCCTGTAAGCATAAGTACCAAAGGGACAAGTAAAAGTGGTCTTCTCTTGATCAACAGTGTTAACATGAATTTGAGAGAAGCCAGAATAGCCATCGAGGTAACAAAAGTGGGTATTTTTGGATAACCTTTCAAGCATTTGGTCGATGAACGGCAGCGGGTAGTGATCCTTCCTGGTTGCCTTGTTCAGCTTCCTGTAATCAATACACATTCTATATCCAATAATAATTCTCTGAGGTATTAGTTCATTCTTATCATTAGGAACCACAGTTGTACCTCCTTTCTTAGGAACACAATATACTGGGCTTACCCACTTACTATCAGCTATAGGGTAGATAATACCTGCGGCTAGAAGCTTGAGAATCTCAGTTCTTACAACATCCATCATCTTCGGGTTCAACCGTCGTTGATGATCAACAACTGGTTTAGCATCAGGCTCAAGGTTGATAGTATTTTGACAGATAGATGGACTAATCCCCTTAAGATCATCAAGGGTATAGCCAATTGCACCTCGGTGTTTACGAAGTACTTCCGATAGTCGCTCTTCTTCATATCCCGAAAGGTTAGAGTTGATAATAACATGATATACTTTCTTTTCATCTAAATAAGCATACTTGAGCGTATCAGGAAGAGGTTTAAGATCGAACACTGGGTCTTCTTTTGGTTTTGATAAAATTCCCAAAGGTTCAACCGGAAGGTTGTTCTTCAGGATAGCAGGTTGTCTCAAGAATATTTCATCTAGTTCATTTCTTTCCTGCATATGCAAATCATTCTCGTGGTCCTCCATATATTGCTGCAAATGATCATTAGGGGGAATAGCAATAGAAGCAATACTTTCAATAATTCTATCATCACTAGGTAAATCGGTACCACGAGGCTGCTTAGAGAACTTAGAAAAATTAAATTCATATGACTCACCATTGAATTCAACAGAAACTTCACCTTTCTTGCAATCTATTATAGCTCCACAAGTTCTAAGAAAAGGTCTACCAAAAATAATAGGACAAAAATTGTCCCTCTCTGAACCAAGTACTAGAAAGTCGGTAGGGTATTTTACCTTTCTACATAGGACTTCAACGTCCCTCACAATTCCGATAGGAGAGATAGTTGTTCTGTTTGCAAGATGAATGGTAACATCAACTCCTTCAAGTTCACAAGGGGAAATCTCACCGATGATCTCTTCATAAAGTGAATAGGTGATGGCTTCTCGCCCCTCGTTGGTTACCCCAAGTGGAAGGTTTGAGATGCAGTGTAGCGGTAGTTTTCCCTTGGCAAAGATACCAAGGATCGATTTCCCCTGAGACTCCTAGTTTCAACAAGAAGGTGTCAACTGCTAACGGCGCTAGATATTAGCAATCAACCGGACCTGCACACAGATACAAATAACTTTGCTCCCAACGAGTATAGAGAGGTTGTCAATCCCTCCGGCCTTGTCGTTTACAAAGGGTCAAACGCAAGAGATAATAGTGATAGGTAAAACTGTAACTAGTATGTAAAAGCAGAAAGTAAATAGTGGATGTGATCAGTGATGGTAATATGGACCGGGGTCCCATGATGTTCACAAGTGATGTCTCTCTCCTAAAAGACGATAAAATAGCTATGTGAGGTAAACAAATTACAGCTGGGCAATTGACAGAATTATGTGCGCAAACCAATGCTAACTATGTTGCAAGAAAGGTAGAGGTTCAAAGCATGGGCGGTACGCCAAGGCAAGTAGACCGAAATCCATCTGCATCTACTACTAATCATCCACCTTGAGATATCTATCCAGAGCATCTCGCTGGTATTAAGTTGCGAGTCCCACCCATAGTGTAAACTCAATGCAACAGACAACTGCATTAAAAGAACTTTGCGTAAAGTAAACAATCCTTGCACCCGCGAGTACAAGCACCGTTGTTTTCCCCCTTGTGGCAACAGCACATCCCCTAGACTCATGTTTCTGTCACTCAAGCTAGTCATCGAGGGGCATGAACCCACAATCGAGCATAACGTTCCCTCTTGGAGTCACTACCAACTACTTGGCCAAAGCAATAAATAGCAACGGAGAACATGCAAGAATTACTTACGAACATAAATATAAAAGAGGTAAATCAAATATATTACTCAAACACAATCTGAACATAATCTCACAATCCATCGGATCCCAGCAAACTCAACATAGCAACAGCATAAGGATTACATATGTGCCTCGATCATGTAGGGCAGCTCACGAGGTCTAATTAGTGAAGCACAAGAAGGGGAGGAGAACATCACATAGCTACTGGTCATGGACCCACGGTCCAAGGGAGACTACTCACAACTCATCCGGGAGGCGTCCATGGTGGTGGAGAGGCTCCCGGTGGTGATCCTCCCCTCCGGCAGGGTGCCGGGAAGAGTTCTCCTGGTGCTCCCGATCTTGGAAGCGCGGTGGCGGCGGAACAGAGATGAGATCGCGAAAAAGGGTTCCGTCCTCCAGGGTTTCGGGACACGTGTTAAATATATGCCAAAGGGGGGCATCAGCGATGGCCTGGGGGGCCCAGGCGCCCCCCCCGGCGCGGCCAGGAGGGGGGCTGCGCCACCAGGGCGCCTGGAGCCCTGGTGGCCCCCCTCCGGCCCTACTTCGGCCGTGTGGAAGCTTCCGGAACGCTGATTTTTTATATAATTTTTCCGGGATTTTTCTGGTAGTTTACGTGATGGGAAAACCTGAAATACAAAAACAGCAGAAAACAGAAACTGGCACTGGGGTGCATTGAGTTAATAGGTTAGTCCAAATATGATCAAAAGTGTATGGAAGTGTATAAATATCATAGCAATATCACCCAAAAGAGGCATGGAGCAAGCAGAAATTATAGATACGTTTTGGACGTATCAACATCCCCAAGCTTAATTCCTGCTCGTCCTCGAGTAGGTAAATGATAACAAGTATAATTTCTGTGGTGACATGCTATTAACCATATAAGGACTTTTTATAGTCACATGACAAAAGCTTACTGAGACAATGAATCTGTAGTAATTAAGTTGCCTCATGAGAAAATCACAAAGAACTGAAAGTTTCACAATATGATACTGAAACATCAAATAGATTTGTAATGAGCATGGTGTGCAAATATGATAAAGTGATATCTCGCTTGCCTCCTTTAGCAAAACATAAATGCAGGGGAACCTCCAAGGTTTAAGTGATGACTAGATACAATGATTTCAGAATAAACGATATCACAATCATGCAAAAGACAATGCTACTTTAGGACAATGCACATTACACTCAGAATGACAATCATGCTCTCAGTAGTTTGTGCTTAAAGAAGGCGGAGACTCTCGAACCGTGGCTTTTGTTGGCAAGGTTGAAAACCCGTAGTCGGAAACAAAGACAAAACATGTACCAGAGCTCTTGGTTTTAAAAACAGAAATAAAAATTATTTTTTTGGATATGCATATTTCGTCAACGAATGCTAGCAGGTAACTCAATTACTTCTCGAGCTGGACAAGTTTCGAGGAACGGCCCCCGAATGAGGACGATCACATCCTCTTAATCTCCTTTTTTTATCACCGCCAAAGTTTTCTGATTTCTCACGAACAAAGCGTGAAGGAGGGTTTGTTTGTTTATATTATTTTTTAATGAGCCGGGTGCACTCTATGCCAGTTCCTTCTCGTATTATGGGTTTGCACATTAGACATGCAATCCCGGGGTGAAGCTTGTCCAACTTAAAACGATCATGAATTAACTTCTACTTCCTCATGAACTAAAACAGAGGCATAAAACAGAAATGCTTTTTTTTTGAATAATTTCGATATGGTACATGAAAGTCTTCGTTAGGAATGACAGGTAAATACCATGTATAGGAAGGTATGGTGGACTCATATGTCATAACTGGTTTAAAGGATTTTGGATGCACAAGCAGTCAGTCCGCTTAGTACAGGTGGAGGTTAGCAAAAGACTGGGAGCGACCAACTAAGAGAGCAATGACGGTCATAATCATGCAGAGCGACAAAGCAACATTGAATCAGGCATGGAAGTTATATCGCTACTCAGAAACTAAAGATCATTAAGGCTTGACTGACTTTCTTTACAGTCTTAAATATGCGCGAGCATACGCCAAGTCAATCAAAATAAATTCTTGAAGGAAGATATTACTAAACCATACCACATCATAGGCAAACAAATCATGTTGGTACTCCAATAACACATTGGGAACCCCCCAGCTATTTGAGACTAACCATAAGAAAACATGAACTACTAAGCGCCATTATGCACGTAGCATTTTTATCATAGACATATCGACCAATGCAACAGAAGCCAACTCTCTTAACAAGATAAGCATGAAAACTAAGAGAGTTCCAACGACCAACTAAACAAAAGCTCTCTAAAAAGATAAGCATGAAAACTGAGAGCTGAACATGACAGTAGCTATTGAAAGACCAAGAACATACACAGCATAGATAGACATGAAAATTCTATGTTGTGTTCTAGGTTGAAGTGGAGCGTGTTTCTCTCCCACACAAAGAAAGCTGAGTTCCAACTCGTTATGAAAAGAAAGCAAAGCTAACGAAAACTAAAAAGGAAAACTAAAAGCAAGACGCTCCAAGCATAGCACATAACACATGAAGTGATAAAAATATAGTGGAACGAAAGACGAACTGATAATGTTGATGGAGAAGGGGATGCACGGGGGCATCCCCAAGCTTAGACGCTTGAGTCTCCTAGAATATTTCTTGGGGGTGCATGGGGGCATCCCCAAGCTTGAGCGCTTGACACTCCTGGATCTTTTTATCATCTTCCCTCGCACACTTGAAAACTCCCTTCATACATAACTCATCATAATCTGATTAGCGAGGTTAGTACCCATAATAATATAATTGTTCCTTGCTGGAAATAAGGATATTCTTGAAGGTCTAGTGTTTCTCAAGATTGCCAAAAGGTTTTTGCAAAGAAAAAGCAAGATCAAGGTTTGCAAAATGAAGGAAAGGCAAAACATGACAGAATCTGTGAAAAACAGAACAACAGGTAGTAAATGATTTTTTCGGGGCACTTCTGCAACTCTAATCAAAAAACTCAGAACAGACGCCCAAAAGACAATTGTATAGAGCACGCTGTCGAAAAAATTCAGACCAAAAAGATGATCTAGTGATTTTATACGAATTTTTCTATCCAAGGACAGAATCTGTTTCCTGGACAGCACGTCACAACTTTTGAACTTTCTTGCAATCAGAGGCTACACTTGGCACAAAGTTGAAAAGCAAAGATACAATGATGATGATACTGTAGTAACAAACATCAAGACACAACAAAAGCAAAATAAAATTTTATTCATTGTGGGCTGCCTCCCAAAAGCACTTTCTTTTATGCCTTTAAGCTAGGCATAATGCAAAAAGATCAAGTTTTATCAAGAGTAAAATAATAGCTAGCCCGTATAACGGACTCAAAAGGTAACTTAATCTTCTTTCTAGGGAAGTGTTCCATCCCTTTCTTGGGAGGAAATTGGAATTTTATATTCCCCTCTTTTATGTCAATGATAGCACCAACGGTGCGAAGAAAAGGTCGTCCCAAAATAATTGGACAAGAAGGTTCACATTCAATATTCATAATAGTAAAATCA
This sequence comes from Secale cereale, assembly GCA_902687465.1. Lineage (NCBI taxonomy): Eukaryota > Viridiplantae > Streptophyta > Magnoliopsida > Poales > Poaceae > Secale > Secale cereale. Next base: position 65,059,356 of record LR738716.1, read on the forward strand.
ACGGGAACGTAGTTGTCATTGACAATGATAAGCACATCGTCGATCCTCCCCAAAGGTTTCTTTATGGAAGAATCAACAAGACGAACACCAAAAGAACAAGAATCAAAAGGTTTCAATTTAAGCATATCATATATTCTTTTGGGCATAACAGAGGTACTAGCTCCAACATCACATAAAGCATAGCAAGAGAAGTTATTCAACTTAATTTTAATCATAGGATCCCAACCATCTTCTAGCTTTGTAGGTATGGAGGCTTCTACTCTAAGTTTCTCCTCCCTAGCTTTGATAAGAGCATTAGTGATATGCTCTGTGAAGGCAAGGTTAAGCGTGCTAGTGCGGGGATCTCTAGACATCTTGTGAAGGAAATCAATAACTTCGGTAAGAGTGCAATTATCAAAATCAAGGTCACTACTATCAAGTAAAGTGGTAGTGGTGTCCTTTAGGTTCACTTGTTTGGTAGTTTCTATGGTCATAGCAACACCATTAATAGGTCCAATGGGACCAGGAGTGCATTGGGTGCTAAGAGTTTGGATATCCTCAACAACTTGGATAGTAGCAACATTGTGGTGGGTAGGAAGGTTCTTAATTCTATCTTCTTCCTCCCTTTCTCTAGCCCATCTCTCTTTAAGTTTAGCCAACATCCTAATGTTTTCATTAATTTTCACTTGAATAGCATTCATAGGAGTGACCTTCCTCTCCTCAAGAGGAGAAGTTCTAATTTTTAGCAATTCTACCTCATGGGCTAAATTGTCTACCTTCGAAGAGAGATCATCTAGTTTGTTTAGTTTTTCTTCTACACTCTTATTAAAGGCTTTTTGGGTAGTGATGAAATCTTTAAGCATAATCTCTAGTTCAGTAGTGGAGTTCTTGGTGCTAGGATAAGCATTGTTGTTCCCATAAGAATTAGAGGGGAACGGTCTAGGATTGCTACCAAAATTACTCCTATAAGCATTGTTATTAAAATTGTTTCTAAAGATAAAGTTCACATCTACTTGTTCTTGAGCAATCAAAGAATTTAAAGGAACATCACGAGGATCAACAGAAGATTGCTTCGAAAGTAGAGACATGATCAAGTCAACTTTTTTATTTAGGGAGGAAATCTCCTCGACAGAGTTTACCTTCCTACCTGTTGGAGCGCGTTCGGTGTGCCATTGGGAATAGTTGGTCATCATATCATCGAGAAGCTTCGTGGCAGCACCAAGTGTAGTTGACATAAAGGTTCCTCCCACGGCCGAATCTAACAAGTTCCGCGAGGTAAAGTTCAAGCCTGCATAAAAAGTTTGGATAACCATCCAAGTAGTCAAACCATGAGTAGGGCAGTTCTTGACAAGAGATTTCATACGTTCCCAAGCTTGGGCAACGTGTTCATTATCCAATTGTTTAAAATTCATTATGTTACTTCTTAGTTGGATAATTTTAGCAGGTGGATAGTATTTTCCAATAAAAGCATCTTTGCACTTGTCCCATGAATCTATGCTATTTCTAGGCAAAGATTGAAACCAAATTTTAGCTCCTCCTCTCAAGGAGAAAGGAAAAAGCTTAAGCTTAACAATATCACCATCTATTTCAGTGTACTTTTGCATATCACAGAGTTCAACAAAGTTGTTTAAGTGTAAAGCAGCATCATCTCCAGCACCGGAGAATTGATCTTTCATAACTAGGTTCAGTAAAGCAGGTTTAATTTCATACGAAGGTGCTGAAGTGGCAGGTGTAGTGATAGGCGTGCAGAAAAAGTCATCGTTATTGTGACTAGTGAAGTCACACAACTTGGTGTTCTCGGTGGAACCCATAGCAGCAAGCAAGCAAGATAACTATTTTTGTGATTTTCGATAAAAGATACTAAAGAAAAACTGAAAGGTAAACTAACAAGACTAAAAAGCAAAGGTAAAAGATACGTGCAACTCCCCTATCTTGAAGAGTGGAGTCCCCGGCAACGGCGCCAGAAAACTTTGCTTGATGGCTTCTCGCCCCTCGTTGGTTACCCCAAGTGGAAGGTTTGAGATGCAGTGTAGCGGTAGTTTTCCCTTGGCAAAGATACCAAGGATCGATTTCCCCTAAGACTCCTAGTTTCAACAAGAAGGTGTCAACTGCTAACGGCGCCAGATATTAGCAATCAACCGGACCTGCACACAGATACAAATAACTTTGCTCCCAACGAGTACAGAGAGGTTGTCAATCCCTCCGGCCTTGTCGTTTACAAAGGGTCAAACGCAAGAGATAATAGTGATAGGTAAAACTGTAACTAGTATGTAAAAGCAGAAAGTAAATAGCGGATGTGATCAGTGATGGTAATATGGACTGGGGTCCCATGATATTCACTAGTGATGTCTCTCTCCCAAAGGACGATAAAACAGCTATGTGAGGTAAACGAATTACAGCTGGGCAATTGACAGAATTATGTGCGCAAACCAATGCTAACTATGTTGCAAGAAAGGTAGAGGTTCAAAGCATGGGCGGTACGCCAAGGCAAGTAGACCGAAATCCATCTGCATCTACTACTAATCATCCACCTTGAGATATCTATCCAGAACATCTCGCTGGTATTAAGTTGCGAGTCCCACCCATAGTGTAAACTCAATGCAACAGCCAACGGCATTAAAAGAACTTTGCTTAAAGTAAACAATCCTTGCACCCGCGAGTACAAGCACCGTTGTTTTCCCCCTTGTGGCAACAGCACATCCCCTAGACTCATGTTTCTGTCACTCAAGCTAGTCATCGAGGGGCATGAACCCACAATCGAGCATAACGTTCCCTCTTGGAGTCACTACCTACTACTTGGCCAAAGCAATAAATAGCAACGGAGAACATGCAAGAATTACTTACGAACATAAATATAGAAGAGGTAAATCAAATATATTACTCAAACACAATCTGAACATAATCTCACAATCCATCGGATCCCAGCAAACTCAACATAGCAACAGCATAAGGATTACATATGTGCCTCGATCATGTAGGGCAGCTCACGAGGTCTAATTAGTGAAGCACAAGAAGGGGAGGAGAACATCACATAGCTACTGGTCATGGACCCATGGTCCAAGGGAGACTACTCACAACTCATCCGGGAGGCGTCCATGGTGGTGGAGAGGCTCCCGGTGGTGATCCTCCTCTCCGGCAGGGTGCCGGGAAGAGTTCTCCTGGTGCTCCCGATCTTGGAAGCACGGCGGCGGCGGAACAGAGATGAGATCGCGAAAAAGGGTTCCGTCCTCCAGGGTTTCGGGACGCGTGTTAAATATATGCCAAAGGGGGGCATCAGCGGAGGCCTGGGGGGCCCAGGCGCCCCCCGGCGCGGCCTGGAGGGGGGCCGCGCCACCAGGGCGCCTGGAGCCCTGGTGGCCCCCCTCCGGCCCTACTTCGGCCGTGTGGAAGCTTCCGGAACGCTGATTTTTTATATAATTTTTCCGGGATTTTTCTGGCAGTTTATGTGATGGGAAAACCTGAAATACAAAAACAGCAGAAAACAGAAACTGGCACTGGGGTGCACTGAGTTAATAGGTTAGTCCAAATATGATCAAAAGTGTATGGAAGTGTATAAATATCATAGCAATATCACCCAAAAGAGGCATGGAGCAAGCAGAAATTATAGATACGTTTTGGATGTATCAATAGGGGATAGCACTAGCACTCGATCCCAAATCGCATAGCCCATAATAATTGTGATCTCCTATTTTTACAGATACTACTGGAGTACCTGAAATTGGGCCTTTATTCTTGGCTGTGACAAGGTTAGTGGAAACAGCACAAAAATTTATATTGGAATCCAAAACATCATTAGTAACAAGGTCTTTAACCAATGCAACTTGAGGATCGACCTTGATCTGGTCCTCAGGCTCATCAATTCTTCTCTCACTTTTATTTATTACGCCCGTCACAAGAGAGTGATCCCTTATCCTTGCGGGAAAAGGAGGCTTTTCATATATAACTGCATGCAAAATAGGGTCAGCAACATGAATATCAACAGGTAGCTCTTTGAAAGGTTCATGATGCTGGTCTCTCTTCTTTTTAAAAGAATCAACGTGATAGGCAAAAACCTTACAGAAATCAATCATTAGATGGGAATCAAGACCAATCTTAGAGCAAAAAGTATTGAAGTAATCAGTTTTCACATAGCTCTCAATATAATCATGCTCATAATTTATAGCGGGTTCAGTACCTTTATCGATTTCCCAATCTTCGGTATTCCTCTGGATCCTTTCAATGAGATCCCACCTTTCTTCAACACTCTTCGTCTGAAATACCCCACTAGAGGAGGCATCCATCATCTCCTTATCCTGACGAGAAAGCCTGGCATAAAAATTTGTAAGTATAATTTCCTTGGGGAGCTCATGAATAGGACATTTGAGCATTAGGGACTTCAATCTCCCCCAAGCTTGAGCAATGCTTTCTCCGTCACGAGACCTAAAGTTATAGATATAGTTCCTGTCTCGATGAATTTCATGAAGAGGATAAAACTTAGTATAAAAGAGAGACATAAGCTCTTGCCAATCAAGCAAGTGCGAGTTATCGAGAAGCTTATACCAATCTGAAGCTTTATCTATAAGCGATACGGAGAACAATTTCCTCATGACAAACTCCATTGATACACCTGCAAGATTAAATAATGAACATAGTTGTGACAGATATAGCAAGTGTTCACCGGGATGTCTGTCTCCTGCATAACGATTAGCCAAAACATAATCGATAATACCAGCTGGTATTTTATAGGGCACAATTTCAGTAGGGGGAGGAGCAACCACCACAGGTGCGGGGTGTCTTCCCACGAGCAACGATCAAATAGCAAGGTTGTCCATAAGGACAAAGAGCAGCAACAACAAAATAAAAAAAACAGAAATATAAAAACTTCCTTACCAGTTTCACTTTACCAATAGCGCTACATTCCCCGGCAACGGCGCCAGAAAACGGTACTTGATGACCCACAACCGTAAGGGATCTATTACAGCGTTTTCGATAAGTATGAGTGTCGAACCCAACGAGGAGCAGAAGGTATTGATAAGCGATTCTGAGCAAGGAATTACTCCAAGCACTGAAAGATAACATTTTAGGGGTTTTCTTGATATAAGCAACAGGAAAGTGAAAGCGAGCAAAGTAAAAGGCACTGAAGAGTAACAAGTGGCCCAATCCTTTCTGAGCAAAGGAGAGGCCTAGCAACTGAACTTATAAAGGCTAAAGTGTTCTTGAGGACACACGGGAGAGGTAGTCATGTGCTTTAGCCATATTCTGTATCGGTACTATGTTATGTGTTGATAAGTATTGAGTGGGTGGATCTATGCTAGTACACTCTCTAGACTAAGATGAGTGCACTCTTATGATTAAACACCTTGCAAGCATCCGCAAATACAAGATAGTATTTAAGGCAAAAGCCTAACCATAGCAATACGATCGATGATCCATTGTTCCCTTGTGCAAAAGCGTGCGAACTGGGGTTCAGGTTTCTGTCACTCCGGCAACCCACCGTAAGCATTCTTTGTACACAATGTATTCCCCTAGGTCCTTAATAAGGCGAAGTGTTGAGTGTTCGACTCACACAACACCACTAGTAGAATAACAACACAACTTAAGTATCAAACAACACATATTACTTCAACTTCATATGACTACTGACAACAAGACTTTTCCCATGTCCTCAAGAACTAAGGTAACTACTCACAAGACATAAAAGAGATCATGATCAGTGGAGATAAATGGATGATAAACAATCTGGACATAATGATATTTCTCCAACAAAACTCAATAGCATTCACCACAAAGTAGTAATCAACACCGATGGAGTAGAGAGGATAGATAGTACGGGTTACAACACAAGTTGCAATTGTGAGATGAGATTTGGATGAAGATGGAGATGGTGCTGATGTTGGAGATGATGTTGATGATGATCTCGATGGTGCCCGTGACGATGGTGATGACGATTGCGATGATCTCCCCTTCCGGGAGGTGATCTCCCCGGCGGAATCTGCCCGCCGGAGATGGCTTTTTCTTCTCTATAGGTTTCCGCCACGGAGCGGCGGCGGAACTCCATCAAAACTCCCCTTTTTAGGGTTTTCGGATGACGAGGAGTATATAGGCAAAAGGGGGCAGCCGAAAGTAGGCCAGGGGCTCCAGGCGCCCCCCCCGGCGCGGCCAGGGAGGGGGCCGCGCCAGGTGGCCGCCTGGGCGCCCTGTGGCCCCCCTCTGGTTGCCCTTTTGCGTGTCTTCGTGATCCGTCTGGAAAATACCCTCCGTCGATTTTTAGGTAATTTGGAGGTATTCTTCTTCAGCAACTCAGCGTTCACTTTTTACCGCTGAATCCTGCGTCTGCTGCTTCGGCATCGGAAAGTTGCAAACTGTGTAAAATAGGCCAAAACAACATAAGAACATCATCGTAATGTGAAATATATCAATGAATAAGGATGAATTATGATATAAAATAGTGATGCATTTTGAACGTATCAACACCCCCAAGCTTAGACCTCGCTTGTCCCCAAGCGAATACTGAGCTCGGTAAACCTGTCCACAAGTTTAGAGACTGAAGTGTCGATAAATAGAATACGGACAAGAAGCATCATAGTTTCTTCACCAACTCAAATATCCTCAACAGCAATCTTCAACTCATAAGGCCCTTATAAAAGAGTGGTAACACTTATATTCGGAAGTAGGGCTAAGGAAACTCATCAAATCATGGCAAACATGTCCTTTGGTCAAAGAACAACTAATAGCTTTACTATTGCTCTTTCTCTTTATGTTTTGATGAGATTAATTGAAGCTTTTGAAAGAACATGTTATTAGGCAAGAAGTGAAAGTGTTAACACAAAGGAAGATGTTTGCCTTAGCTGGGCTTGACAAACAACTTACTTATCAAATGATAATGTCAACAAGGATATGATATGAAAAATCTTAATGCAACTTTATATGAATGAATCCTCGTGGACATCAAATGTCTGCTCTCTTTAAGAATAGAAGGAAGTAGGAATAACTGACTCAACCCAAAACTAAGAGATAGGCCCCGCTCTAGGGAAGTAGGGAAAACTCATGTGCTATCCTTAAATCAAACAGAATGAAAACAAGTTTTGAGAGGTGCATGATTTGTCAACGAATGCTAATAGATAACTCAATTACTTCTCGAGCTGGACAAGTTTCGAGGAACGGCTCCCGTACGGGGACGATCACATCCCCTAAATCTCCTTTGTTTATTGCTGCCAAAGTTTTCTGATTTCTCATGAACAAAGCGTGAAGGAGGGTTTGTTTGTTGTATTATCTTTTATGAGCCGGGCGCACTCATGCCAGTTCCTTCTCGTATTAGGGGTTTGCAGATTAGACATGCAATCCCGGGGTAAAACTTGTCCAACTTAAAAAGATCATGAATTAACTATTACTTCCTCATGAGCTAAAACAGGGGCACAAAATAGAAGATTTTGAACATTTAAGGATAACACATAAATTCTATACTTTAGGAGGTGGTAGTGGAATACCACGAATAGGAAGGTATGGTGGACTCATATGGAAGGTATTGGTTTAAGGGTATGGATGCACAAGCAGAATTCCGCTTAGTACAGAGTTTAGGCTAGCAAATGTTTGAGAGAACAGACAATTGATGATGACTAAGATGCAAAGCAATATAAAGCATAAACATTAGAATAAGCATAACACATCAAGTTGTCTTCCTTGTCCGCATAACACTTCAAGCATAATAACATAAAGGTTTTGGCTATGTCGCTACTTTAAGAAAAACATGCTTGTTGTTATGACCAAAGCTATGTTTGCCAAGATTAAATAAGGTTTTCGAAGCCATACCTGATATAAGGTCAATACTCCCCATAAGAATCATCATATAAGGTCGATTGCGTGAAGAGAGTACCGAGTGCAGCAAAGGAACCAATAGACTTCTCATTAATATTCCATCATAGACGACTCCACACTCACGGATACAATCTCTCCACCGAAGGAGTGATAGACCTCAATGCACACACCTATTTCATATAATAACCTCCCTAGACATGATACGACTCTTCTTGACTCTAAAAGACAAAAGATAAAGATAAAGATACCGAGCACTCCCCCAAGCTTGGAACAAGCCAAGGGAATGCCATTACCCAAGGAGATTTCACTCCTCATTCTTGTTGACGTTGATCACGTAGTCCTCGGTGAAGCGCTTCCATGGAAGGGGTTCTCCAATCTCATATGAGAAGTTTGTCTCCTGAATCCTGCATGCAGCACCCATACCCATGCGCATAAACCTTAGTTCATACTCACAGTTCTGGTGATGTAGATCATAAATTTGCCCTTGGAGCTCTTTAATTCTTTCTTCAGATGCGGTGATGCTTTTCCACATCTCCTTCAGGAAGTAGGTCTTCAGCTCGTTGATGATGTCAAAGTTAGCTTCAACACCACGCTCGATCATCTTCTTGTACTTGAAGACTTCTTGCTCCACTTCTTCTAGCCTGGCCTGGATGCTTCCCTCCTTGATAGGTCCCTTCAGATCTTCTTGATGGAGGACACCGTCCTCCATCCGAACAAACTGAGGGTGCTTCTTCACCTCAGCGAGGTAAGGGTTGATGACGTTGACGACGAACTTGTCCTTGGGGGAACTTGGAGAAGCCATGGCACCTAGGTCCAGCTGAAAGATTCCCTGGCAGAAACAGATCGAAAAGAAAACACACGAAATCGCGAGATACGTTGCCGGAACAATCCGGGCAAATATATAGCGAAAATTTATGCACAGAAAGGAAGGTAACAGGCTAAAGCGGGGTCGGAGACGGACTCCTGGGTGCACAGGCGGCCTCCCGGCGCGGCCAGGAGGTAGGGCGCGCCAGGGGGGCGCCTGGGCCCCCTGGAGCTTGTCTCCAGCTCCACTTAGGCTTAGAATTTTACTAATTTTGCAAAAACTCATAATATGGAACTTTTATGGCGGTTCGCGATGTTTCCTTACCGTAATACATACCTTTTCTTATTCTGCTTCCGCTGGTGTCGGAAACAGGGCTGCAACAAGTTCTTCGTGAGTTGTTGTGTATATCATATTCACATCAACATTGACAGGGTCTCCTGCTATGTAATGCTTAAGTCTTTTCCCATTCACAACTTGAGGTTTGGTGCCTTCAAAATTGTTAATCTTAATTGCACCAGACCGATAGACTTCTTCAATATGAAATGGCCCTTCCCACCTGGAAAGTAGTTTGCCTGGAGAAAACCTGAAACAGGATCTAAACAACAAAACTTCATCACCAACATTAAATTCACGTTTCAGAATCCTCCTATCATGCCACTTCTTTACCTTTTCCTTGAACATTTTAGCGCTCTCGTAAGCTTCACTTCTCCACTCATCTAGAGAAGTCAAGTTCATGAGACGCTTCTCACCAGCTAACTTTGGGTCAGCATTAAGCTCTCTAACAACCCAGAAAGCTTTGTGCTCTAACTCTAATGGCAAATGGCAAGCCTTGCCATACACCATCTTATAGGGGGACATACCCATGGGGTTTTTGTAAGCAGTTCTATACGCCCACAAAGCATCTCCTAACTTATTTGACAAGTCCTTTCTATTTCTGTTTACTGTCTTCTGCAAGATCAACTTAATCTCTCTATTTGTGAGCTCAACTTGCCCACTAGTTTGAGGATGGTACGGTGAAGCAATTCTATGATTGACATCGTACTTGGCTAAAGCTTTTCTAAAAGCTCCATGCGTGAAGTGTGATCCTCCATCAGTCATGAGATACCTAGGTACACCAAACCTAGGAAAAATCACATCTTTGAGCATTTTCAAAGATGTCTTGTGATCAGCACTTTCAGTGGGGATTGCTTCAACCCACTTGGTCACATAATCAACAGCTACTAAAATGTGAGTGTACCTGTGCGAAGAAGGAAAAGGACCCATAAAATCAAAACCCCAACAATCAAAAGGTTCAATCACTAGTGAGTAATTCATAGGCATCTCATTCCTTCTACTAATGTTACCAACTCTCTGACATTTATCACAGGCTAAAACATAATTTCTAGCATCCTTAAAGAGAGTAGGCCAATAAAAACCTGATTGAAGAACCTTATGTGCGGTCCTCTCACCGGCATGATGTCCTCCATAGGGACTATCATGACACTGTCTGAGAATGTCCTTCTGCTCATGTTCCAGTATGCATCTTCTCACGATCCCGTCGGGACCTTCTTTGAAAATATGTGGGTCATCCCAAAAGTAGTGCCTCAAATCATGAAAGAACTTCTTCCTTTGCTGAAATGTTAAACCTGGAGGCAAATACTTTGCAACGATAAAATTAGCATAATCTGCAAACCAAGGATCGGAAAGACATTGTACTTTTACAATGGCAAGTTGCTCGTCTGGAAAACTGTCGTTGACTGGGATGGGATCATGCGGTATATCTTCCATCCTTGAAAGATTGTCCGCCACCGGATTGTCTTCTCTGCTATCAACAATCTGCAAATCAAATTCTTGAAGAAGGAGTACCCATATGATAAGCCTTGGCTTGGCATCCTTCTTTGTCATAAGGTACTTAATGGCAGCATGGTCAGTATGAATAATAACTTTGGAATCAACAATATACTGCCTAAACTTTTCACAAGCAAACACTACAGCTAAGAATTCTTTCTCAGTAGTAGCATAAATCTTTTGAGCACTATCAAGGGTTTTACTAGCATAATGTATAACATTCAATTTCTTATCAACTCTTTGTCCTAAAACAGCTCCAACAGCAAAATCACTAGCATCACACATAATCTCAAAAGGTAAATTCCAGTCAGGTGGTTGTACTATAGGAGCGGTTATTAAAGCTTTCTTAAGAACTTCAAAAGCTTCCTTACAATCTTCATCAAATACAAAAGGAACGTCCTTCTGGAGAAGATTAGTGAGGGGCCTCGAAGTCTTAGAAAAGTTTTTAATAAATCTTCGATAGAAACCAGCATGACCAAGAAAACTACGAATACCTTTGATGTCCCTTGGATAGGGCATCCTCTCAATTTCTTCGATCTTGGCCTTGTACACCTCAATTCTCCTTTCGGAAATCTTGCGACCAAGAACAATTCCTTCGTTAACCATGAAGTGGCACTTCTCCCAGTTGAGTACCAGATTTGTCTCCTCACATCTCTGCAAAACATTTATTAAGGTTGTGGAGACAATGGTCAAAGGAAGTTCCATAGACGGAGAAATCGTCCATGAAGACTTCCACAATCTCCTCATAGAAACCATGAAAGATAGCAGACATACACCTTTGAAAAGTAGCAGGGGCATTACATAAACCAAAAGGCATATGCCTGTAAGCATAAGTACCAAAGGGACAAGTAAAAGTGGTCTTCTCTTGATCAGCAGTGTTAACATGAATTTGAGAGAAGCCAGAATAGCCATCGAGGTAACAAAAGTGGGTATTTTTGGATAACCTTTCAAGCATTTGGTCGATGAACGGCAGCGGGTAGTGATCCTTCCTGGTTGCCTTGTTCAGCTTCTTGTAATCAATACACATTCTATATCCAATAATAATTCTCTGAGGTATTAGTTCATTCTTATCATTAGGAACCACAATTGTACCTCCTTTCTTAGGAACACAATGTATCGGGCTTACCCACTTACTATCAGCTATAGGGTAGATAATACCTGCGGCTAGAAGCTTGAGAATCTAAGTTCTTACAACATCCATCATCTTCGGGTTCAACCGTCGTTGATGATCAACAACTGGTTTAGCATCAGGCTCAAGGTTGATAGTATGTTGACAGATAGATGGACTAATCCCCTTAAGGTCATCAAGGGTATAGCCAATTGCACCTTGGTGTTTACGAAGTACTTCCAATAGTCGCTCTTCTTCATATCCTGAAAGGTTAGAGTTGATAATAACATGATATACTTTCTTTTCATCTAAATAAGCATACTTGAGCGTATCGGGAAGAGGTTTAAGATTGAACACCGGGTCTTCTTTTGGTTTTGATAAAATTCCTAAAGGTTCAACCAGAAGGTTGTGCTTCAGGATAGCAGGTTTTCTCAAGAATATTTCATCTAGTTCATTTCTTTCCTGCATATGCAAATCATTCTCGTGGTCCTCCATATATTGCTGCAAAGGATCATTAGGGGGAATAGCAATAGAAGCAATACTTTCAATAATTCTATCATCACTAGGTAAATCGGTACCACGAGGCTGCTTAGAGAACTTAGAAAAATTAAATTCATATGGCTCACCATTGAATTCAACATAAACTTTACCTTTCTTGCAATCTATTATAGCTCCACAAGTTCTAAGAAAAGGTCTACCAAAAATAATAGGACAAAAATGTCCCTCTCTGAACCAAGTACTAGAAAGTCGGTAGGGTATTTTATCTTTCCACATAGGACTTCAACGTCCCTCACAATTCGAATAGGAGAGATAGTTGTTCTGTTTGCAAGATGAATGGTAACATCAACTCCTTCAAGTTCACAAGGGGAAATCTCACCGATGATCTCTTCATAAAGTGAATAGGGGTTAGCACTAGCACTCAATCCCAAATCGCATAGCCCATAATAATTGTGATCTCCTATTTTAACAGATACTACTGGAGTACCTGAAATTGGGCCTTTATTCTTGGCTGTGACAAGGTTAGTGGAAACAGCACAAAAATTTACATTGGAATCCAAAACATCATTAGTAACAAGGTCTTTAACCAATGCAACTTGAGGATCGACCTTGATCTGGTCATTAGGCTCATCAATTCTTCTCTCACTTTTATTTATTACGCCTGTCACAAGAGAGTGCTCCCTTATCCTTGCGGGAAAAGGAGGCTTTTCATATATAACTGCAGGCAAAATAGGGTCAGCAACATGAATATCAACAGGTAGCTCTTTGAAAGGTTCATGATGCTGGTCTCTCTTCTTTTTAAAAGAATCAACGTGAGAGGCAAAATCCTTACAGAAATCAATCATTAGATGGGAATCAAGACCAATCTTAGAGCAAAAAGTATTGAAGTAATTAGTTTTCACATAGCTCTCAATATAATCATGCTCATAATTTATAGCGGGTTCAATACCTTTATCGATTTCCCAATCTTCGGTATTCCTCTGGATCCTTTCAATGAGATTCCACCTTTCTTCAACACTCTTCGTCTGAAATACCCCACTAGAGGAGGCATCCAGCATCTCCTTATCCTGACGAGAAAGCCTGGCATAAAAATTTGTAAGTATAATTTCCTTGGGGAGCTCATGAATAGGACATTTGAGCATTAGGGACTTCAATCTCCCCCAAGCTTGAGCAATGCTTTCTCCGTCACGAGACCTAAAGTTATAGATATAGTTCCTGTCTCGATGAATTTCATGAAGAGGATAAAACTTAGTATAAAAGAGAGACATAAGCTCTTGCCAATCAAGCAAGTGCGAGTTATCGAGAAGCTTATACCAATCTGAAGCTTTATTTATAAGCGATACGGAGAACAATTTCCTCATGACAAACTCCATTGATACACCTGCAAGCTTAAATAATGAACATAGTTGTGACAGATAAAGCAAGTGTTCACCGGGATGTTTGTCTCCTACATAACGATTAGCCAAAACATAATCGATAATATCAGCTGGTATTTTATAGGGCACAATTTCAGTAGGGGGAGGAGCAACCACCACAGGTGTGGGGCGTCTTCCCACAAGCAACGATCCAATAGCAAGGTTGTCCATAAGGACAAAGAGTAGCAAAAGCAAAATAAAAAACAGAGATATAAAAACTTCCTTACCAGTTTCACTTTACCTATAGCGCTACACTCCCCGGCAACGGCGCCAGAAAACGGTACTTGATGACCCACAACCGTAAGGGATCTATTGCAGCGTTTTCGATAAGTAATAGTGTCGAACCCAACGAGGAGCAGAAGGTATTGATAAGCGATTCTGAGCAAGGAATTACTGCAAGCACTGAAAGATAACTTTTTAGGGGTTTTCTTGATATAAGCAACAGGAAAGTAAAATCGAGCAAAGTAAAAGGCACTGAAGAGTAACAAGTGGCCCAATCCTTTCTGAGCAAAGGAGAGGCGTAGCAACTGAACTTATAAAGGCTAAAGTGTTCTCGAGGACACACGGGAGAGGTAGTCATGTGCTTTCGCCATATTCCGTATCGGTACTATGTTATGTGTTGATAAGTGTTGAGTGGGTGGATCTATGCTAGTAAACTCTCTAGACTAAGATGAGTGCACTCTTATGATTAAACACCTTGCAAGCATCCGCAAATACAAGATAGTATTTAAGGCAAAAGCCTAACCATAGCAATACGATCGATGATCCATTGTTCCCTTGTGCAAAAGCGTGCGAACTGGGGTTCAGGTTTCTGTCACTCCGGCAACCCACCGTAAGCATTCTTTGTACACAATGTATTCCCCTAGGTCCTTTATAAGGCGAAGTGTTGAGTGTTCGACTCACACAACACCACTAGTAGAATAACAACACAACTTAAGTATCAAACAACACATATTACTTCAACATCATATGACTACTAACAACAAGACTTTTCCCATTTCCTCAAGAACTAAGGTAAATACTCACAAGACATAAAAGAGATCATGATCATTGGAGATAAATGGATGATAAACAATCTGGACATAATGATATTTCTCCAACAAAACTCAATAGCATTCACCACAAAGTAGTAATCAACACCGATGGAGTAGAGAGGATAGATAGTACGGGTTACAACACAAGTTGCAATTGTTAGATGAGATTTGGATGAAGATGGAGATGGTGCTGATGTTGGGGATGATGTTGATGATGATCTCGATGATGCCCGTGACGATGGTGATGACGATGGCGATGATCTCCTCTTCCGAGAGGTGATCTCCCCGGCGGAATCTGCCTGCCGGAGATGGCTTTTTCTTCTCTGTAGGTTTCCGCCACGGAGCGGCGGCGGAACTCCGTCAAAACTCCCGTTTTTAGGGTTTTCGGATGACGAGGAGTATATAGGCAAAAGGGGGCAGCCGGAAGTGGGCCAGGGGCTCCAGGCGCCCCCCCGGCACGGCCAGGGAGGGGGCCGCGCCAGGTGGCCGCCTGGGCGCCCTGTGGCCCCCTCTGGTTGCCCTTTTGCGTGTCTTCGTGATCCGTCTGGAAAATACCCTCCGTCGATTTTCAGGTAATTTGGAGGTATTCTTCTTCAGCAACTCAGCGTTCACTTTTTACCGCTGAATCCTGCGTCTGCTGCTTCGGCACCGGAAAGTTGCAAACTATGTAAAATAGGCCAAAACAACATAAGAACATCATCGTAATGTGAAATATATCAATGAATAAGGATGAATTACGATATAAAATAGTGATGCATTTTGGACGTATCAGCGTGCAACCCCTCGATCAAGTTAGGCACAATGGCGGTGATCGTCGCTCCGAGTTGTTGTTGCACTTGCTCTTGGACAAAGTCCGGAATCCGCGCCACCTGTGCCTTGAGTTCTTGAACCTCGTGCGCCTGGCTTTCCGAGCTGGTCTTTTTCTCCTTTCGCCCACCAGCGTTATAGTATGACGACCATTTTGTCGACAAGCCTTTGCCGGCCACACGACCAGCTGACGTCGGCTTACTGAGCTTATCCTTTTTCTTCATTACATTCAACGCCCTATTTAGAGTGGTGTCCCAAGGGTTGCTCTTAGTTGACCCCGCGCTACTGCTTTCAGTCGCCTGCGGAGGGAATGTGAACCATTTAGAAATTTGGCTTCATTAATTAGAATGCAACCATATGGAGCTAACTACGCGGGGGTGTATTCCTTACCAGAACAAGCTCAAGCGCCCTGGTCTTCGGATCCGTGGTAAGCTCCTTTGTTTTCGGGTCCTTCTTGTACCGGGCCCTGACAAAGTTCCTGGTCTGCTTGTCATCGTATTTATCGAAGAGGGGCGGTAGGCCTTGCTCGGCACGGTCCGCCTCCTCCTTGTCCCATATAGGCTCCGCCACTCTGTAGCCGCCGGGACCGAGTGTGTGTTCCCCTAAGTTCAGCTCCCGTATTTCTTTCCCCCACTGACTTGATTCGGAGGTTGCGGTGCTCGAGCACTTGATCTTGAAGTCGTTGTAGTCATCTTCGGTGATCGAAGGATTTTTCTCCTTGATCTTCTCATAACTCTCACCTTTCTCGATCATTCTCTTCACATTGCTTTTCCTAGTAGACAGGGCCGTGCTCATCTTCGTGAGGGAGGTATTGTTTACTTTATTCCCTTTGAGGCTTGTGTTTTCAAATTCAGTGGGGAACTTGTATCGTTCGTGCAGCTTCGTGAAGAGGAGGTTGCGCAAATTCCCTCGGTCAGGATGCCTCAGGTTCTCGGTGTTGATCGAGACGGTGCTCCGGAGAATGCACCCGAGCTGAACCGAGTACCCCTTGACTATTCGTTCGGGCGCCGTTGGATTCCTGTCGGAGTCCACTTCAGTAAATTCCTCCTTGAGGGTGCGGAGCACGGTCGGGCGCCGGTCCTTCCGTTGCCTCTTCGGTTGGCTGCCATCTGTGCGTGCGCCGCCATCATCAGTGGTGGCATCCTCGGCGGCACCATCAGTGGTGGCATCCTCGGCGGCACCATCAGTGGGGTCATCCTCGGCGGTACCATCAGTGGTCTCAGGATCGGTGGGGAAGGCGGCGTCCTCATACAAGTGAGGTTGTTCCTCCATCTCCTGGGACAGCTCCCAGAATGCCTTGCCGCCCGAACCCCCGGCCTCATCGTTGTTGGCCATGTTTCTCTCTAGATAGGAAAAAAATTTGGTCAAAAAGTTGGTTATTGTCAAGGAACAAGATCATGGTCTCATCATATAGGGTTTGTCGACACCGAGGCATCCTAAAAGCTAAGCTTTTATCATTGAGGGTTTTTCGACGCCGAGGCACCCTAAAAGCCTAAGCTTTCATCATTTCGGTTTTTATCGACACCGAGGCACCCTAAAAGCCAAGGTTTTATAATTTATGGTTTGTCGACACCGAGGCATCCTAAAAGCTAAGCTTGGAAGGAGAATTCTAAGTTGGGCCTAATCACTTGGCTCTATTGCCGCCTATGGTTTAATGCAGCTAGAATAAAGGGGCAATTGATCCTACTTAATTAACTACTAAGATACCCCGGCCCATGCATTAGTCACAAGTACCCCATATATCCTATTTTTAGAAAAAATCATGCTAAAATTCACGGAAAATTTTAGCATGACCTTTGCTGAAAATAGGACATATGGAGTACCCGAATTTGCCGGAACGGAAGTTAATCTACATTCCAGCAAACTCAAGGGCCTCTCGGGTGGAGAAGGCAAAATCATTATCCCTGGTGGACAAGGCAATGTGCTACTTGCTTAAATCTCTGTCCAATGCTATTTACAAGACAAACAATAGGTGGGAAAGCCCAGTGTTAAAAAAAGGCCTCCGTCACAACATGGAAAATACATTGGCATGTGAAGAGGTGAAACAATATATGCATCTCCAAGCAGTATCATTCAACATTTTGGACAAACCACTACAAGCAATACTGGATCAGATACAAGAAGAATGTGAGAAAATGCAGACAAATACTAACAGATTGAGGTGTTTAACTTGTGGTGCTGTCTGTGCTATTAACATTTCAAGTCAAAACCTTTTCTGGTTAGTAAGTGTTTCTTGAGCATATGTATGTAGTAAGTGTTTCTGCTCTCAATGTTTCAGAATTGCTGTTAGACCACCTTTCAACCATCGTAGTGAGATCTAACTGTTCAGTATGTAGTTGTTATAGTAATTATTGATGATCATGGCCAGAAACATTTCAATGTTAAGCTGTATCAGTGTACTGAAGCTGAAACTAGTTAACTGTATCAAGTATATGTATGAAGATGACATATAGATGAGCTCTTTCATGTGCTTGCAGTTACATCAACAGCTTTTTGTGTCTTTTGACAGTACCACATTGATAGAAGTATCACTGTTAGAAGAAGGGGTTTTTAGTTTGAACCAAAGACAACAATTCAAGCCAACTGTTGTAGATCTATTCATCTACACATCTCATAAATAATAGCTTTAAAACAACACCAACCCAGACCTAGGCAATAGTGGCATCTTGTTGCTGGCAGATCCCAAAACAGAAGGCAATGTTTTGCCATTATCTAGTTTCCACTTATAAAAATTCTTAGCAGCATCAAAAGCCTAAGAGATACTTTTCCAAAGAGCAATTTGCTATCTAAAATAGTGCTAGAATGTAAACTAGAGTAGCAAGCAAGGAGCAGTAGCATTTAGCACTATTGTAGATGCAGTAACATGATGATAGAAATCTGGAGATGGCACTAATTGATCTACTGGGCGTCATGTGTAGTTAGTACGTAAATAAGCACACCCATGTGAACTTGAGGTCCTAGATAGTTTGTACAAATTCTCATATCACCAGACTGCCCCTTTAAACACAAGTTGAAATACATACTGCTAATCCATGCGGCTGTACCACTGACCTAACATATGGAATTTAAATGGGCAGAACAACATCAAAGAGGTGCTTGCAATGGGGGAGGGGGGATCTCACTAGATGAGGAGTTCCTGCTGGAGGAGGGGATACCACTAGATGAGGGGAGTTCCTGCTGGCCTCGGCTCCTCTATCCGGCCAGAAGGAGTCGCCGTTGCCGCCGACAGAGCACGTTGTACTGCGAGAGGGGAGGGATGAACAGGTTAGAAATCTAGATCGAGCTGGGGTAGGGGAGGGGGCGACGGGGTTGGTGGTGGTAGATGATGCGGG
>LR738716.1:65078730-65091708 GCA_902687465.1 Secale cereale
GGTGGAGCGGGGGGTGCTCGGCGGCGAGGGGGATCTGGCAAGGGGAATCTGGCGAGGGGGGATAACGATCGAGATGGAGGGGGATCAAGATCGAGTGTTCTCATGAATTCAAAAAGTGCCCATGAAATTTAAAAATATTCATGATAGTTCAAAAAGTGCCCATGAAATACAATCGAGAAATGAACGCTACGATTTAAATACAATCGATCTTAGCTAGCTATCTGTTCACAATCTTCTTGCCCTTCTTTTTCGCAAATGGAGTTCTTCTGTGGAATGGACGTCCTTTAGGTAGGGTGGTCTTGCTTCTTCTTGTGGTGTATGCTGCTACTTCATCATTGTCGTCATGTTCGATCCTCAGGTCGCCGTACTTGTCGAAGTCTTGCTCATTGGCTACTCCATCCATTCCGATGATCTTCCGTTTGCCTCTCCTCACGACAACACGACTGGGCTTTGACGGGTCGGTAATGAAGAAGCATTGGTCAACTTGGGAAGCCAGTACCCATGGCTCATTTTTCGCGGTGACGTTTGCGCCCGCGGTCTTGGATTTGGCTTCGGGTATAACCATGGTGGTGAAATACCGGTCTTCTTTTAGGACGCTCTTGGCCCATCTGACACGGAACATCGGGACCTTCTCTCCAGCGTAGCTCAGCTCCCACATCTCCTCGATCCTTTCGTAGTATCTGTCCTTGTCATTACCGGTGTAGGATTCCATCGTTACCCCGGAGTTCTGATAACCATCGCTCTTCATGTCCTTGGCCTCGGTGTAGAATGTGTAGCCGTTGATATCGTACGCCTCATAGGTCATGAGGTTGTGCTCGGCGCCCTGTGACAAGGCGAATATGAGTTGTTCTTCCGCGGAAGAATCCTCATGTAAAGGGTACGACAGAAGCTTCTGCTTGAACCAACGCGTGAAACATGAGTTGTGCTCTTTGATTATATCTCCGTCCGTCCTCTGTTGGCCTCGGTCATTGTACGTCTTCTCAATAAAGGTTTTGTGCTCTACCACCCAAGGATCGACCACGTCTATGTGTTGTAGCGCGACTAGGTTTGCTCTTTCAAAGTCGGCGAGTCGACCCTCCAAGTCGACATGCATTTCGCGGCGACTGTAATGCCCAGGATGGGACTATACCTCCTACGTGTCGAGGCACGACTTAAAGGTATAAGCCCATTCTGCAATGATCTCAAGTTTGGTATCTTTGCACGACTCATGTAAAAGAGGGATTAAATTGCAAAAGGAGATAGTTGGCTTACACTCGCCACTTCACACAATACATTACATAAGCAAATCATCATTCAAACAACACAACCCGACTACGGGTGAAGATCCAAAAGAAAGATACCAAAACAACTTAAAGCCACAGGCCTAGATCGAATCCTAGTAGAAACCACTACTGATCGTCGAAAACGTCACAAACATACGGCCACTCTCTTCATCGAGTTCCCAGTGAAGTACTTGAGCCAGCTCCTGCATCATTCTCGGCTGAACCTGCATCTGGTGTGGTAGTATCTGTGAGCCACGAGGACTCAGCAATCCCATAACCATGGGTATCAAGACTAGCAAAGCTTTATGGGTAGGAAGAGGTAAAGTGGTGAGGTTGCAGCAGCGACTAAGCATAATATGGTGGCTAGATTACAAGTACCAGAATAAGATGAGCATCTACGCAAACGGTCGTAACTAGTAGTGATCGCTAAAGATCCTGAACTACATACGAATCAAACATAACCCCACCGTGTTCTCTTCTCAAAGTGAAAAGAGACAGTCACGGTTACTCACATAGTTGTGTGTTTTACTTCGGATCCTCTGTCAAGTTTTCTACAACCGGACATTAAAAAATTCCAATCTGCCACATAACCGCAGGCACGGCTTTCGAAAGATCATAACCCTGCAGGGGTGTCCCAACTTAGCCCATCACAAGCTCTCACGATTAGCTGAAGTGATAAATATAATATCATCACTCCTTATCTTAGGGAAATCCGATCAGGCTCGGCTTCCCGGTGCACAAGACATTTCGACAAGGGTAAAACAAGTCCAGCAAGACCTCCCGGCGTGCCGACACCCTGATAGTAGCCGCGCGTATCTCGTCTTAGGCCACGTCCGGTTAGGTGAGCCTACGGGAACCAATCCTCGAGTTTCCCCGTGGTGGCCCCGCAGTCTCCCCATTTGGGACCAACACCATCAGCACTGGCCCCCCCTGCTATGTAGAATTAAGAACCCGGGGACATGACCCCCTATGCAATTAATTAATTAATTAAGTTGTTATTATGAGCAAATTAAAACTAATGTTGGGCCTTGCTGGAGGAGTTTTATTCAAAGACGAACTGTCAAGGGGTCCCCATCCACCCATCGTGTAAGGAACGCAAAATCAAGGAACATAATGCCGGTTTATCGGCGCCTAAGGTGGCATGAGTGGAACAAAACACCGAGCAAAAGGCCAAGCCTTCCACCCATGCCCAGTATATAGGTGTATTAATAATAATTATAGATATTGTGATATTCCAACAACAAGTTCCCTCCTGGAACGATCTTCATCTTCACCTGCAACTAACAACGCTATAAGAGGGGCTGAGCAAGCGGGTAACATAGCCAAACAGTGGTTTTTCTAGGAAGGTTTCAAATGTTAGAGGTTTCATGGCAACAAGGAGAGGCTGACATAAAAGATGGGTAGCGCGACATGTAACGATAGCATCGAGACAACTAAGCATGGCAATGGTAGTAAATGTATCCAAGGGTATGATCATCTTGCCTGGGATTCTGCAAGGGAGAAGAACGGGTCCATGAAGTAGACGGAGCAACATAGTCGAGCGAATCCTCACAACTCGGGAACGAAACCGAAGCTAACAAGAGAAGCAACCGGAAAGAAGCAAACAACACGGTAAACACACAAGCTTAAACATGGCATACGATGCACATCCAAGTATGATGCATGTCCGGTTTAATGCATGGCATGGCAAAGTGCACAAACAAGTACTACAAGTTAAATGGAGCTCAATATGCAACGAGTTGCATATTGACGAAACACCACATTTTAATTATTTAATTGACTCTCGTTTATTTACAAGACAAGATTAAGTGTTTTTAACATAGCAAGAGGTGAAACGAAAGTAAACTACCTATCTAGGCAATTTAAATTAGGCCGGAAATAACAACAACAATTCCGAGAAAAATCCCCATGAGCATGTTTAGCAATTTTTAAGCAACAACAATTCACACATTTTAATGTTGTTAACATGATGCGGATGACATGATCAAGTTTATGCAATTTATTAAAAGTTGACATGAAGAGATATGAAGCACTTGTCACCGTGGGGGAAAGAAAAGGTGCCACGACAACGATTCGAAAATGATGCAACGGCAACATCTCGGTTCCGGTAACTCGTTGAGAGACCGGTGCAAAAGATGACGGAGAACGAGTCGAACAAGATGAAAAGGTGGGGTGATCCCGTCACCGGGTTCCCACGAGTCGGCGACGAGGCAACCGAGGAGCGTGACAAAAGACGAAACGGGCACGGTGCACACAAGGGTAACATCTCATACAACACATGCAAGCATTCGTTCACGGGCACGTCTCGGGGTTATACCTTCGAAGCGTTCGTTTCGGGGCGGTTCGAGATCGTAGAGGAAGTAGACGTTCCGAAGAGGTACTTGATGGCTTCTCGCCCCTCGTTGGTTACCCCAAGTGGAAGGTTTGAGATGCAGTGTAGCGGTAGTTTTCCCTTGGCAAGATACCAAGGATCGATTTCCCCTGAGACTCCTAGGTTTAACAAGAAGGTGTCAACTGCTAACGGCGCCAGATATTTAGCAATCAACTAGACCTGCACACAGATACAAATAACTTTGCTCCCAACGAGTACAGAGAGGTTGTCAATCCCTCCGGCCTTGTCGTTTACAAAGGATCAAACGCAAGTGATAATGGTGATAGGTATAATTGCAACTAGTAAGTAAAAGCAGAAAGTAAATAGCGGATGTGATCAGTGATGGTAATATGGACCGGGGTCCCATGATGTTCACTAGTGATGTCTCTCTCCCAAAAGACGATAAAACAGCTATGTGAGGTAAACGAATTACAGCTGGGCAATTGACAGAATTATGTGCGCAAACCAATGCTAACTATGTTGCAAGAAAGGTAGAGGCTCAAAGCATGGGCGGTACGCCAAGGCAAGTAGACCGAAATCCATCTGCATCTACTACTAATCATCCACCTTGAGATATCTATCCAGAACATCTCGCTGGTATTAAGTTGCGAGTCCCACCCATAGTGTAAACTCAAAGCAACAGACAACTACATTAAAAGAACTTTGCGTAAAGTAAACAATCCTTGTACCCGCGAGTACAAGCACCGTTGTTTTCCCCCTTGTGGCAACAGAACATCCCCTAGACTCATGTTTCTGTCACTCAAGCTAGTCATCGAGGGGCATGAACCCACAATCAAGCATAACGTTCCCTCTTGGAGTTACTACCTACTACTTGGCCAAAGCAATAAATAGCAACGGAGAACATGCAAGAATTACTTACGAACATAAATATAAAAGAGGTAAATCAAATATATTACTCAAACACAATCTGAACATAATCTCACAATCCATCGGATCCCAGCAAACTCATCATAGCAACAGCATAAGGATTACATATGTGCCTCGATCATGTAGGGCAGCTCACAAGGTCTAATTAGTGAAGCACAAGAAGGGGAGGAGAACATCACATAGCTACTAGTCATGGACCCATGGTCCAAGGGAGACTACTCACAACTCATCCGGGAGGCGTCCATGGTGGTGGAGAGGCTCCCGGTGGTGATCCTCCCCTCCGGCAGGGTGCCGGGAAGAGTTCTCCTGGTGCTCCCAATCTTGGAAGCGCGGCGGCGGCGGAACAGAGATGAGATCGCGAAAAAGGGTTCCGTCCTCGAGGGTTCCGGGACGCGGTGTAAATATATGCCAAAGGGGGGCATCAACGGAGACCTGGGGGGCCCAGGCGCCCCCCCGGCGCAGCCAGGAGGGGGGCCGCGCCACTAGGGCACCTGGAGCCCTGGTGGCCCCCCTCCGGCCCTACTTCGGCCGTATGGAAGCTTCCGGAACGCTGATTTTTTATATAATTTTTCCGGGATTTTTCTGGCAGTTTACGTGATGGGAAAACCTGAAATACAAAAACAGCAGAAAACAGAAATTGGCACTGGGGTGCACTGAGTTAATAGGTTAGTCCAAATATGATCAAAAGTGTATGGAAGTGTATAGATATCATAGCAATATCACACAAAAGAGGCATGGAGCAAGCAGAAATTATAGATACGTTTTGGACGTATCAACATCCCCAAGCTTAATTCCTGCTCGTCCTCGAGTAGGTAAATGATAACAAGCATAATTTATGTGGTGACATGCTATTAACCATATAAGAACTTTTCATAGTCACATGACAAAAGCTTACTGAGATAATGAATCTGTAGTAATTAAGTTGCCTCATGAGAAAATCACAAAGAACTGAAAGTTTTACAACATGATACTGAAACATCAAATAGATTTGTAAGGAGCATGGTGTGCAAATATGATAAAGTGATATCTCGCTTGCCCCCTTTAGTGAAGCAAAACATAAATGCAGGGGCACCTCCAAGGTTTAAGTGATGACTAGATACAATGATTTCAGAATAAACGATATCACAATCATGCAAAAGACAATGCTACTTTGGGACAATGCACATTACACTCAGAATGACAATCATGCTCTCAGTAGTTGGTGCTTTAAAGAAAGTGGAGACTCTCGAACCGTGGCTTTTGTTGGCAAGGTTGAAAACCCGTGGTCGGAAACAAAGACAAAGCATGTACCAGAGCTCTTGGTTTTAAAAACAGAAGTAATAATTATTTTTTAGATTATGCATGTTTCGTCAACGAATGCTAGCATATAACTCAATTACTTCTCGAGCTGGACAAGTTTCGAGGAACGGCTCCCAAATGAGGACGATCACATCCTCTTAATCTCCTTTGTTTATCACTGCCAAAGTTTTCTGATTTCTCATGAACAAAGCGTGAAGGAGGGTTTGTTTGTTGAATTATTTTTTAATGAGCCGGGCGCACTCTATGCCAGTTCCTTCTCGTATTATGGGTTTGCACATTAGACATGCAATCCCGGGGTGAAGCTTGTCCAACTTAAAAAGATCATGAATCAACTACTACTTCCTCATGAACTAAAACAGAGGCACAAAACAGAAATGCTTTTTTTTTGATTAATTTCGAGATGGTACACGAAAGTCTTCGTTAGGAATGGCAGGTAAATACCATGTATAGGAAGGTATGGTGGACTTATATGGCATAACTGGTTTAAAGGATTTTGGATGCACAAGCAGTCAGTCCGCTTAGTACAGGCGAATGTTAGCAAAAGACTGGGAGCGACCAACTAAAAGAGCAATGACGGTCATAATCATGCAGAGCGACAAAGCAACATTGAATCAGGCATGGAAGTTATATCGCTACTCAGAAACTAAAGATCATCAAGGCTTGACAGACTTTCTTTACAGTCTTAAATATGCGTGAGCATACGCCAAGTCAATCAAAATAAATTCTTGAAGGAAGATATTACTAAACCATACCACATCATAGGCAAACAAATCATGTTGGTACTCCAATAACACATTGGGAACCCCCCAGCTATTTGAGACTAACCATAAGAAAACATGAACTACTAAGCACCATTATGCACGTAGCATTTTTATCATAGACATATCGACCAGTGCAACAGAAGCCAACTCTCTTAACAAGATAAACATGATAAATAAAGAGAGTTCCAGCGACCAACTAAACAAAAGCTCTTTGAAAAGATAAGCATGAAAACTAAGAGCTGAATCTGACAGTAGCTATTGAAAGACCAAGAACATACACAGCAAAGATAGACATGAAAATTCTATGTTGTGTACTAGGTTGAAGTGGAGCGTGTTTCTCTCCCACACAAAGAAAGCTGAGTTCCAACTCGTTATGAAAAGCTAAAGAAAACTAAAAAGGAAACTAAAAGCAAGACGCTCCAAGCATAGCGCATAACACATGAAGTGATAAAAATATAGTGGAACGAAAGACGAACTGATAATGTTGATGGAGAAGGGGATGCACGGGGGCATCCCCAAGCTTAGACGCTTGAGTCTTCTTGAATATTTCTGCGGGGTGCATGGGGGCATCAACAAGCTTGAGCGTTTGACACTCCTGGATCTTTTTATCATCTTCCCTCGCACACTTGAAAACTCCCTTCATACATAACTCATCATAATCTGATTAGCGAGGTTAGTACCCATAATAAAATAATTGTTCCTTGCTGGAAATAAGGATATTCTTGAAGGTCTACTGTTTCTCAAGATTGCCAAAGGGTTTTTGCAAAGAAAAAGCAAGCGCAAGGTTTGCAAAATGAAGAAAAGGCAAAACAGGACAGAATCTGTGTAAAACAGACCAGCAGGTAGTAAATGATTTTTTCGGGGCACTTCTGCTACTCTAATCAAAAAACTCAGAACAGACGCCCGAAAGACAATTGTATAGAGCACGCTGTCGAAACAATTCATTCCAAAAAGATGATCTGGTGATTCTATACGAATTTTTCTGTCCAAGGATAGAGTCTGTTTCCTCGACAGCACGTCACAACTTTTGAACTTTCTTGCAATCAGAGGCTACACTTGGCACAAAGTTGAAAAGTAAAGATACAATGATGATGCTACTGTAGTAACAACATCAAGACACAACAAAAGCAAAATAAAAATTTATTCATTGTGGGATGCCTCCCAAAAGCGCTTTCTTTTATGCCTTTAAGCTAGGCATAATGCATAGAGATCAAGTTTTATGAAGAGTAAAAGAATAGCTAGCCCGTATAACGGACTCAAAAGGTAACTTAATCTTCTTTCTAGGGAAGTGTTCCATCCCTTTGATGGAAATCTAGGACTTCTGATTCCCTCAAAGCACCAAATCCTAACATGCTTGACTAAACAGAAAGGACTACTAGCAGAAAAACAAATAATTTTTTTGGAATTTTTGATAGAAGACACTAAAGCAAAAACTGAAAGGTAAACTAACAAGACTAAAAAGCAAAGATAAAAGATAGCGTGCAACTCCCCTATCTTGAAGAGTGGAGTCCCCGGCAACGGCACCAGAAAACTTTCCTTGATGGCTTCTCGCCCCTTGTTGGTTACCCCAAGTGGAAGGTTTGAGATGCAGTGTAGCGGTAGTTTTCCCTTGGCAAGATACCAAGGATCGATTTCCCCTGAGACTCCTAGGTTCAACAAGAAGGTGTCAACTGCTAACGGCGCCAAATATTTAGCAATCAACTGGACCTGCACACAGATACAAATAACTTTGCTCCCAACGAGTACACAGAGGTTGTCAATCCCTCCGGCCTTGTCGTTTACAAAGGATCAAACGCAAGTGATAATGGTGATAGGTATAATTGCAACTAGTAAGTAAAAGCAGAAAGTAAATAGCGGATGTGATCAGTGATGGTAATATGGACCGGGGTCCCATGATGTTCACTAGTGATGTCTATCTCCCAAAAGTCGATAAAACAGCTATGTGAGGTAAACGAATTATAGCTGGGCAATTGACAGAATTATGTGCGCAAACCAATGCTAACTATGTTGCAAGAAAGGTAGAGGTTCAAAGCATGGGTGGTACGCCAAGGCAAATAGACCGAAATCCATCTGCATCTACTACTAATCATCCACCTTGAGATATCTATCCAGAACATCTCGCTGGTATTAAGTTGCGAGTCCCACCCATAGTGTAAACTCAAAGCAACAGACAACTGCATTAAAAGAACTATGCGTAAAGTAAACAATCCTTGTACCCGCGAGTACAAGCACCGTTGTTTTCCCCCTTGTGGCAACAACACATCCCCTAGACTCATGTTTCTGTCACTCAAGCTAGTCATCGAGGGGAATGAACCCACAATCAAGCATAACGTTCCCTCTTGGAGTTACTACCTACTACTTGGCCAAAGCAATAAATAGCAACGGAGAACATGCAAGAATTACTTACGAACATAAATATAAAAGAGGTAAATCAAATATATTACTCAATCACAATCTGAACATAATATCACAATCCATCGGATCCCAGCAAACTCATCATATTAACAGCATAAGGATTACATATGTGCCTCGATCATGTAGGGCAGCTCACGAGGTCTAATTAGTGAAGCACAAGAAGGGGAGGAGAACATCACATAGCTACTGGTCATGGACCCATGGTCCAAGGGAGACTACTCACAACTCATCCGGGAGGCGTCCATGGTGGTGGAGAGGCTCCCGGTGGTGATCCTCCCCTCCGGCAGGGTGCCGGAAAGAGTTCTCCTGGTGCTCCCAATCTTGGAAGCGCGGTGGCGGCGGAACAGAGATGAGATCGCGAAAAAGGGTTCCGTCCTCGAGGGTTTCGGGACGCGGTGTAAATATATGCCAAAGGGGGGCATCAGCGGAGACCTGGGGGGCCCAGGTGCCCCCCGGCGCGGCCAGGAGGGGGGGCGCGCCACCAGGGCGCCTGGAGCCCTGGTGGCCCCCCTCCGGCCCTACTTCAGCCGTGTGGAAGCTTCCAGAACGCTGATTTTTTATTTAATTTTTCCGAGATTTTTCTGGCAGTTTACGTGATGGGAAAACCTGAAATACAAAAACAGCAGAAAACAGAAACTGGCACTGGGGTGCACTGAGTTAATAGGTTAGTCCAAATATGATCAAAAGTGTATGGAAGTGTATAAATATCATAGCAATATCACACAAAAGAGGCATGGAGCAAGCAGAAATTATAGATACGTTTTGGACGTATCAGTACTCGTTATGTAGCCGTTCTCGCGATTCGTAGAGGAAGTAGGCGTTCTCGTGAGTCGGGGTACACGGGTCGTAGAGGACGTAGTTGTTCACGAGGTCGTCAACGAAGTAGTCGTTCACAGGGCGACGGTAGTGGTACTCGGTTCGTCGGCAACGGTAGTGGAAGTAGCCGAACTTCGTTCCATAGATGTACTTGACGGTTCGATGGCTCCGGGCGTCGTGGTACTCATGTTGGTGTAGTGGAACTTGACGCATCGTCGTGGTACTTGCCAAAAACAACCTCGGATGTAGTCGTACACACATGTAGATTAACTTGACGGATCTTGGGGGTCCCTCGTTTATAAGAACTTGGCAAAAACAAAAGGGGGCAGCAAGGTCTTGGCGGCGGACGATCTGGCGGTTCCTGGTCGGCCGAGCTGCCGGACCTGCAGCAGCAAGGAGGCGAGGCTGGGCGCGGGGAAGGTGACCGGAGGGAGGCGCTCGGGCCACTGGAGGGAGGATGGCCGCGGCCGTGGTGGCGCTCGTCGGGGCTTGGGGCGGCCAGCTCGGCGCTGGAGTGCGGCTCCCTGGCGAGGCGGCGCTGGACGACCTTGGCGCAGAGGAGAGAGGCGGCTCGGTGACGAGAAGCTTGGGACGCGGCAGCTCCTGGCCGCGGGAACAAGGCACGGGCGCGGCCGGCTGCTGGACGCAGGGAGGAAGGAGCTGCGGTGGCCGCGGCGCTGCTCGAGGGGCGCTGGAGACCGATGGGGAGGGCGACCATGGCAGGGCGCGGCGACGGCCGAAGGAGGAGAGGAGCGAGGGGTTCGGGCCTCTGGCTTCGAATGAGGGGAGAGCGAGGAGCGAGGCGCAGGAGCTGGGGAACGAGCGTCGAGCGAGATGGGGACTGGGTGCGGGCTGCGAGGGGAAGCGAGGGGTGGCGGCGGCGGGCTGAGGGAAGAGAGGGAGAGAGCGAGCGCTGTGAGGAACGGGGTCTCTAGCTAGGGTTAGGAGGGGGCGGGCCAGGAGGCCAGATGGGCTGCGGGGAGGAGGAGAAGGCCCGCTGCGGCTGCCTGGCTGTTGGGCCAAAAGGAGGCCGGCTGGAGGAATGGCCTAGAGGGAAAAATGCCAGGCGGAGGGAGAAGAAAGGGCCGGCTAGGAGGGAAGTGGCCGGCTGGGCCGGGACCTCACCCTACTGCTGTTTTCCAAAATAAAACAGAAAACAACAAGAAGAAAGAAAAGAAAGGAGGTGGCTAGGGAAGAATTAGGACATGAGGTTATCTTTTCCCGGACTCGCAAAATGTCCACGGTCCACGAAAAATAGGAGAGGCAAGAATGCAAGAGTAAAATTGAACTCATTTGAATTAAGTTCAAATGATTTAAATATGAATGGGGGTATTTGAAGAGTCCATAAAATGTTGATGATTTTGGAGGAACCTCGATAAACGGGAAAAGAAATATAGACAAGGTTTTGAGGCAAGGAATAAGAAAGGGAAGGCATGGGGAAAATATGCAAGTATGTTACGGTGATCCCAAACAATGGAATATTTATTATATAGCTCCCTAAAAATAATGAGAGGCTTTTATATGTTATAAAGAGAAGTCATTCTTCCCTCGATTTAAATGGACCGAAGGTCCACACGATTTATTTAGGTTGAGATGCAAAAGATTAAAGACATGATGGCATGATGACATGATGCAATGCAAAATAAATAAAGCAAGCATAACTGAAACACACGGGAGAACTCGGAACATCTGGAATCTTCTGGGACGCCGGTCTTCGGGCGTCACAGCGACCCTCACGGTGACCCCATCCAGCGAGCCTGCCGAGGTGCCTGTTAACGGGCAGACCAACGGGGTTCTTGATGTTGGAAATATGCCCTAGAGGCAATAATAAAAGAGTTATTATTATATTTCCTTGTTCATGATAATCGTTTATTATCCATGCTATAATTGTATTGATTGGAAACTCAGATACACGTGTGGATGAATAGACAGACTTTGTGTCCCTAGTGAGCCTCTACAGGACTAGCTCGTTGATCAAAGATGACCGCGGTTTCCAGGTCATAGACATGAGTTGTCATTTGATAACGGGATCACATCATTAGGAGAATGATGTGATGGACGAGACCCAAACGTTAACATAGCTTTTGATCGTGACAGTTATCGCTATAGTTTTCTGCATGTCAAGTATAAGTTCCTATGACCATGAGATCATGTAACTCACTGACACCGTAGGAGTGCTTTGTGTGTACCAAACGTCACAACGTAACTGGGTGACTATAAAGGTACTCTACAGGTATCTCCGAGGGTGTCTGTTGAGTTGACATGGATCGAGACTGGGATTTGTCAACTCCGTGTGACGGAGAGGTATCTCCGGGCCCACTCGGTAATACGTCATCTCAATGAGCTCAAAGTGACTAAGTGGTTGGTCACGGGATTATGTATTATGGTAACGAGTAAAGAGACTTGCCGGTAACGAGATTGAACTAGGTATAGAGATACCGACGATCGAATCTCGGGCAAGTAACATACCGACGAGACAAAGGGAACTGTATACGGGATTGCCTGAATCCTTGGCATCGTGGTTCATCCGATGAGATCATCGAGAAACATGTAGGAACCAATATGGGTATCCAGATCCCGCTATTGGTTATTGACCTGGGAGTGTCTCGGTCATGTCTACATGGTTTCCGAACCCGCAGGGTCTACACACTTAACGTTCGGTGACGCTAGGGTTGTTAGTGAGAAAAGTATATGGTTACCGAAGGTTGTTCGGAGTCCCGGATGAGATCCCGGACATGACGAGGGTCTCCGGAATGGTCCGGAGACGAAGATTGATATATAGGATGAAAGGTTTCGGAGTACCGGAAGTGTTCCGGGGAGCATCGGGAAATCGGCGGAGTACCGGAAGGGGTTTCGGAGGGTCCGGAAGTGGTTCTGGGCCTAGTGGGCCACAAGGGGGAACACCACAGCCCTCAGGGGGCTGTGCGCCCCCCCTGGGCCCTCTCCTCATGCGGCTAAGGGGGTGGGACCCCCTAGGGCTGGCCGCACCCCTTGGCCTTGGGGGGCAAGGCACCTAGGGGGGAAACCCTAGGGCCTGGCCGCGCCCCCCTGCCCTGGCCGCCGCCCCCTCCCCTTGCCCTGGCCGCCGGCCCCTAGGGGGAAACCCTAGGGCGCCCTCACCTCTCCACCCCCCCTATATATAGTGGGGCAAAGGGAGGGCAGCCAA
>LR738716.1:65091808-65110072 GCA_902687465.1 Secale cereale
ATCATCCACCTTGAGATATCTATCCAGAACATCTCGCTGGTATTAAGTTGCGAGTCCCACCCATAGTGTAAACTCAAAGCAACAGACAACTACATTAAAAGAACTTTGCGTAAAGTAAACAATCCTTGCACCCGCGGGCACAAGCACCGTTGTTTTCCCCCTTGTGGCAACATCACATCCCTTAGACTCATGTTTCTGTCACTGATACGTCCAAAACGTATCTATAATTTCTGCTTGCTCCATGCCACTTTTGGGTGATATTGCTATGATATTCATACACTTCCATACACTTTTGATCATATTTGGACTAACTTACTAATCCAGTGCACCCCAGTGCCAGTTTCTGTTTTCGGCTGTTTTTGTATTTCAGGTTTTCACGTTTCGAGAACTGCCCAGAAAAATTATATAAAAAATCAGCGATTCGGAAACAACACTGCGTCCGAAGGGCAGCCTGGGGGGGCCACAGGGGCTCCTGGCGCCCTGTGGGCGCCCCCCCCCCTGGGCCGCGCCGGGGGGGCGCCTGGGCCCCCCGAAGCCCGTCCGGTGCCCCCCTTTGGCATATATTTAGAGGGACCTCCGAAACCCTCAGAACAGGAACTCTTTTTGCGATCCCATCTCTGTTCCGCCGCCGCCGCCGCTTCCAAGATCGGGAGCACCAGGAGAACTCTTCCCGGCACCCTGCCGGAGGGGAGGATCACCACCGGGAGCTTCTCCACCACCATGGACGCCTCCCGGATGACTCGTGAGTAGTCTCCCTTGGACCATGAGTCCATGACCAGTAGCTATGTGATGTTCTCCTCCCGGTCTTGTGCTTCACTAATTAGTCCTCGTGAGCTGCCCTACATGATCGAGGCACCTATGTAATCCTTATGCTGTTGCTATGTTGAGTTTGCTGGGATCCGATGGATTGTGAGATTATTTTCAGATTGATCTTGAGTAATATATTTGATTCACCTCTTTTATATTTTTGTTCATAAGTAATTCTTGCATGTTCTCCGTTGTTACTTATTGCTTTGGCTGAGTAGTAGGTAGTGACTCCAAGAGGGAACGTTATGCTCGATTGTGGGTTCATGCCCCTCGATGACTAGCTTGAGTGACAGAAACATGAGTCTAAGGGATGTGCTGTTGCCACAAGGGGGAAAACAACGGTGCTTGTGCCCGCGGGTGCAAGGATTGTTTACTTTACGCAAAGTTCTTTTAATGCAGTTGTCTGTTGCTTTGAGTTTACACTATGGGTGGGACTCGCAACTTAATACCAGCGAGATGTTCTGGATAGATATCTCAAGGTGGATGATTAGTAGTAGATATTGATGGATTTCGGTCTACTTACTTTGGCGTACCGCCCATGCTTTGAACCTCAACCTTTCTTGCAATGTAGTCAGCATTGGTTTGCGTTCGTGGTCCTGTCAATTGCCCAGCTGTAATTTGTTACCTCACATAGCTGTTTTATCGTCTTTTGGGAGAGAGACATCACTAGTGAACATCATGAGACTCTGGTCCATATTACCATCATTGATGACATCACTATTTACTTTCCGTTATTTACTTACTATTGCAAAACCTATCTATCACTACTATCATTGCTTTTAACCCTTTGTGAACTACAAGGCCGGAGGGATTGACAACCTCTCTGTACTCGTTGGGAGCAAAGTTATTTGTATCTGTGTGCAGGTCCACGTTGGTTGCTACTAATCTGGCGCCGTAGCAATTGACACCTACTTGTTGAACCTAGGAGTCTCTGGGGAATCGATCCTTGGCATCTTTGCTAGGGGAAAACACTTCTACTTACTGCATCTTACACCTTCCACTTGGGGTAACCAACGAGGGGTTCGAGGCCCATTAGTCACTCAAGCTAGTCATCGAGGGGCATGAACCCACAATCGAGCATAACATTCCCTCTTGGAATCACTACCTACTACTTGGCCAAAGCAATAAATAACAACGGAGAACATGCAAGAATTACTTACGAACATAAATATAAAAGAGGTAAATCAAATATATTACTCAAACACAATCTGAACATAATCTCACAATCCATTGGATCCCAGCAAACTCATCATAGCAACAGCATAAGGATTACATATGTGCCTCGATCATGTAGGGCAGCTCACGAGGTCTAATTAGTGAAGCACAAGAACGGGAGGAGAACATCACATAGCTACTGGTCATGGACCCATGGTCCAAGGGAGACTACTCACAACTCATCCGGGAGGCGTCCATGGTGGTGGAGAAGCTCCCGGTGGTGATCCTCCCCTCCGGCAGGGTGCCGGGAAGAGTTCTCCTGGTGCTCCCGATCTTCGAAGCGCGACGGCGGCGGAACAGAGATGAGATCACGAAAAAAGGTTCCTTCCTCGAGGGTTTCGGGACGCGGTGTAAATATATGCCAAAGGGGGGCGTCAGAGGAGGCCAGGGGGGCCCAGGCGCCCTGGCGGCACGGCCAGGAGGGGGGGCGCGCCCTCTGGCCGCCTGGAGCCCTGGTGGCCCCCCTCCGTCCCTACTTTGGCCGCATGGAAGCTTCCGGAATGCTGATTTTTTATATATTTTTCCCGGAATTTTTCTGGCAGTTTACTTAATGGGAAAACCTGAAATACAAAAACAGCAGAAAACAGAAACTGGCACTGGGGTGCACTGAGTTAATAGGTTAGTCCAAATATGATCAAAAGTGTATGGAAGTGCATAAATATCATAGCAATATCACACAAAAGAGGCATGGAGCAAGCTGAAATTATAGATACGTTTTGGACGTATCACCCGCCCACCTCCTCAGTCAACGCCAAGATTTTGGTAGGGTAGTTGTTGGTAACGATCCAAACAGCCTCTGTGTTATCGGGTCTGTTTGGTTGACGCGGGCTAGCCAATTTTTTGGCGCAGGATTTTGCCGCCGTCGGCTCGCCAAAGACCTGGCGCAAAAACTGAACGCATGACCAAAACATTGGCGCAGATCCGAAATTTTGGCTTCCAACCAAACGCTTGCTATCGAGTGGGTCAACGACCAAAAAATTGGTAGGGCTGGCAACAGCTGTGATCCAAACAGCCCCGCATAGGCTAGTTTCCTTTTTTGGGAGGATTAGGCTAGTTTCCTTGTTAAATGAGTGATTTATGAGTGTACTAGTAAAGGATTTGTGCGTGCATGATATACTATCTCCTTTTTGTTTTTATTACCTGAAAAAAAAACCCATCTCTTTGCCATCTGCCAGCAGATGGCTAAGATTCTTTGCCATCTGCTGGCAGATGGCAAAGAGGTGGGGCTGGTACGCCGTCCCCCACCTATTGGCAACAGGAGTTGGCTACCTCTTTGCCATCTGCTGGCAGATGGCAAAGAATTGGCTGATGGCAACCATGTTCTTTGCCATCTGTTTTTTATAAGCAGATGGCAAAGAAGTTCTTTGCCATCAGCTGGCAGATGGCAAAGAGCTGGCTGATGGCAAAAACCCAGATTCCAGTAGTGATGGCCTCGGAACACTAGAGATCGAAACGTCGAGCGTGAATCATATAGTAGATATGATCAACGTAAGATGTGCACCATTGAAAACTACTCCATCTCACGTGATGATCTGACATGGTTTAGTTGATTTGGATCACGTGATCATTTAGATGACTAGAGGGATGTCTATCTAAGTGGGAGTTCTTTAGTAATATGATTAATTGAACTTTAATTTGTCATGAACTTAGTCCTTATAGTTTTTGCATATCTATGTCGTTGTAGATCAATGGCCCGTGCTACCGTTCCCTTGAATTTTAATGCGTTCCTAGAAAAAGCTAAGTTGAAAAATGATGGTAGCAACTACACGAACTGCGTCCATAACTTGAGGATTATCCTCATTGCTGCACAGAAGAATTATGTCCTTGAAGTACCGCTAGGTGACAGGCCTGTTAGAGGAGCAACTCCTGACGTTATGAACGGCTGGCAAGCTCGTTCTGATGACTACTCAATAGTTCAGTGTGCCATGCTTTACGGCTTAGAATCGGGACTTCAAAGACGTTTTGAACGTCATGAAGCATATGAGAAGTTCCAAGAGTTGAAGTTAATATTTCTAGCAAATGCCCGAATTGAGAGATATGAAGTCTCCAATAAGTTCTATAGCTACAAGATGGAGGGGAACAGTTCCATCAGTGAACACTTACTCAGAATGTCTGGGTACTACAATCACATGACTCAACTTGGTTGCAAAGTTGATTAAGATAGTGTTATTGATAGAGTTCTTCAATCACTGCCACCAAGCTATAAAGGATTCGTGATGAACTATAATATGCAAGGGATGCAGAAGACAATTCCTGAGCTCTTCGCTATGCTAAAAGCTGCGGAGGTAGAAATCAAAAAGGAGCATCAAGTGTTGATGGTTAACAAGACCACTAGTTTCAAGAAAAAAGGCAAGGGAAAGAAGGGGAACTTCAAGAAGAATAGCAAGCCAGTTTCTACTCCTGCAAAGAAACCCAAGTCTGGAGCCAAGCCTGAAACTGAGTGCTTCTACTGCAAAGGGACTGGACACTGGAAGCGAACTGCCCCAAGTTTTTGGCGGATAAGAAGGATGACAAAGTGAACAAAGGTATATTTGATATACATGTTATTGATGTGTACCTTACTAATGCTCATAGTAGCACCTAGGTATTTGATATTGGTTCGGTTCCTAATATTTGTAACTCGAAATAGGGGCTATGGATTAAACGAAGATTAACTAAGGGAGAGGTGACGATGCGCGTGGGAAATGGTTCCAAAGTCGATGTGATCGCCGCGCCGTCGGCACACTACCTCTAAATCTACCTTCGGGATTAGTTTTAGGCCTAAATAATTGTTATTTGGTGCCAGCATTGAGCATGAACATTATATCTGGATCTTGTTTGTTGCGAGACGGTTATTCATTTAAATCAGAGAATAATGGTTGTTCTATTTATATGAGTAATATCTTTTATGGTCATGCACCCTCGATGAATGGTCTATTTTTGTTGGATCTTGATCGTAGTGATACACATATTCATAATATTGACGCCAAAAGATGCAAAGTTGATAATGATAGTGCAACTTATCTGTGGCACTGCCGTTTAGGTCATATTGGAGTAAAGCGCATGAAGAAACTCCATGTTGGACTTTTGGAATCACTTGATTATGAATCACTTGGTGCTTGCGAACCATGCCGCATGGTGAAGATGACTAAAACTCCATTCTCCGAAAAAATGGAGCGAGCAACTGACTTGTTGGAAATCATACATACTGATGTATGCGGTCCAATGAGTGTTGAGGCTCGCGGCGGGTGATACATCTCCAACGTGTCTATAATTTTTTATTGTTCCATGCTATTATATATTCTGTTTTGGATGTTTAATGAGCTTTATTATACACCTTTATATTATTTTTGGGACTAACCTACTAACCCAAGGCCAAGTGCAAATTGTTCTTTTTTGCCTATTTCAGTGTTTCGCACAAAAGGTATATCAAACGGAGTCCAAACGGAATGAAACCTTCGGGAGAGTTATTTTTGGAACAGTATCAACACAGAAAACTTGGAGTACACGCCAGGAAGCGAGAGAGGCCGCCATGAGGACAGGGGGCGCGCCCAAGGGGGGTAGGCGCGCCCCCACCCTCGTGGGCCCCTTGTTGCTCCCCTGACGTCCCTCTTCCTCCTATATATACCTATGTACCCTGAAACTATCGATGACCATCATGAAACTCTAATTCCATCGCGGCAACCTTCTGCGTGAGATCCCATCTTGGGGCCTGTTCCGGAGCTCCACCGGAGGGGGCATCGATCACGGAGGGGTTCTACATCAACACCATAGCCTCTCCGATGAGTTATGAGTAGTTTACCACAGACCTTTGGGTCAATAGTTATTAGCTAGATGGCTTCTTCTCTCTCTTTGGATCTCAATACAAAGTTCTCCACGATCTTCGTGGAGATCTATTCGATGTAATCTTTTTGCGGTGTGTTTGTCGAGATCTGATGAATTGTGGGTTTATGATCAAGATTATCTATGAAGAATATTGGATTCTTTTCTGATGTATGCATGATTTAAATATCAAGTCTCTTCGAATTGTCGGTTTGGTTTGGCCTACTAGATCGGTAGTTCTTGCAATGGGAGAAGTGCTTGGCTTTGGGTTCAATCTTGCGGTGTCCTTTCCTAGTGACAGCAGGGGCAGCAAGGCACGTATTGTATTGTTGCCATCGAGGATAAAAAGATGGAGTTTATATCATATTGCTTGAGTTTATCCCTCTACATCATGTCATCTTGCTTAAGGTGTTACTCTGTTCTTATGAACTTAATACTCTAGATGCATGCTGGATAGCGGTCGATGTGTGGAGTAATAATAGTAGATGCAGAATCGTTTCGGTCTACTTGTCACGGACGTGATGCCTATATACAATGATCATGCGTAGATATTCCCATAACTATGCGCTCTTATATCAATTGCTTGACAGTAATTTGTTCACCCACCGTAGAAATCTGCTATCATGAGAGATGCCACTAGTGAAACCTATGGCCCCTGGGTCTATCTTCATCATATTAATCTTCCATCAACTATTTACTTTATTTTTGTTTTGCATCTTTACTTTCAATCTATAACAAAAATACCAAAAATATTATCTTATCATCTCTCAGATCTCACTTTTGCAAGTGGCCGTGAATGGATTGACAGCCCCTTTATCGTGTTGGTTGCAAGGTTCTTATTTGTTTGTGCAGGTACCAGGGACTCGCGCGTTGTCTCCTACTGGATTGATACCTTGGTTCTCAAAAGCTGAGGGAAATACTTACGCTACTGTGCTGCATCACCCTTTCCTCTCGAGGGAATACAACGCAAGCTCGAGAAGTAGCAGCGGGTATCATTATTTTTTGACCTTCACAAATGATTTGAGCAGATATGGGTATATCTACTTGATGAAACAAAAATCTGAAACATTTGAAAAGTTCAAAGAATTTCAGAGTGAAGTAGAGAATCATCGTAACAAGAAAAATAAAGTTTCTACGATCTGATCGCTTGATATGTTGTATTAACCCAGGTTATATGTTGAGTATTTGAATGGACCTTTCTTCCTTGTGATATTGGAAAAACGGGCTGGCCGCTTGTACAATGGAAGCTTGAGCTAACTTCTGAAGCCGAACTGATATAGATTGGTTATGGCATCTTATGAGATATTGTTGTAAAAATGCCTGACTTCTTTTTGTAATTGGATGGGAACCTCACCTGTTATATCAGTTAATATGATGAGGTTAAAAATTGTGCATGCTAACCTGATCTTTTCATGAGCTGAGTTATTTTATTAACTGATACAGACTGTGCATATGTTCTTATGCATTTACCACTAGCATGCAAAAAGGGTCAGCTATTTCCATTTAAAAAACATTGTTGACTGGAGGAGTTCCATGTTGTGTTTGAATATGCTCCAACCTCCAAATCGTCTGTTAGACATAATCTAGATCCACTGCAAGTGAGAAGCTAACAATACAATAGTTGTCTAACCATTTCGAGGTCACTTTACATGCAAGGTAACAAGATCAGATAATCTTTTCGAGGTCACTTTACATGCAAGATAACAAGATGAGATAATCTTTTCTTGACAATCGCTAAAGCATTAGAAAGAAGAGAACATGTCCTCTTGCAGATTAAGTAATTTTCAGCATAGAAAACATTCTTGTACTTGCCATCTTATTTATGAGCATGCATATGATGTCATATCGACAACTTGATTTCTATTGTTACTTTTTTTCCAAATTCAGTAAGCATTGTGTTTCATTGGTTATATAGACATGAAAAGGATTGCTCAGAAATCAATACCAAACATCGAAACAGTGGCATTATGGGCATTATTTTACTTACAATAACATTACCATGTAAGGCATAATGCTATAGCTACTAATTAATAATACAATAATTAAAGTCTCCTAGGCATTTCATCACGATGTCGCTGCTACTTCAATTCTCTGCATCGAGACTGAAGACTGATAACTTGCAAAAGGTAAAAGTTTACCTGATATAGCATTATATTGATTTTTTTTCATTTCTCTTTTGGGGTTTTGAAGGAGATGTTGTATTTTGAATCGTCATTGACATAAAGGAAGAGTTAGGAATGAATTTAGATTTTTTAGATAATAATTTATCAAAAAATTCTGAAACATTTGTACCTTCTAATTTAATTTTTGTTTCCTTGAATCTTCTTCTTTCTTCAACATTTTTGTTTCTAGGTTTTGTCATGTGATCCTTTGGAGGAGTTACTTTAGGAGCCAAAAGAGGTCATGATCAATCACGAAACATGTATCCATCAACTAATAAGCATGTATCCATCAACCAACAAGCACAACTCGAATAAAGAAGTCTCTGAAATTCCTCTCTTCAATTCCATGACATTATTTTGAAAATTGGA
Source organism: Secale cereale (assembly GCA_902687465.1). Taxonomy (NCBI): domain Eukaryota; kingdom Viridiplantae; phylum Streptophyta; class Magnoliopsida; order Poales; family Poaceae; genus Secale; species Secale cereale. The sequence goes on from LR738716.1 coordinate 65,100,163, forward strand.
GATAAACACAACCTATCAGAAAACACATTATTTCAATGCATTGTAAAAATGTATACAAATTATTTTATATTCCTAGCAAGCGAGAGTCAAAATAGACGGGCTCAGCAACGCGTGCCATCAATGATCTAGTGTAACTTATGACTGCATGCATGACTCGCTGATGTCATACAATTTTGATCTAACATCTATCAATAATTGATGTGATGTGAAAGAACACAAGTGCTGAGAAACCTAGTAGTGGGAGGCTAGCCATTTCAATATAGAAGATTCGTGGTCAGAAAATACGTACTTATTTGCAACGAGAATGAAGCCATGCCTATCATGTGGTTCTGCGAGAATCTGCACGTGAGGTCCAATATCTGAAAAATTTATGCTACATCAAATCACCAAGAGTTCTAATGCATAATCCTTTATAGTTAAGAAGTTCATCCCCATCATGCAGCATATCCACACCATCAAGTAGGCCTCACATGTCAAAAGCTTTCTCAATAGCCCATGCTGCCTACCACATCTTCATAATCCTCCTTGATTTATATTCTCTCTACGGTAAAGCCAACCGAGGCCACGAACTGCAATTCAGATGTAGTACCAGCAAGATGGCCTCCTCCGCTTCCCCTCCCATCCACCCAAAATTTATGGCGACTTCTCCTCTTTAGTTCTCGGCCCACTTCCTTTCCACGTGTATATATGGTCACTTTCTCTCCACGTCCCTCCCACGCCTCCTCCTGCACCAGGTTGTTGCCTCATCCTGATTATTGGCACGCCGACGCTCTTGCTCTCCTTCCAACGTTGGCCCTTGCATTGGATCCACGCCCATCGTTTTCGTGGCAGGAGAGATCGATGCCCCTAGACAATACTCATGTTTTCATCTACGCTGCTACAGGATGAACCCCATGGCCATTGCGCCTTTACTCATCCCTCCACCATGGCATCAGAGATCTTTCTTCTCCACCAATACCGATCTATGTGCGGGGTAGATGACTTCTTCATGTGCTATATTTTTACGATATTGTATTCGATATCATACGTGCAGATTGGTCAAAAGGGAAAAATCTCAACCCTCCGGAAACAATACTTATTAGGCTACCCAATGGATCTGCTCGTTGTGATTTCTGCAATCCCACTGTTATTCGTACGTGAAGACGTGATGGATGTGTGCGTGATATTTATCCCCGGTCTGATGGATGTGTGCAGGGTATTGATCAATGCATTCCTGTTCCTAATCGATGAAATAGATGCAAGCATTTTGTTTGAGAATCAACAGCCCTCAACTACCTACGCCTCTCCATCCATTGTTACCGAAAAAGGCTTTCGCCCCGTTTTATATATAAAGCACACCACACATTACAACCGGCCATAGAACAAGAAACAAGAAATAAAACGACAGGATACACAACTCTATGGAACAACATAGAGCTCTGAAGGATCAGAAGGACATCGGAGCCCACGATGGCCTCAGATCATGTCATGAACGACTGCGACATGGGAGCTATTCAACATCGGAGGAAAGCCACACTCTATCCCTCCCAATGCCAAACTTGTTGTCCCGCCGCTGCCTCCGAAGAGGGCACCACTGCCCTCTCGTCAAGGATTGAAGGACACCGTCCCGTCGGCAGGCAGAGCAGCACACCCCTGAGCATGCATGGGCAGGCCAACCAGTTGTCGAGGATAGGACAACAGCCGTGGCGACCTCGCCTCTACAGGACACCCATACATCGCCACCGTCTCCGGCCAAGACCCAAACGCACACCGCAGCTGCCAAGCATGGACAGTACTAAAGACTAGCAGACAACCACCGCACTGAGCCCCTGACCATGAAGAGCTCCCAAGGAGGTGCCTTAAAGAAGAAAATGACGCCGATGCGCCATCGCCCCCCAATCCGGAGATTTTTGGCTTTCGCCCGGGACCAAGAGGCGGAGGGCCGGGTGTAGGTCTCGATGTTGCCCACACAGAAGGAGAACGGCGCCATGGGCATCGCCAACATCTTGACTGGCCTTGCTGGTCAAGGGTTTCCCCCGACCGAGAGCTCGCACCCAACGCCCTTCCGACCAGCAGAACGGGAGAACCAAAGGGCGCCCAAATCCCGGCCGGACATGGAAAACTAAGCGCCAGTGAGGCCACCACCTTCAGTTCGGAACCATGCTCGCTGCCGCCTCGCCGCCCCGCGTACCCAAGGATGGCAACCCCTGCGCCAGCGCCACCTCCCGTCAAAGACGAGGGTGTGCCCTCTCCAACAGTGGTCGCCGCCACCCACGACACCCACAGATCGGCCAGGTCGGACGCGCCCGACCTATCCCACACCACCACCAGATTGGCCTCGTAGCCGAGCCCCAACCACCACCACTGCAGGGCCGCGCCACCGCCTCCCAGCATAGCAGCTACCAGATCCACACGTCCCCGCCATCGGAAAGTTCATCGGACCCCCCCTCCCCGTGAGCGGCTGACCTGCGCCGCCGGGATCCCGACAGGGGTGGGAGGGAGAAGCCCCACCGCTACCAGTGCCGCACGGGCTTTGCCCCGCGGACGCCCTCCTACAGCGGCGAGGAGGAGGAGGGGACAGGGGCAGGGGCCTCTGGACGGCGGCAGAGATGCCCCCAACCCCCGTGACGCGCGCGGGGCACGTCGCGGGAGCGGGGGGGGAGGGGGGCAGAGTTTTTCCTCCATCCTTGTTTCAAGGGGGCAACATGAGAGAACAAGGCATACTATCTCTCAATGCTTACATCGCCCCACTCTTCCACATGAATTAACCTCATGCGAGTATCCCTTCGTTAAAGATAGTGTATTTCTTTGCTTGCTGCAGAACGAGAACTTTCTTGATTGAATTAGAGTGGGATCTGATCATATGTGGTTATGGATTCTTCTCTGTCAAGCATGGACGGGCGCGGGGGTGCCTAGGGAAACCAGGGGTGGAAGCGGCGAGCAAGGAGGGAGTAACCGGCGATGGGAGAGGATAGAGGAGACATGGTCCGCAGCAACATGCTTGGATGGGGCATTCTCTATTGAGAAGAGGAGAACAATGTTTGTTGTCCAAGCAAGGTGCTGCACTTCATCTACCCTAATCAACAAACTGCATTATACTTAACCTAGGATACCACCTATTTCAACCCACAACTAAAATGGATGCCACCAAATTCTGAAAACATATATACTGCTGAAATTGCAAAGTTGAGAATATTATGAAACAACAAAACTGCATGAGTATCCAGTTTTAATTGCCAATTGCATAAGGAATGGAATAAAACATTCCATCGATTTTACTGAGAGCACTAATCATATTAGCAAAGCATTACCAAAATCAGTTCCCAAAAGAATAGATCCGGTCTAACTTTCTAACATGTTTTAACACCAATGTTTCATGCAAACGTTCTGAACTATATGTAATCACTTATCTATGTTCTATCTTTCACCTATCATATTGTGAGATGAATTACCCTTCTTTAGTATATGTATGCCGTTGTTTAGAATTTCCGCATCAACACGCGGGGAATTATCTAGTTGTATTGAAAAGCTAACGCACAATTGTAGCCGAACCATACAAAAATTGTGCTAGATAATACAACAACACATTGAGAAATGGATTGGAAGGACATGGTAAAGACTACTACAAAAACAAGCAATAATTAATATGATTTGGTTAACATTGGATACAACGCATGTACCCAAAAAATTAGACTACACTTACTACTGATCTCGTATCGTCTGATAGCTGGTTACTATGATAGTTTGATGCGCAACCACGATTCCACAAATGGTACCATATAGTGGGCCATAGGCAGTGCACCAAGGGTGATTTTTATTTTTTTTTTGAAGGCTCACCAAGGGTGAATTTGGTCCTGCCGTTCCTGCGATCATACATCAGGTCACGTGGCGTGTTCATTATCTCTTGAAGAGATCCATCACGGAGATTGCACCTGAGAAGGTAGCACGCGTCAGTGGAGAGGAATATCTTCTTCGGGTCAGTTGAAGCACATGCAAAGTCGAGAAAATGTTCTGGTATGTGCAGGGCTTAGGGCATCTCCAGCGGCAACTCACAAAAAACCTTCAGCATCTCTGCGGACAAGGACTAGTCCCTGGACATGGATGCGAGAGGCATCCATCCAACCATAGCCGCATACATCCGGCCAACAATTCGAACAAAGTGGGCGAAATTCAATCAAAACAGATGGATTTCATTCAAGTTCGGATATAATTTACATCAAAATATCGACATTTCTACTGTTTAACTGAAAAACTAGGGAAAAAAATCTAAACCCCATATAGCACGACCACCTCGTAGCTTGGCTGCCCTGCCCTGCCGTACCGCTGTCTCCGTTGGTGCCGCCGTTGTCATTGTCCCTCCAGCGGCGGTACGACGCCGGAGGGTCACGACAGCCTTGTCCAGTGGCTAGCTACCGCTCGCAGAGGAGCCGCTCTGTCTCCGGCTGCGCTGTCTGGGGTGCCGACGTGGCCTTCAGAGCCCTGGTAGTGGTCTTGCCACGGCTAACGTTGGCGGAGCAGTCGCTAAGCGACCACCCCTCACCGATCTTGACGAGCTCGCCATCATGGCGGCGGCGACGCCTGGCGGCTGTCTACACGGTGGTCACAGAGCGGTCGTGCACCCATGCGGCAGCGAGGTCTGGGTCATTGCGCACCTATTCCGACTCCACATTCCTCTTGGCGAAAGCAGAGTAGGGACTGACATTGCGCTGGTCGTACCGCTCCTGCTGCCGAGCCGTGCGCTCCGCCTCACAGACGATGGCCCTCGAGTCCGAGGGACCTCCGAGGTAGTGGAGGAGGCGGCTCCGCACCTTATTGATCACGGGCAGCAACTCCTCCTTGTTGGCAAGGCGGTGACGACACGGTGGCGACCACGGCACGTCGATGCGGATGTAGCGGTAGCGCGGCGGGGATGTAAGCTCCTCCTTGACGCGGCGTCCAATCTAGATGTCGTGGTGGTGCGGGGGCGAGGTCGTTTCCTCATTGACGTGTTGTACGATCTGGATGCCGCAGTTGTGTCGAGGCAAGACCGGCTCCTCCTTCACCGGCAGGAGCGTGGATGCCTGCTCTGTCTTGACGCGGTGGCACGACGGGAGGCAAGCTCATCCATAGTTAGAAAAAGGGCACTGCATGCCTTCTAGCATACTTTATTTAACATATGTAGCCAATTTAAATGAGGTGGAAAACATCTAATACTCCATAGCAGATAATTAGGTTAATTAAGGTTATGTGCTAAATTGAATTTATTGTAAAATTTAGCACATAACCTTAACTAATAGCACGGCTAGAAACTTAGCATTTTTTCGGTCAACTTACATATACAATTTATTGTAATCATTTTAATATATTCTTCGTAAATAATAAAGACCAGGGACATAAACGGGCTGAAAACAGAGTGAACTGGGCCTACTGTAGCTGAACGCGGAATACTAACCATCGCTCATGTGCGTCCAACAGTGGCTATAGAAGTTGGGTCGAAGCAACGGAAAGGGATAAAGGAGAGGGACTTAATACTGGACATCGGGTTATTTAGAGAAAACCACTAGGGGATTTTTATAAAAACATACAATAGCAGACGGGTAAAAATAATTTGTACTTTATTACTAGGTATAGATTAAAATAAACCACCAGAACCATACAAAAATCCCAAGTGCAACAACAAAAAATCCAAGTACATCAAAATTATGCTAACACCTAATAATCCAGCTCAGAATGCGTGTTCAAACCCTGACTCCCAACAAACCGTATGTGTACCTATGGATAACCCTGGAAGCGAGTCAAAAACTTGACTGTTAAGCACAGAAATATCCCTTCGCCGACCATATCGGATTTGAGCTAATGTAGCCTAAGAAAAGAAAATGAGAGTAATGCGATGCCTACATGTTGTGAGAGTGGAGACAACAGCGCTTCGAAGCTACCAGCTGGCTTGACCTTCCTCTTGGAAGCAGCCAACGTTTGGTGTAATATTTAGAGGTGCCTGCTCAACTTTGAACTTCCCCTACAGTTGAAAATAATTTAACACCGTCAACCGACCCATTCCTCGACCTAATGAACTCTCAATAATTTCTCCTTGAACCCATCAACACAACTGCATGCTTGCGTGTTTGAGAACCTTCCTTGGTAACTCTAAGGGCTTGACCCACAAAAAAAACTTTAAGGGCTTATTCTGAGGCTGGGCAATCACCTCTTATCTGAAAAATTGTGCACATCATGCAAAAAACAAAAATAGATGAACATTGTTTTTTAATACAAGATTTTTTGAGTGTCAGAACACTTTTTGAAGTGCGTCAATAATTTTGTAAAAAATTGCTTTATATCTTTTCAATTGATTTTTCGAAATGTTCTTTAGTCATAGAAAAAGTTCATCTTCTATTAAAGATAATATTCCTTATTGGAAAAAGTTCACCATGGATTTTTGGAAATATTATGTGTAAATAATTGTATTTGTAAGATTAAAAATAAAAGAAAAAAACGAAACATAAAGGCGAAGGGGAAACAAAAATAGAACTAAAATTCTGAGATTAACAATAAAAACAATTTTTCTCATGGGAGGAAACAAATTTGGGAAAAAATATCATGTAAATTGATTTTCTCCAAAGCCAAAGGAAAGATGAAAAGCCAAAAAAGCCCATCTAAATCCCATAAACGTGTACAGAAAAATAAGATAAATTAAAATGGAGAGGGAGCACCCATCACGCTAGGTGTGGCGGCAGCTGGATGCTCCACTTGGCATGCTTCGAGGCCACTCAAAGTGATCCCTGGAGCCCCCCTCCTCCCCCCTCAGGCCTCGTTTGACACAGAGGGATTGAGGAGGATTTGAGGGATGGGGATTGGAGGGGATTTGGTGAATCCCTTCCATCCACCCAATCCCCTCAATTCTCCTTGCATCCAATGCTCTTCCTGAACGTGCGCTGCCGCTGCTCTCGAGGTTTTGCTTTCGCGAGGTCCTCAACGAGAGTTGTGAAACACGTGGATACTAGGGGATTGGAAGGGATCGAAGGGGATTGGACTGTGCAAACCCCGCCTATCAAATGGGCCGACGAGGTTTCGTGGGGCTTCTGGCCCTTCCGAGGATTATCCTCTCAAAACCTTCTCAATCCCTCCACGTCAAACGAGGCCTCAAGGGGTAACCTCTACTTAGTTGCTCTCCACAGTATCATAGATAAAGATACTATTTTCTACAAACCTGATCTAAATTTGCAAAAATGGTATTTTTTTAAAATATATATGCACTGCATTATGAAATGGTGGATGTATTGGCAGCCCTGGTCCATGTTCAACAAACCAAAAAGCTTAGTCCTTTGGCTTGTCCCTTATCTCTTTTTTAGCATTTAGGCTGCCTAAAGCTATACCATAACATTAGCTAGCTATTTAAAACCGCGATATTACGAATCATCTGATCCGGAGACCTAAATTTTATTATGCAAATATAAAATTGTGATTTTTTCAATCAAATTGTTCTTAATATCATCTAAGGAATGCTCCTTTCTAAATCAACTTAATTATGTGTAGTTGTCAAAAATAGAGTTGAAAGATGATACGTCTTCAACGTATCTATAATTTTTGATTGTTTCATGCTATTATATTATCTGTTTTGGATCTTTTATATGCATTAATATGCTATTTTATATTATTTTTTGGACTAACTTCTTAACCAAGAGCCCAGTGCGAGTTTCTGTTTTTTTCCTTGTTTTTGAGTTTCTCAGAAAAAGAATATCAAACGGAGTCCAAACGGAATGAAACTTTACGATGATTTTTCTTGGACCAGAAGACACCCCGGAGACTTGAGAGCCAAGTCAGAAGAGCCACGAGGCGGCGACAAGGGCGAAGGGCGCGCCCCCCTTCCTTGTGGACCTCTCGTGACTCCACCAACCTACTTCTTCCTCCTATATATTCACATATATTCCACAAACCCTAGAGGGAGCATCGAAACCACTTTTCCGCCGTCGTAACCTTCTGTATCCGCGAGATCCCATCCAGAGGCCTTTTCCGGTACTCTGCCGGAGGGGGGTTTAACCACGGAGGGCACCTACATCAACACCATTGCCCTTCCGATGAAGCGTGAGTAGTTTACCACAGACCTACGGGTCCATAGCTAATAGCTAGATGGCTTCGTCTCTCTCTTTGATTCCCAATACCATGTTCTTCTCAATGTTCTTGGAGATCTATCCGATGTAATCTTCTTTTGCGGTGTGTTTGTCGAGATCCGATGAATTGTGGACTTATGATCAGCTTATCTATGAATATTATTTGAATCTTCTCTAAATTCTTATATGCATGATTTGATATCTTAGTAATTCTCTTTGAACTATCGGTTTGGTTTGGCCAACTAGATTGGTTTTTCTTGCAATGGGAGAAGTGCTTTGCTTTGGGTTCAATCTTGCGGTGATCTCACCCAATGACAGAAGGGGTAGCGGGGCACATATTGTATTATTGCTATCGAGAATACAAAGATGGGGTTTTCATCATATTGCTTGAGTTAATTCCGCTACATCATGTCATCTTAATTAAAGCGTTACTCTGTTCTTCATAAATTTAATACTGTAGATGCAGGCAGGAGTCGGTCGATGTGTGCAGTAATAGTTGTAGATGCAGACAGGAGTCAGTCTACTTGATACGGACGTGATGCCTATATTGCATAATCATTACTTTAGATATCATCATAACTTTACGCTTTTCTATCAATTACTCGACAGTAATTTTTGTTCATCCACTGTACTATTTGCCATCAAGAGAGAAGCCTCTAGTGAAACCTATGGCCCCGGGTCTATTTTCCATCATATTAGTTTCGGATCTACTATTTTGCAATCTTTTACTTTCCAATCTATAAACCAAAAAATCCAAAAATATTTTACCTTTTGTTTATCTATCTCTATCAGATCTCACTTTTGCAAGTAACCGCGAAGGGATTGACAACCCTTTATCGCATTAGGTGCAAGTTGTTTGATTGTTTGTGCAGGTATTGGTGATTTATGCGTTGTCTCCTACTGGATTGATACCTTGGTTCTCAAACTGAGGGAAATACTTATCTCTACTTTGTTGCATCACCCTTTTCTCTTTAAAGAAAAAAGCAACGCAAGCTCAAGAAGTAGCAAAAGACAACGCAAATTAATTTTCTATTGATGAATAATTTTGCGCCATGTGTAAGGGATGAACAAATTTGGGATTATACACGTGCATGTTCAAATGATTTGTAGTTCTTCATTTTCTTTTATTTTTATGCATCATACCATAGATCACGTGCACAAGTGAAGCGGATAAGAAAAAGAAGGGAAACATGTGCAGAGGTTGTACCGATTGCCAAAAGTTGATGCAAAGATTAGCAAGCCGGAGCCCTCTGTCTACTTTTAATCTTTTTAAAGCGTACCTCATGGTTAAAGTGATTAACAATTATGGCAAGTTTAGCTACCGAGCGAGCTGCTCTGCTCTGTTTTTAGGTCCATCATTTTTATTTCAGTTTTCCTGAAAGAAGGTCGCGGACCATCAAGAGAGAAACTTACTAAAAGATCACATGAACTTGTTTTCAATTGATGAATACTAGCTTCTGCACAAGAAGTAGCAGAGAGTAATTTGGGACTACACATGCTCGTGGTTTGCATATACACCAAACGAATAAATAAAAGAGAAGACCCATTCACATCCCATGCACGTTGTCAAAAGATAGAGATAAACATCAGCCAAAGCCTGCCCGGTTCCATGCATGTCTACGTACTTTCAACTTTTTTAAAGCGGACGTTATGATTAGTTCTATCATCTTTTCAAACACGAAAAATAAAAGGTAAAGCTAGCTACCGTGTTCAAGGCCAGGGTGTTTACTATTTCCTCACATTAATTGACGTTGCTTTAATACAGCATTTTCTGCATTTCACTCTAGATCACTTCCTCTTTCAGCTGGAAGCATTCGAAGCTAGTCACGGTGAACACAGAGAACGCT
>LR738716.1:65110971-65157982 GCA_902687465.1 Secale cereale
GCTTGCCTTCTGTTGTTGATGTTGTTTTGAGCAGCCCATCGCCTTATTGAGCTTCCCCTCCTAATCTTGCAACTAGTGTGCTTCTGGAACAAGGCCAGGTCGTTCAAGCAGGTCTTGTAGTGGTCGGGCAGGTCGTTGTGGCAGAACCGTATGATTTCCTCGGCGATGATCGCCGTAGTGCCGACATCTTGTAGTTGGTTCAGTAATGCCAACAACTCATTCTCCCTTCTGCGAGGATTAGCATACAGGGCATGGAGGAACATGTTGGTGGAGAAGGTGTCCTGGCGGCACTTTTGCAATATTCTCTTGACAATGCTCTGCAGCTCTCGACTGTCGTGGCCGCCCACCAACAACTCATTGGCTTTCTTGCTGGTAGCTTCAAGGTGCGAATAGAAGTGCACCTTGTAGCGCGAGGCCTTGAGCAAGAAGAGCCAGCTGGCTAGGTACCACCCGTGGAATTGAACTGGCTGTTGTACCATTGGAGTCACTATGATTGTGCTGCCACTGCAATCCGGATGAGAATGAGAATCCCATGGTGGTAGAGCAGATGCTATGTCTGCCCATGGTGCCTCATCCTCATCCCCGGGAGGATCAGCCATGACAATCAAAAACTTTTTATCTTGGAGTTGGCTCCGGATCTCTTTCGCCAGCTGCTCATCAGTCAATGTGTTGACATCTTCACGAGACGATGAGGATTGCAGCAACACTTCTTGCAATAAGCACCGGAGCCTCTGTGTTTTGTCTACATGGCACTTGGCGTCGATCCAAGCCACGCAGTCAAAATGTTGGCCACTGCTGCACATGTTGTACACAGTCTTGGCGAGGTTAGTCGCCGGCCGGAGGTCACCATCTTTTTCTGGCTCGTGGGCACCAGCCGCTGGTGTTACAATGGCGAGGATCCTAGGCCGCCCTCCATCACCTCTCCAGCCGCCGTGGTCAACCAGTTCTTGGAACCAGGCAACCCGGGATTCAATGTTTTCAATAGAGTGAGCGAGGGGTTTAATAATTGAGTTGTCGGATGCTTCTTCCGTAAACTTTTTTACTGAATCGAATGCCGCCTTCCCGTCATCGAACACCCCCATTGCTGCCTTCTTGACCATAATAGTAATTCCTTCCACTGCTGACACATCGTGGACAGTCTCGGTGGGGACGGATGTTTCTTGCACCGGCACCGAGTCATTGCCAGGTGATTTGTCTTGGACATGGTCGGTGTCACCAGGCTTTTCCGGCTCCTCTTGTGTCGAGGCATTGCCCAACATTTTCTTCACCGATTGTATGATAGAGTGAATGGCGTCAGGTGCCCGCTCTATGGCCATTTCAATATACTTGTTCTCCTGGGCATGCTTGACAACATTGTGCAACCAGCCACCCAGCACCAGGTCTTCAATAAGTTGATTGTCGAATAATTTTCTCAGCCACTCTTTCAGCTGGTCTGAGTACTCCTTCTCTGCCAGGGCCACGTCCGTCGGGGTACTTGCCATCCTTAGACTCTCTAGCGCGTCAATGAACGCTTGATTCTTCTCCCTTGTCCCAGGCTTGTGCTCGTCAGGGGAACCACGGCCGCCGCCGCCGACACCTGCTACTGGTGCTGTTGAAGACTTTGCTGGGTCTCGGCGAAATCCCAGTAGCTCCTTGACGGCGGCGATCAGTGCGCTTATCTCCTTGTCCGTGATTTCTGAGCCTTGCTTGCTCAGGATGGCGGCAGCGTCAGCTATGTTCTCCGGGTCTCCGTCGCCTAGCACCTCCCTTGCCGCCGTGGCCAGCTCCAACTCCACGTCCGCCGTGTTGGTGAACATGGTCGTGGAGAACAAGGTGCGGACGAATTTGCCAGCAGATCTCGAGAGCGGCGATGCACGATGGTTAGCATCATGGCGCCCGCCTCTGGTGACCCAAGCCACCACCTCCCGCGCGTCGGCGTCGAGCAAGTGCTCAGCATCGGCGAGGACACGGCGGCGTCTCCCTGCCGCGGCCGCGTCCTCCTCCGCCTCCTTGGCGCGACCTCTGCCGCCGCGCGCCGTCGTCGCCAGCGCCTGGACGCCGTACCGCTGCCGGCGCTCCCCGACCTCCTGCGCCCTGGACTTTATCTCCTTGATCTGCATGGCGATGCGGTAGCGGTCTGGCAGGGTGAGCAACACCTGCGGCGCCCGGCCGACGGAACCCAGCAGGCCCGCGGAGGAGCGGCCGGCGCCGACGGTCTGCACGTAGCGGTCGATGCAGCTCTGGGAGTCGTAGGCCACGTCCCGGACCTGCCTCATCCACGCCTGCACCTGGTTGCTCTGCTCGGCGGGGTCGTCCACGTCCAGCAGGAAGCCGTTCATGCTCTCCATCTCGCCCTTGATGAACCGCATGTCGCGGCGGACGCTCCCCATCAGCGCCGCCCTCTCGCCGATCGCCGCGCCGATGGTGCCCAGCACCGAGTCCACCGCGCCCTTGGCCATCTCGGCCATCTCGAGCGCTCTCTCTTGGATTGCAACGTACGCACGTACTGTAGTTGGGATGCTGGATAAGCTAGCTGGAATGCATGGAAGCTAGTACAAGGTAGGCGGGCGTAGGGGTGTTGGTGCTGGTGGACATGGCATAGCTAGGGAGGAATAAACTAGTAGTAGGTACCGTGGAACATTACACTCTGGCACTACTGTTTCACAACAGTATTTTAAGCGTAGCAATGCACGCAAGTACCGGAAAAAGTTAGCAAAAGCAACGCATGCATGCGATTATGCATGAGCTGGCTAAAATATTCTACCCCAAACTTGGGGGGTCAGCTTGCTTTACAAAGTTTAGCACAAGTTAAGCACCTGACCTTGATCACCATTCACGAGCTAGCTCCGTTTTTTTTTTTCCTCTTTGAAAAGACGATATAACTGTTTAGGGCATAAACAATGGTGGCATATGGATATTGATGTCCCATGAGAAAAAGTAATTTGAGGTTGAGGCTTTTATACTGATTTTTTTTCCTCCCAAATGCAAGCTACAACTAGTGGGACTCATCAAGAAATAAAAAGTAGATACTTTGGTACAATTGCAGCTCTATTTTTCACTCCAAATTTTTCGACTTTGTCCACTTAACATATTTTTTTTCTCTTCAAGCACCCGCCTCCTGCAGAAGATGCTGCTTCCTCATCTGAATCTATTTTTCCTGACATCCAGTCCCACATGGCATGCAGGACATCACCTTGGGGTTACGCATTGGCCATGCTCATGCAAGACCCACTTTAAAAAAATGAAAGTAGGCATGGATCCAGATGGGTAAGCTTTGCTAACGTTCATCTTTATTTTTGCACTTTAGCTATAGCTATATGTAAGTTGCCTAATTTTAAGTAGAGGTAATATCACTCATAGTCACAGAACTTACGCGTGATGTTTTTAGATTGGTACTAGAACTTTGACAATATAGAATTACAGTCATTTAACTTGACTCAACCTTGCACATACGATCGCAAAATGTGTATACAGACGTATCCGTGTGCATTGCCCTACCTGTCACTAAGCGAGGGCCCACCTGTATTTTTCAATTCCTAAATAAAGCGAGGGCATGGGATAGCTAGCTAGCGAGGAATGAACGGAGATTACACTCTGGCACTACTGTTACACAACAGTGCCCTAAGCGTAGCAAGGCAGGAAAGAATTGGATAAAGTTTAGCAAAGCAGCCGATGCTTGCATGCATGCACGCATTCATGAGTTGGCTAAAATTCCTCCCCGCACTTTGCATGGACCGACAGGTATGCCCCCAAATGGTAATCACCTGACCTTGATCACGAGCAACCTCCGCTTTTATTTTCCTGTTTGAAAAGATGATATAACTGTTCACAAGGCTCGCTTTAAAAAGACGAAAGTAGAGATGGAGCCAGCTAGGTAAGCTTCGGCGACGTTCATCTTTATTTTTGCCCATTAGCTATAGCTAAACGTAAATTGTCTAATTTTAAAAGGAGCTAATATCACCGGTAGTCACAGAACTTGCCCTTGATATTTTTAGATTAGGTAGAAAGTGCGGCTTGCCGCAACCGGCAGCGACGCTGCCGGGTATAGTCATATCCGCGAGCTACCAGTGCTCATATATGAACGCCGCTAATTAGGGGTTTCCCTACTAGTGATGAAGCCATGCCACATTCCTATTTAATTGGATGTTGTGAATGTTCAAACTTTGGTCCGTTCTTCCTTGTTAGTATTGAACAACAATTCAAATTACTCAGAACACTTTGATGTAAAATACACGTTATTAGAAAAGCAATTCTTTAATGATCACCATTTATGCTATGCAGTGACACCCCCCACCCCCCGGCCCGCACGCAAAATCAGTGGTGATACTAAAATTGCCCGCTCATAAATTTGTAATCTTCTAAAATTATGGCCAGCTGCGTGTTTTTATACTTAAAATTTGGGTGTGTATGTATATCTTGTTGATAGACTTTAGTTACAAAATGAAGCTAACGTTTTGTAACTATCTAGCTTTTTGTATGGTAGTTTCACGTTAAAAAAATGCACAACTAAATTACTTTAGAAAATACAAGTGATATTTCTTTGGTAATTAATCATTGGTCGGGCTGACGTGGCGCGCGGTGCCTCGGCCCAGCATTCCGTGCCATTCGGTGGGGTGGAGATCCGGAGGAATATGCTTATGACCCCACCGTCAGTGACCCTGCCCAGATGGCCCCAGCCCAACCGCGGGCCAAAGGTTGTGCACACGTCTCTCGTTGAGTGCAATGGTGGATCCCAAGGCGCGGCCCTCCCGACCAATGACAAACCAGCACAACAGCTCCTCGTGGGTTTCGTTCGTCTGGGACTTGAGGATGTCCGCAGCGGGCTATAAGGAATAAAGTAGTATATTTCTGCTTAGTTGGAGGAAATAGAAGAGGAGAGAGAAGGTAAGCGGGCTCTTCGTGAAGAGCCAGCTCTAGCACGTGCTCCTAGACCCTTTGTGTGAATGAAAGGTGTGCCACATAATAAAAAAGTAATACACTCGTTTGATCTACTATTGTATATGTTGGCTATAAGATGGGTTGTAGATGACATGTCACTGTCTCATAGCCAGCAGCCGGCTATACTATTAACATGCTCTGATAGGATGTGGGGGAGCCCAGCATAGGGGAGTGATCTGTCGGGGCACAGCTTGTCCTTTCCCGAGGATTGCGTGGGGCCAGCTTCCACGAGACCCGTGCATGCGGGGAGCGCCATTCGTGTCTCGTTAGGGCATGTACAATGGTTTTATCTTAAAAGCGCCACGTAGGATAAATGATGAGATGGAAGAGAGAGAAATCATAAGAGAAGGGTTGTCTTGATCTCTTAGCACAATTTGTTTCACCATGTTTTTAGGAATAACTAATTATTTAAGATAAGGCTAAGAGATGACCCATTGTAAACATATTTTTTTGTCATCTCTAATTTACATGCAAAACTTAAGGTAAGACTATCTTATCAACCATTGTACATGCCCTTGTCAGCAGGAGAGGGTGTCGACATCTGTTCCACTCCGGTTGGCCTATAGTCATGCATCCCATGCAACACGTGCCCAACCCATGCAACGCGCCCACGGTGGTGGATCGATGCAGCCCAGTGGAGGACCTGTGCAATGAGCTAACGAGGGCTCTGACGCCGATTCTCAGGGGCCTACCTTGTACCGCAGCTGAGCCAGTTAGGCGCTGGCCATGTCGGAGGAGGTCACCGGTTTCGAACCAAAGGTGGAGCGTCCGGATTGCTAGAGGTGTCGGGCGTGGATCCTCGGCAACGAAGCAACAAGCTATGCTTATGCGTAAACTATGCCTCGCGAATGAGGGCGAGCTAATCACCGACGAAGCGTTGCAAGCCTATGCACGGCTCTTTGAGCGCACCCTCACGGACGGACATATTGCGACGATCTTGGCGCTTTTCGGCTGGGAGCCATCCGCTCTCCCCTTGTGCGGGCAGGATGGTGTGGTGGAAGACCAGCATTAAGGCCGTGTCTTGTGGATTCCATGTAGGCTTTCGCAAAGAATTCTCTACCAATAAAATTGCTCGTGTGGAATATGCGCGGCCTCAATAGTCCGGCACGTCGCAATGCCCTGTCGGCCTGTCAACAGTCCGGCACGTCATGTGGAATTGGGACAGGCCGAAAAACCCTGTGGGAAAAAATATGGAGAAAGAGCACACAGTATACGTTGTTGTATTGCACGAATTGCCTCGTCAAAAACCTCGTGTGAGAAACATCAGGAAAACTCACCCAAGGGAAAAAAGAGTACAATCCACTCAACTATCAAGTTGAGTACTCGATCATCAGTATCAAGATTTTAACGACGAGTTTGTGAAGTTTCTCCCCCTGAACCTTGCATCTCTCTAAGTCTCATCATACCGATTCCACGCACACACCTCTCTAAGGTTGATGCCGGTAATGATTTAGTGAACATATCAGCAAGATTGTCACATGACTTAGTATGCAAAACTCTCACCTCGTTCAACTGCTGCAGCTCATGTGCATAGAAGAACTTGGGACTAATATGTTTTGTGAGGTTACTCTTCACATAACCCATCCGAACTTGTGCAACACAAGCAACATTATCTTCATAGATAATGGTAGGGGTTTGTACGGTGTTCAGCCCACATGTCTGCTCACTAGTAGAAAAAAGGTCAAACGTGAAGCACATTAGTCCCGGTTTGTAACAGAACCGGCACTAATGTGACCATTAGTGCCGGTTCCAACGGCTAGGCGGGCGGAGATCATTAGTACCGGTTCGTGGGCAACCTCTAGTACCGGTTCATGCCACGAAACGGTACTAATGTTGCTGTGTCAGGCTGTTGTCAGGCTAGGCACCTTTAGTACCGGTTCATGGCATGAACCGGTACTAGAGTATCTTAGTAAGCTGATTTTTAGTCCCACCTCGCGAAGAGAGAGGCACTAGGAGCGGTTTATAAGCCTTGAGTGCACAGACAATGTGGGAGAGGCGCAATGTTCACCTGCACGTTGCTTAGCTTCAAACCTTGAGGAATAGTGTAGACTGCACGGAGCTATGTGCAGTGCTTTGTACACTCTTCCGAAAGGCTTGAAGCTAATTAACGAGCATTGCGCCTTTTTTTGAACTTATTTGAACTTCAGACTTTTTGTGTGTTTAAAATGCACCATTCAAATCCACATCATCAATTATCAGCCCTTTCTGAATTCATTTGGTATTTTTCATTCATTTACTGATTTGTTTTGAGAGAGCTAAATGACCGTGAAATTGAAAAGCACTACAAATTGGAGTCTGAAAAGGTTGAAACTTGGCATGGTATCATCATTTCACCCACATGGCATGTGCAAAAAAGTAGAGGGTCACGGCAAAAACTGGATGCACTTCGTGTACAAAATGGACAATCTCTTTCGAAGAATCAGGGTTTAGGACGAAAACTCATATGATACAAAGGCATTGCATTTTTTTTGAACTTCAGAGTTTTTGTGTGTTCAAAATGCACCATTCAAATCCACATCATCAATTATCAGCCCTTTCTGAATTCATTTGGTATTTTTCATTCATTTACTCATTTGTTTTGAGAGAGCTAAATGACCGTGAAATTGAAAAGCACTACAAATTGAAGTCTGAAAAGGTTGAAACTTGACATAGTATCATCATTTCACCCACATGGCATGTGCAAAAAAGTAGAGAGGGTCACGGAAAAAACTGAATGCACTTCGTGTACAAAATGGACAATCTCTTTCGAGGTATCAGGGTTTAGGTCGAAAACTCATATGTTACAAAGGCATTGCATTTTTTTGAACTCCAGAGTTTTTGTGTGTTCAAAATGCACCATTCAAATCCACATCATCAATTATTAGCCCTTTCTGAATTCATTTGGTATTTTTCATTCATTTACTGATTTGTTTTGAGAGAGCTAAATGACCGTGAAATTGAAAAGCACTACAAATTAAAGTTTGAAAGGTTGAAACGGCGTGGTATCATCATTTCACCCACATGGCATGTGCAAAAAAGTAGAGAGGGTCACGGCAAAAACTGGATGAACTTCGTGTACAAAATGGACAATCTCTTTCAAGGTATCAGGGTTTAGGACAAAAACTCATATGTTACAAAGGCATTGCATTTTTTTTGAACTTTTTTGAACTCCAGACTTGTTGTGTGTTCAAAATGCACCATTCAAATCCACAGAATCAATTATCAACCCTTTCTGAATTCATTTGGTATTTTTCATTCATTTACTGATTTGTTTTTAGAGAGTTAAATGAGGTATAAAATGTTTGTTAGATAATTTTAGATATAGAAATGTTTGTTAGATATAAAATTTTAGATATAGAAATGTTAGATAGAAATTTTAGATATATTTGCGGCAATGTTAGATAGATAAATTTTCGATATAGAAATGTTAGTTAGATATAAAATGAAATACCATATAAAAATATTGTTTGCGCGCTAACCAGAGGGCCTGCAAGGCCCTGGGCCTGTATTTGCAGGCCCATAGAGGGCCAGCAGACTAACAGGGCAGCGCGGCAAAGTTAGGCCCACAAGCCTGCAGTAGAGAGGAGCTCGAAGGAGCAGCCGCGGCGGGGTTTATAAACCAGTGCGGCTGCCCTTGGCTAGCGAGGTGGGACTAAACTTGCCGCACCGCACCTGCGCCAGCGCACCCCTTTTAGTACCGGGTCGTGGCACCAACCGGTACTAAAGGGGTGTCTTTAGTACCGGTTGGAGCCATCAACCGGTACTAAAGGGGGTGCGCTTCCCGCCGCTTGGCCTAGCCAAAACATGCCTTTAGTACCGGTTGGTGGCTCCAACCGGTACTAAAGGTCCATCCTATATATACGACACTTGCAAATTTTCAGTTTTCCTTCTGTTTCTCTTCTTCCTCTCCATTGCCGCCCCGTCACCGTCTCCATATCCCTCGTCGCCGCCCCGTCCCCGTCGTCGCCGCTCCGTCGTCCCCGTCCCCGTCGTCACCGTCGCCCCGTCCCGGCCCTTCCCGCGTCGTCCCCGTCCCCGTCGTCGCCGCCCCGGCCCGTACGTCCCCGTCCCCGTCGTCGCCGCCCCGTCCCTGTCCCCGTCGTCGCCATCCCCGTCATCGCCGCGGCCGTCGCCGTCTCCGTCGTCGCGCCCGTCGCCGTCCCCGTCGCCGCCTCCCGTCGCCTCTCGCCTCGCCGGTGAGCACACACACACACACACACACACATTTTTTTATTTTTTTAGTTATAGAAATAGTTATTAAAAAGTTAGAATTGTTAGAAATTTTTCTGTTTTTTAGTTATAGAAATAGTTATAAAAAAGTTAGAAAAATTTCTTTTTTTTAGTTCTATAAATATTAGAAATGTTATACAAATGTTAGTTATATATATAGAAATGTTATAATTTTTTTTTCTGTTTTTTAGTTATAGAAATATTAATGTTATAGAAATGTTAGTTATATAGCATTGTTAGAAATGTTATAGAAATGTTAGTTATATAGAAATGTTAGAAATTTTAGTTATCAAAATCCAATCATTAAAAAATGTTACTTTTTGTGGGCATATAGCTAGTATTTGTTCTCGACGATGCCCGGCCCGCATCCTCGCCGTCGACCCGTCCGTGACGACGTCCGGCTGACCCATGTCCGGGACTGGGCTCCGCCGGGCTGGCACTGGGAGGTGCTGCCTGGAGGGACGCGCTGCTTGATGAGGAACCCAGCCTCGGGTCCCGTCGTCGACCCTGATCTCGTTTGGTGGCGTTCGCGTGGGCCAGTTTCGGTGCGGAGGGATCCGGCCCCGCCGGAGGTGGTACGTCGCCGTGTCAGGGAGGAGGACGAGCACGTCCATCGCTACATGGTTGCGTTAGAGGGCGGCAGGTTCTCCAATACCTGGCAGTTTCTTCAGGGATCTCACTTCACCTATGATCCTGTGAGGGTTCCTTCTTTTTGGGTGTCCACCGCCCGCGCCGCAGGAACCGCGAGTGTCCTAGATTCTTCTGTAGTATTCGATCTTTATTAGCTACCTAGCCAGTGATGTATTCGATATTATATATTATTCGAGACGATGTATTCGAGATTATATATTATTCGAGACGATGTATTCGAGATTATATCTATTATTCGAGACGATGTATTCGAGATTATATCTATTATTCGAGACGATGTATTCGAGATTATATCTATTATTCGAGACGATGTAATTTGAATACTAAATTGTTTTATATTTCTTTTGGATTAGTTAAATAAAAGCTATGGCGGACAATACCGGCAGAGAGGGAGAACAGACCCTGTTCGATATGATACGCCATCCTCGCGTGCCAGATGATGATCAGAATGAAGAAGATTATGACGGCTCCGAATTTCTAAACAACACCGGACAGGGTGATATGATATTCGATCGCGACGACCAAATTGATGAAGTCATGAACTACGATTATGACGATGACGAAGAAAATGTTGATCTTGAAACAACAAAGACCGGCGAGGTATATATATTTATATAAGCAGGCACATCTGGTGATCATCACATGTTTTAAATGAGTTGAAGATATATTAATGAATCGATCTTTCTTCTTTCAGCCATCCGGATCGAGCAAATCTTCAGGAAACAGGACGAAACGAGGCCCGAACAAAAAGTTGAAGGAGGGCGTAAAGTACAATATCGAGGCAATCAGACCTAATGGCGAACCATTAGCGCCTAAGAAGATTGCGGACAAGTTCATTCGTCAGTGCGGAGTTCTTGTGAAGGACCAACTCCCGATCTCCCTGCAAGAATGGAGAGAGCCAGCAAAGCCACGTCCAGATCTTACTTTTGTCGACGACAGACAAAAAAGTCTGCTTTGGGATACTCTCATGGAACATTTCACCCTACCAGATCATTTCACAGAAGCAGATGTGCAGAAAGTCAAGGACGCTGCTCTTAGGAAGATGGCGGTTGGATTCAAGAACCACAAGAATCGTGAATGGGACAAGTACGTCAAGGGAGGAAGGAAGACTCCAGTATTCGAGGGAGCACTAGAGAAGCAAAGTGCTCATTGGGACGATTTCGTGAAATTCAAGGATTCAGAATTAGCTAAGGAACGGTCGAGAATAAACAAGAAGAATGCCGAAAAAAGGATAAGTT
This sequence comes from Secale cereale, assembly GCA_902687465.1. Lineage (NCBI taxonomy): Eukaryota > Viridiplantae > Streptophyta > Magnoliopsida > Poales > Poaceae > Secale > Secale cereale. The sequence continues at coordinate 65,121,987 of LR738716.1, forward strand.
CCGTAAGCTGGGGCCAGGTGGCTACGTGGTGGCAATGCCTAAGTGGGATAAGTTTGAGAAAGAGATGGAGAATGCAGGTGTCACTCCGGTTACTAGGAGCTGGCCTCCCAGGTGCAGGACTTGGTTCTATGCGCATGGGGGGAGTTGGACCCGAAGACAGGCAAAGTTTCGACGAAGGCATGTCTGAACGGAGCCGACAATAAGATACTTGTTGCAATAGAAGAGGCTCGATCGGGGGTGTTCCAGCCCAACAGAGAGAACGACGAGCTTACGCATGCCCTGGGAAATCATGAACACCCGGGAAGAACACGAGGCAAGGGCGCTATTCCGTGGTATGAGGGGTTTTCGGACTGGAACGCCGACTACAGAACCCGTGCGAGAAGGAAGATTGCGGAGGAGAAGAAGAGGAAGATGGTGGAGGAGAAGAGGAAGCTGGACTATGAACGCCTTCAAGGTCTAGAATCAAAGCATGCAGACTTGGCAGTCAAATTCCAGCGGCAGCAGGAGCAGATCGACTCACTTAGCCAGCAAAGGGGGTCTCAGCAGCTGCAGCGGCTAGCGGATGATCCAGCATTGGATACCACCGCCCCATCCATGCCGAGAAGCAGCGTGGGTTCCGTCCCGGGCGACGCAATGATGGAGAGATACCCCGTGGATGACATCATGGAGAACAGTAACTGCGAGCTACACTTCAAAATGAAGAACATATCCATGAAGGTGGCGGACGCCGTTGCTTTTACAAATCCCCCCGAGACAACCTTCCATTGCAACCCGATTCCAGCAGGCTATGCTCGTGTCTTGGTTGATGAGGTGGTGGTGTTGGAAATATGCCCTAGAGGCAATAATAAAAGAGTTATTATTATATTTCCTTGTTCATGATAATCGTTTATTATCCATGCTATAACTGTATTGATTGGAAACTCGAATACACGTGTGGATGAATAGACAGACTTTGTGTCCCTAGTGAGCCTCTACAGGACTAGCTCGTTGATCAAAGATGACCGCGGTTTCCAGGTCATAGACATGAGTTGTCATTTGATAACGGGATCACATCATTAGGAGAATGATGTGATGGACGAGACCCAAACGTAAACATAGCTTTTTGATCGTGTCAGTTATCGCTATAGTTTTCTGCATGTCAAGTATAAGTTCCTATGACCATGAGATCATGTAACTCACTGACACCGTAGGAGTGCTTTGTGTGTGCCAAACGTCACAACGTAACTGGGTGACTATAAAGGTACTCTACAGGTATATCCGAAGGTGTCTGTTGAGTTGACATGGATCGAGACTGGGATTTGTCACTCCGTATGACGGAGAGGTATCTCCGGGCCCACTCGGTAATACGTCATCTCAATGAGCTCAAAGTGACTAAGTAGTTGGTCACGGGATTATGTATTACAGTAACGAGTAAAGAGACTTGCCGGTAACGAGATTGAACTAGGTATAGAGATACCGACGATCGAATCTCGGGCAAGTAACATACCGACGAGACAAAGGGAACTGTATACGGGATTGCCTGAATCCTTGACATCGTGGTTCATCCGATGAGATCATCGAGAAACATGTAGGAGCCAATATGGGTATCCAGATCCCGCTATTGGTTATTGACCTGAGAGTGTCTCGGTCATGTCTACATGGTTTCCGAACCCGCAGGGTCTACACACTTAACGTTCGGTGACGCTAGGGTTGTTAGTGAGAAGAGTGCATGGTTACCGAAGGTTGTTCGGAGTCCCGGATGAGATCCCGGACATGACGAGGGTCTCCGGAATGGTCCGGAGACGAAGATTGATATATAGGATGAAAGGTTTCGGAGTACCGGAAGTGTTCCGGGGAGCATCGGGAAATCGGCGGAGTACCAGGAAGGTTTTCGGGGGGTCCGAAAGGTGTTCTGGGCCTATTGGGCCACAAAGGGGGACACCACAGCCCTCAGGGGGCTGTGCGCCCCCCTGGGCCCTATCCCCATGCGGCTAAGGGGGTGGGACCCCCTAGGGCTGGCCGCACCCCTTGGGCTTGGGGGGCAAGGCACCTAGGGGGGAAACCCTAGGGCCTGGGCGCCTCCCCCTGCCCTGGCCGCCGCCCCCTCCCCTTGCCCTGGCCGCCGGCCCCTAGGGGGAAACCCTAGGGCGCCCTAGCCTCTCCACCCCCCCTATATATAGTGGGGCAAAGGGAGGGCAGCCAGGACAGTTTGTGCCTCGGTGCTGCCCTCCCTCTCCCGTCATATCTTCTTCTCCCGCGGTGCTTAGGCGAAGCCCTGCTGGAGTTCTTCTCCACCATCACCACCACGCCGCCGTGCTGCCGGTTCTCCATCAACCTCTCCTCCACCCCTTGCTGGATCAAGAAGGAGGAGACGTCCCCGAGCCGTACGTGTGAAGAACGCGGAGGCACCGTTGCTTCGGTGCTAGGTCTTCGGCGATCTGAATCGCGACGAGTACGACTCCATCATCCGCGTTCATAACGCTTCCGCTTAGCGATCTACAAGGGTACGTAGATCACACTCCCCTCTCGTAGTTGCTTCTACTAGATTGATCTTGGTGAACGGTAGGAAATTTTTTGTTTCCCATGCAACGTTCCCCAACAGTGGCATCATGAGCTAGGATCTTGCGTAGATGCTTTCTCGAGTAGAAAACAAAGAAGTTTGTGGCGTTGATGTTTAAATTGCTGCCCTCCTTAGTCTTTCTTGATTCAGCGGTATTATAGGATGAAGCGGCCCGGACCAACTTTACATGTCCACGTACATGAGACCGGTTCCATCGACAGACATGTGACTTTTGTTGCATAAGATGGCTGGCGGGTGTCTGTCTCTCCTATCTTAGTTGAATCGGAATAGAACAAGGCGGTCCTTGTAGAAGGTTAAATAGCAACTTGAATATCACCGTTGTGGTTTTGCGTAGGTAAGAAGCGTTCTTACTAGATACCCATAGCAGCCACGTAAAACATGCAACAACAAATTAGAGGACGTCTAACTTGTTTTTGCAGGGTATGTATGTGATATGATATGGCCAATGACATGATGAAATATATTTTGATGTATGAGATGATCATGTTGTAATAGTTAACATCGACTTGCATGTCGATGCATACGGCAACCGGCAGGAGCCATAGGGTTGTCTTTATTTTTTGTATGACCTGCGTGTCAATCATTAAGCGCTTTGTAATGCTTTACTTTATCGCTAAACGGTAGCAATAGTAGTAAGAGCATGGTGGGGCGCCGACAACCCCGATGGCAACACGATGATGGAGATCATGATGATGGAGATCATGGTGTGGCGCCGGTGACGATGGAGATCATGCCGGTGCTTTGGAGATGGAGATCAAAAGCACGAGTTGATGGCCATATCATGTCACTTATGATTTACATGTGATGTTAATCCTTTTATGCATCTTATTTTGCTTAGGACGACGGTAGCATTATAAGGTGATCCTTCACTAAAATTTCAAGATAAAATTGTGTTCCCCCCGAGTGTGCGCCGTTGCGAAGGTTCGTCGTTTCGAAGCACCACGTGATGATCGGGTGTGATAGACTCTACGTTCGCATACAACGGGTGCAAGCCAGTTTTGCACGTGCAGAACACTCGGGTTAGACTTGACGAGCCTAGCATGTACAGACATGGCCTCGGAACACGGAGGACCGAAAGGTCGAGCATGAGTCATATAGTAGATATGATCAACATGTTGATGTTCACCATTGACACCACCTCATCTCACGTGATGATCGGACTTGGGTTGGTGAATTTGGATCATGTCACGCTCGAATGACCGGAGGGATGTCAATTTGAGTGGGAGTTATAATTAATTTGATTAGGTAATAACTCACTTATCATGAACAATAGTCTAAAAATGTCTTTGCAAATTTATGTTGTAGATGGCTCGCGCAGGAGTTCCCCTGAATTTTAATGTGTTCCTAGAGAAAGCTAAACTGAAAGATGATGGGAGCAACTTTGTGGACTGGCTCCGCAATCTGAGGATCATCCTCACAGCTGCCCAAAAGGTTTATGTCCTAAATGCACCGCTAGGTCAACCCCCCGCTCCTGGAGCCTCTGCGGACGATATGAACGTCTGGCAGACGCGTTCGGATGACTATTCGATAGTACAATGTGCCATGTTGTACGGCTTGGAAGGAGGACTCCAAAGGCGTTTTGAACGTCATGGTGCATATGAGATGTACACGGAGTTGAAATTCATCTTTGAGAAGAATGCTAAGATCGAGAGGTATGAGACCACCGATAAATTCTTCGCTTGCAAGATGGAGGAGAATTCGTCTGTCAGTGAGCACTTACTGAAGATGTCTGGGTACTATACCCGCATAGCTGATCTGGGACTTGTGTTCCCGGATGAGGCTATCATTGACAGAATTCTCCAGTCACTCCCACCAAGCTACAAGAGCTTCGTCCAGCAGTACAACATGCAAGGGATGAATAAAACCATCGCCGAGCTGTTTTCGATGCTGAAAGTCGCTGAGGCAGACATCCAGAAGGAGTATCAAGTGTTGATGGTCAATAAGACCACCAGTTTCAAGAAGAATGGCAAGGGCAAGAAGGGTAACTCTAAGAAGGGTGGCAAAGCAGTTGCTAATCCAGTGAAGAAACCCAAGGCTGGGCCCAAGCCAGAGACTGAGTGTTTCTATTGCAAGGGGAATGGCCACTGGAAGCGGAACTGCCCCAAGTATCTGGCGGACAAGAAGGGGGCCAACAACAACAAAGGTATATATGATATACATGTTATTGATGTGTACCTTACCAACTCTCGTTGTAGTGCCTGGGTATTTGATACCGGTTCGGTTGCTCACATTTGCAACTCTAAACAGGAACTGCGGAATAAACGGAGGCTAGCGAAGGACGAAGTGACGATGCGCGTGGGAAATGGTTCCAAGGTTGATGTGATCGCCGTCGGCACGCTCGCTCTTCGATTACCATCGGGATTAGTTATGAACCTGAATAATTGTTATTTAGTGCCTGCGTTAAGCATGAACATTATATCTGGATCTTGTTTATTGCGAGACGGTTACTCATTTAAGTCAGAGAATAATGGTTGTTCTATTTATATGAGTAATATCTTTTATGGTCATGCACCCGAAGTTAGGGGTTTATTCTTATTGAATCTCGATAGTGATGATACACATGTTCATAACATTGATGCCAAAAGATGTAGAGTAGATAATGACAATACCACTTTCTTGTGGCACTGCCGTCTCGGTCATATCGGCGTGAAACGCATGAGGAAGCTCCATGCTGATGGACTTTTGGAGTCTCTTGATTTTGAATCACTTGACACGTGCGAGCCGTGCCTCATGGGCAAGATGACAAGGACCCCGTTTTCAGGGACAATGGAACGGGCAAGTGACTTATTGGAAATCATACATACTGATGTGTGCGGTCCGATGAGTGTAACGGCGCGCGGTGGATATCGTTATTTTCTCACCTTCACTGACGACTTAAGTAGATATGGGTATATTTACTTGATGAAGCATAAGTCTGAAACTTTTGAAAAGTTCAAGCAATTTCAGAGTGAAGTTGAAAATCATCGTAACAAGAAGATAAAGTTCCTACGATCTGATCGAGGGGGAGAATATCTGAGTTATGAGTTTGGTGATCACTTAAGAAAATGTGGAATTGTTTCACAGTTAACACCACCTGGAACACCACAGCGTAATGGTGTGTCCGAACGTCGTAATCGAACCCTATTAGATATGGTACGTTCTATGATGTCTCTTGCCGACTTGCCACTATCGTTTTGGGGATATGCGTTAGAGACAGCTGCATTCACTTTAAATAGGGCTCCATCTAAGTCCGTTGAGACAACACCGTATGAACTGTGGTTTGGTAAGAAACCTAAGTTGTCTTTTCTGAAGGTTTGGGGTTGCGATGCTTATGTCAAAAGGCTTCAGCCAGAAAAGCTCGAACCCAAAGCGGACAAATGTGTCTTCATAGGATACCCAAAAGAAACAGTTGGGTACACCTTCTATCTCAGATCCGAGGGCAAAGTGTTTGTCGCTAAGAACGGGTCCTTCCTCGAGAAAGAGTTTCTCTCGAAAGAATTGAGTGGGAGGAAGGTAGAACTTGATGAGGTTATTGAACCTCTGCTTCAACCAGAAAGTAGCGCAGCACAGAAAGATGTTTTTGTGGAGCCTACAGAGGTTGAAGAGGAAGCCAATGATGATGATCAAGAAGCTTCCGATCAAGTTACTACCGAACATCGTAGGTCGACAAGGGTACGCACTGCACCTGAGTGGTATGGTAACCCTGTCTTGGAGGTCATGTTGTTAGACAACGGTGAACCTACGAGCTATGGAGAAGCGATGGTGGGCCCAGATTCCGACAAATGGTTAGAGGCCATGAAATCCGAGATGGGATCCATGTATGAAAACAAAGTATGGACTTTGGAAGTATTACCTGAAGGGCGGAAGGCCATTCAGAATAAATGGATTTTTAAGAGGAAGACGGACGCTGACGGTAATGTCACCGTGTATAAAGCTCGACTTGTGGCAAAGGGTTTTTCACAAGTTCAAGGGATTGACTACGATGAGACTTTCTCACCCGTGGCGATGCTTAAATCCGTCCGAATCATGTTAGCAATAGCTGCATATTTCGATTATGAAATTTGGCAGATGGATGTCAAAACAGCGTTCCTTAACGGTTTTCTTAAGGAAGAGTTGTATATGATGCAACCGGAGGGTTTTGTCGATCCAGAGAATGCTGACAAAGTATGCAAGCTCCAGCGTTCCATTTATGGGCTGGTGCAAGCATCTCGGAGTTGGAATCTTCGCTTTGATGAGGTGATCAAAGCGTTTGGGTTTATACAAGTTTACAATGAAGCTTGTATTTACAAGAAAGTGAGTGGGAGCTCTATAGCGTTTCTAATATTATATGTGGATGACATATTGCTGATTGGAAACAATATAGAATTTTTGGATAGCGTGAAGGGGTATTTGAACAAGAGTTTTTCGATGAAAGATCTCGGTGAAGCTGCTTTCATATTGGGCATCAAGATCTATAGAGATAGATCAAGACGCTTGATAGGACTTTCGCAAAGCACATACCTTGATAAAGTTTTGAAGAAGTTCAAAATGGATCAATCCAAGAAGGGGTTCTTGCCGGTATTGCAAGGTACGAAGTTGAGTAAGACTCAATGCCCAGTGACTGCGGATGACAGAGAAAAGATGAGTGTCGTCCCCTATGCTTCAGCCATAGGCTCTATCATGTATGCAATGCTGTGCACAAGACCAGATGTCAGCCTTGCCATAAGTATGGCCGGAAGGTTTCAAAGTAATCCTGGCATGGATCACTGGACAGCGGTCAAGAATATCCTAAAGTACCTGAAAAGGACTAAGGATATGTTTCTCGTTTATGGAGGTGATCAAGAGCTCGTCGTAAAGGGTTACGTCGAGCTTTGACACTGATCCGGATGACTCTAAGTCTCAAACCGGATACGTATATATTCTCAACGGGGGAGCGGTAAGCTGGTGCAGTTCCAAGCAGAGCGTGGTAGCTGATTCTACATGTGAAGCGGAGTATATAGCTGCCTCGGAGGCGGCGAAGGAAGGTGTCTGGATGAAGGAGTTCATGACAGATCTTGGAGTTGTGCCTAGTGCACTGAACCCAATGACTCTGTTCTGTGACAACACTGGTGCCATTGCTCTAGCCAAGGAACCAAGGTTTCACAAGAGGACCAGACACATAAAGCGACGCTTCAATTCCATCCGCGATTCGGTCAAGGAGGAGGACATAAACATTTGCAAAGTACACACGGATTTGAATGTTGCAGATCCGTTGACTAAGCCTCTTCCACGGGCTAAGCACGATCAACACCAAGACTCTATGGGTGTTAGATTCATTACCTTGTAATGCTAGATTATTGACTCTAGTGCAAGTGGGAGACTGTTGGAAATATGCCCTAGAGGCAATAATAAAAGAGTTATTATTTTATTTCCTTGTTCATGATAATCGTTTATTATCCATGCTATAACTGTATTGATTGGAAACTCAAATACACGTGTGGATGAATAGACAGACTTTGTCCCTAGTGAGCCTCTACAGGACTAGCTCGTTGATCAAAGATGACCGCGGTTTCCAGGTCATAGACATGAGTTGTCATTTGATAACGGGATCACATCATTAGGAGAATGATGTGATGGACGAGACCCAAACGTTAAACATAGCTTTTGATCGTGTCAGTTATCGCTATAGTTTTCTGCATGTCAAGTATAAGTTCCTATGACCATGAGATCATGTAACTCACTGACACCGTAGGAGTGCTTTGTGTGTGCCAAACGTCACAACGTAACTGGGTGACTATAAAGGTACTCTACAGGTATCTCCGAAGGTGTCTGTTGAGTTGACATGGATCGAGACTTGGATTTGTCACTCCGTATGACGGAGAGGTATCTCCGGGCCCACTCGGTAATACGTCATCTCAATGAGCTCAAAGTGACTAAGTAGTTGGTCACGGGATTATGTATTACGGTAACGAGTAAAGAGACTTGCCGGTAACGAGATTGAACTAGGTATAGAGATACCGACGATCGAATCTCGGGCAAGTAACATACCGACGAGACAAAGGGAACTGTATACGGGATTGCCTGAATCCTTGACATCGTGGTTCATCCGATGAGATCATCGAGAAACATGTAGGAGCCAATATGTGTATCCAGATCCCGCTATTGGTTATTGACCTGGGAGTGTCTCGGTCATGTCTACATGGTTTCCGAACCCGCAGGGTCTACACACTTAACGTTCGGTGACGCTAGGGTTGTTAGTGAGAAGAGTGCATGGTTACCGAAGGTTGTTCGGAGTCCCGGATGAGATCCCGGACATGACGAGGGTCTCCGGAATGGTCCGGAGACGAAGATTGATATATAGGATGAAAGGTTTCGGAGTACCGGAAGTGTTCCGGGGAGCATCGGGAAATCGGCGGAGTACCAGGAAGGTTTTCGGGGGGTCCGGAAGGTGTTCTGGGCCTATTGGGCCACAAAGGGGGACACCACAGCCCTCAGGGGGCTGTGCGCCCCCCCTGGGCCCTATCCCCATGCGGCTAAGGGGGTGGGACCCCCTAGGGCTGGCCGCACCCCTTGGGCTTGGGGGGCAAGGCACCTAGGGGGGAAACCCTAGGGCCTGGGCGCCTCCCCCTGCCCTGGCCGCCGCCCCCTCCCCTTGCCCTGGCCGCCGGCCCCTAGGGGGAAACCCTAGGGCGCCCTAGCCTCTCCACCCCCCCTATATATAGTGGGGCAAAGGGAGGGCAGCCAGGACAGTTTGTGCCTCGGTGCTGCCCTCCCTCTCCCGTCATATCTTCTTCTCCCGCGGTGCTTAGGCGAAGCCCTGCTGGAGTTCTTCTCCACCATCACCACCACGCCGCCGTGCTGCCGGTTCTCCATCAACCTCTCCTCCACCCCTTGCTGGATCAAGAAGGAGGAGACGTCCCCGAGCCGTACGTGTGAAGAACGCGGAGGCACCGTTGCTTCGGTGCTAGGTCTTCGGCGATCTGAATCGCGACGAGTACGACTCCATCATCCGCGTTCATAACGCTTCCGCTTAGCGATCTACAAGGGTACGTAGATCACACTCCCCTCTCGTAGTTGCTTCTACTAGATTGATCTTGGTGAACGGTAGGAAAATTTTTGTTTCCCATGCAACGTTCCCCAACAGGTGGACCAATATTCGGGGCTAGAGCTTGACATTCCTGGAGGTGACGAGGAGCACACACTCGGAGAGGCCAAACATCGTATCATCCTATGGAGAAAGGATTGCATCATCTTTCGAAGGCCACCGACACCGCGTCAGCCGACTCCTCGTCGAAGTCCGCCACCGAGTCAGCAGACTCCCGCTCCTGCAAGTCCACCAATGCGTCAGGCCACTCCTCCTCCTCCAAGTCCGGCAAAGCGTCAGGCCACTCCTCCTCCAAGTCCGACACAGCGTCAGACGTCCACTCCTACTCCAAGTCCGGCACAACTTCAGGCCACTCCTCCTCCAAGTCCGGCACAGCTTTAGGCCACTCCTCCTCGTCCAACTCAGCCCCGTCAGCCGTCTCCGCCGCCTCAGTAATCGCAGAAGAGACACCCTGCAGCTATGGTGCGTAGCGGTACGAGTCGAGGCAGTACACGAAGTACAGGCGGAGGCAAGCGATATAAATATGGTCCAACCCTCACTGATCCTCCTCAGAGGGCTTACGACAGGACTGAGGAGCAAACCAAGGCCATAGTGCGGGCAGAAGTGGACGCCCATTTTGGACCGATACCGCCACCGCCGCCACGGGAGAAAGTGCCTGAGGAAAAGATTGACCACTTCATTTGTATGGCTCAACCACCAGCTCCCAAGCCTGTTGACACAGACTATGAGCGCCACATCAGAAAGTTAAATCGAGCACGTCTACAAAAGGAGGCGAGCTCGAGCTCGAGCAAACAACAAGCAGCTGTCAAAAAATGCGGGAAAACCGTTCCCTAGCTGGGAGAACAGGCGGCGCAATCGATCCCCTTGCTTATTGTGCCAACAACACGTGAGAGTACGCGCGCCCAATATTATTGTGGGCAAACAGTTTACGTTCCCGAGGTGGGCAATGTGGTAATAACCGAGGAGCATATAACGCAGGCTGAAATTCTCAACATCACTGTTGGAGAACTCCTCGAGATCGAGCCCATGCCTGTGCTTACAGAGGAGGAAATAAAACGGAAATATGTCCGGGGCGAACCTTTGGTCAAGCCAGACGAGGTCAAGAAGCTCCCAACGAGAATGTATGAATTGCATCAATGGTACATGGACATTACCAAGAGTTCCAATCGAGAGTCCCTCATGGTGGAAGTCAAGAAGGATCATTACTACCATGAGAAAGCTGTGGCCGTTGAGTATAATGAACTGTTTCAGTTATACAATCAAGACGCACTCGACAAATATATCGTCAGTTGCTATTGTCTGTAAGTGATTTCTTTCTGTAATTTAAGTCTCAAGCTAGTTGTAGTGATCCTTTTGATCAATCATTACCTGTGATTATCCTCACTATATTCTTTTCTGTGGTATTATGCAGGATGAAGATGTATGAAATGAAAAAAGGTGGACGCTATGGCATTGGGTTCATTGACCCAAACACCGTTAATGAATACACATGGAAAATAGATAAATATCATGAAAATCATGTAGAGGACAGCATGCTAGAGTTCTTGAGGTGCCTCAAATACAATGAAGATATACTACTTCCTTACAACTTCCAGTGAGTCACACTGTCGTGTACTAAAAATTCTCTGGGGGTTTTTCGAAACGGAGGCAAAAGATTTGCCTCATCCATTAATTAAGCAGAAGAGAATTGCCCGGTTAATTAACGGAGAACCGGGCAAAAACCGCCACAAACCGATGAGCGGCACAAATAACGGACCGTGCCAGAACTCAGCCACCCGCGTCGAGGGCAGCGCAGCTCCGACTCTAAAGGTGATATCCAAAGAAGAACCAAGCCAGGCTGGCGCCGTGGAAGACCACCGAATGGACCACCTGCTGCCTGTCATCGCTGCCACAAGGCCCCGCCATCGCAGCTCCGACTTCACCGCAACAAACAAACCGAGGTAATCTCACGGACACGTCGAAGAAGAGCCGACTACCGCAACCACCGCAAAGTCTTCGACTTCACTCTCCCCATCATCGTTGCCACAGAAGCCTCGATGCCACATCAACGCCTTCGCCACCCAACCTCCCAACACACCCACTGGTCCCTCTGACCGGATTAACCTCCAAAATCGATGCCCTCAAGAGGGGAACAACGTGAACACGTCGCCAACGACCGACCCTCGGGCCTAGAGTTTCCCCCGGAGTTGTCCCTCGCAGAGAAAGAGAGAGCATCCCGTTGACGCCTTCAAGAAGGTCACGGCGTCCACGGATGCCGCCGTCCTAGGCTCCAGCCGTGGCCAGAAACGGGTTTTCACCCGGCTCTCGAAATCCTCCGGTCGACAGCCAATCCGTCAGCCCACCTTCGGACCTACCCTTCTGCAACTCCACGCGCCAGCCACCCCGGTAGCCAAAACTTGCATCCCCATCGCCGCAGCAGGATGTGATGCCTCGGTCGCCTCTTCTTCACCCAGGCTAGAGCCAGAGCACACCTCCACCACCACCTGCCGCCAACCACCACCACTGCACGAACCCGAACGTAGCACCTCATGCCACTACGAGCTCCATGCCACCGCCGCCATCCCGGGGCCGCCGCCCCGGCGTCCACGTACCTTCTGACACGCATCCGAGAACACGGCTAGTTGGGCCTCTACCCCGAATCCCAGCCCCGAGCACCACCAGCACCAAATCTGGGCAAAGGACTCCCAAATCCGCTGCCGCCAAGCTTCGCAGCCACCACACCGTCGCGTCGAGCTCCTTGTCCGCCACCATGCCTGCGCCGTCTCACACCTTGAGCCGCCCCTGCAGGACCGCCGCCGCCTGCGCGCGTTGCCACCAGCCGCCACCTTGGCGAGAGCGGCAGGATCCCGCAGCACGGCCGCCGCGCAGATCCGCGACCGCGCACGCCCCCAGCACGCCCAGACGCGACCGCGCCGTCGAAGCACGCAGCCCAGCCCCCACCACACTGATACGTCCAAAATGCATCACTATTTTATATCATAATTTATCCTTATTCATTGATATATTTCACGTTACGATGATGTTCTTATGTTGTTTTGGCCTATTTTACACAGTTTGCAACTTTCCGATGCCGAAGCAGGAGACGCAGGATTCAGCAGTAAAAAGTGGACGCTGAGTTGCCGAAGAAGAATACCTCCAAATTACCTGAAAATCGACGGGAGATATTTTCCAGACGGATCACGAAAGCACGCGAAAGGGCAACCAGAGGGGGGCCACAGGGTGTCCAGGCGCCCTGGGGGCGCCCCCCCACCCCTGGCCGCGCCGGGGGGGCGCCTGGAGCCCCTGGCCCACCTCCGGCTGCCCCCTTTTGCCTATATACTCTCCTTTATCCGAAAACCCTAAAAATGGGAGTTTTTACGGAGTTCCGCCGCTGCTCCGTGGCGGAAACCTACAGAGAAGAAAAAGGCATCTCCGGTGGGCAGATTCCGCAGGGGAGATCACCTCCCAGAAGGGGAGATCATCGCCATCGTCATCACCATCGTCACGGGCATCATCGAGATCATCATCAACATCATCCCCAACATCAGCACCATCTCCATCTTCATCCCAATCTCATCTCACAATTGCAACTTGTGTTGTAACTCGTACTACCCATCCTCTCTACTCATCGGTGTTGATTACTACTTTGTGGTGAATGCTATTGAGTTTTGTTGGAGAAATATTATTATGTCCAGATTGTTTATCACCCATTTATCTCCACTGATCATGATCTCTTTTATGTCTCGTGAGTAGTTACTTTAGTTCTTGAGGACATGGGGAAGGTCTTGTTGTTAGTAGTCATATGCTGTTGAAGTAATATGTGTTGTTTGATACTTAAGTTGTGTTGTCATTCTACTAGTGGTGTTGTGTGAGTCGAACACTCAACACTTTGCCTTATTAAGGACCTAGGAGAATACATTGTGTACAAAGAATGCTTACGGTGGGTTGCCGGAGTGACAGAAACCTGAACCCCAATTCGCACGCTTTTGCACAAGGGAACAATGGATCATCGATCGTATTGCTATGGTTAGGCTTTTTCCTTAAATTCTATTTTTGTATTTGCGGATGCTTGCAAGGTGTTTAATCATAAGAGTGCACTCATCTTAGTCTAGAGAGTGTACTAGCATAGATCCACCCACTCAACACTTATCAACACATAACATAGTATCGATACGGGATATGGCGAAAGCACATGACTACCTCTCCCGTGTGTCCTCAGGAACGCTTTAGCCTTTATAAGTTCAGTTGCTAGGCCTCTCCTTTGCTAAGAAAGGATTGGGCCATTTGTTACTCTCAGTGCCTTTTACATTGCTTGCTTTTACTTTCCCATTGCTTATATCGAGAAAACCCCTAAAAAGTTATCTTTCAGTGCTTGCAGTAATTTCTTGCTCAGAATCGCTTATCAATACCTTCTGCTCCTCGTTGGGTTCGACACTCTTAATTATGAAAACGCTGCAATAGATCCCTTACGGTTGTGGGTCATCAAGTACCGTTTTCTGGCGCCGTTGCCGGGGAGCGTAGCGCTATTGGTAAAGTGAAGCTGGTAAGGAAGTTTTTATAATTATGTTTTTATTTTTGCTATAGCTGCTCTTTGTCCTTATGGACAACCCTGTTATTGGATCGTTGCTTGCGGGAAGACGCCCCATACCTGTGGTGGTTGCTCCTCCCCCTACTGAAATTGTGCCCTATAAAATACCAGCTGGTATCATCGATTATGTTTTGGCTAATCGTTATGCAGGAGATAGACATCCCGGTGAACACTTGCTATATCTGTCACAACTATGTTCATTATTTAAGCTTGCAGGAGTATCGAGGGAGTTTGTCATGAGAAAATTGTTTGCCGTGTCACTTATAGATAAAGCTTCAGATTGGTATAGGCTTCTCGATAACTCACACTTGCTTGACTGGCAAGAGCTTATGTCTCTCGTTTATACTAAGTTTTATCCTCTTCATGAAATTCAACGAGACAGGAACTATATCTATAACTTTAGGTCTCGTGACGGAGAAAGCATTGCTCAAGCTTGGGGGAGATTGAAGTCCCTAATGCTCAAATGCCCTATTCACAAGCTTCCCAAGGAAATTATACTTACAAATTTTTATGCCAGGCTTTCTCGTCAGGATAAGGAGATGCTGGATGCCTCCTCTAGTGGGGTATTTCAGAAGAAGAGTGTTGAAGAAAGGTGGGATCTCATTGAAAGGATCCAGAGGAATACCGAAGATTGGGAAATCGATAAAGGTATTGAACCCGCTATAAATTATGAACATGGATATATTGAGAGCTATGTGAAAATTGATTACTTCAATACTTTTTGCTCTAAGATTGGTCTTGATTCCCATCTAATGATTGATTTCTGTAAGAATTTTGCCTCTCACGTTGATTCTTTTAAAAAGAAGAGAGACCAGCATCATGAACCCTTTATAGAGCTACCTGTTGATATTCATGTTGCTGACCCTATTTTGCCTGCAGTTATATATGAAAAGCATCCTTTTCCCGCAAGGATAAGGGAGCACTCTCTTGTGACAGGCATAATAAATAAAAGTGAGAGAAGAGTTGATGAGCCTGAGGACCAGATCAGGGTCGATCCTCAAGCTGCATTGATTAAAGACCTTGTTACTAATGATGTTTTGGATTCCAATATAAATTTTTGTGCTGTTTCCACTAACCTTGTCACAGCCAAGAATAAAGGCCCAATTTCAGGTACTCCAGTGGTATCTGTTAAAATAGGATATCACAATTATTATGGGCTATGCGATTTGGGATCGAGTGCAAGTGCTATCCCCTATTCACTTTATGAAGAGATCATCGGTGAGATTTCCCCTTGTGAACTTGAAGAAGTTGATGTTACCATTCATCTTGCAAACAGAACAACTATCTCTCCTATCGGAATTGTGAGGGACGTTGAAGTCCTATGTGGAAAGGTAAAATACCCTACCGACTTTCTAGTACTTGGTTCAGAGAGGCACAATTTTTGTCCAACTATTTTTGGTAGACCTTTTCTTAGAACTTGTGGAGCTATAATAGATTGCAAGAAAGGTAAAGTTTCTGTTGAATTCAATGGTGAGCCATATGAATTTAATTTTTCTAAGTTCTCTAAGCAGCCTCGTGGTACCGATTTACCTAGTGATGATAAACTCATTGAAAGTATTGCTTCTATTGCTATTCCCCCTAATGATCCTATGCAGCAATATATGGAGGACCACGAGAATGATTTGCATATGCAGGAAAGAAATGAACTAGATGAAATATTCTTGAGGCAACCTGCTATCCTGAAGCACAACCTTCCGGTTGAACCTTTGGGAATTTTATCAAAACCGAAAGAAGACCCGGTGTTCGATCTTAAACCTCTTCCCGATACGCTCAAGTATGCTTATTTAGATGAAAAGAAAGTATATCCTGTTATTATCAATTCTAACCTTTCAGGATATGAAGAAGAGCGACTATTGGAAGTACTTCGTAAACACCGAGGCGCAATTGGCTATACCCTTGATGACCTTAAGGGGATTAGTCCATCTATCTGTCAACATACTATCAACCTTGAGCCTGATGCTAAACCAGTTGTTGATCCTCAACGACGGTTGAACCCGAAGATGATGGATGTTGTAAGAACTGAGATTCTCAAGCTTCTAGTCGCCGGTATTATCTACCCTATAGCTGATAGTAAGTGGGTAAGCCCGGTACATTGTGTTCCTAAGAAAGGACGTACAATTGTGGTTCCTAATGATAAAAATGAACTAATACCTCAGAGAATTATTATTGGATATAGAATGTGTATTGATTACAGGAAGCTGAACAAGGCAACCAGGAAGGATCACTACCCGTTGCCGTTCATCGACCAAATGCTTGAAAGGTTATCCAAAAATACCCACTTTTGTTATCTCGATGGTTATTCTGGCTTCTCTCAAATTCATGTTAACACTGCTGATCAAGAGAAGACCACTTTTACTTGCCCCTTTGGTACTTATGCTTACAGGCGTATGCCTTTTGGTTTATGTAATGCCCCTGCTACTTTTCAAAGGTGTATGTCTGCTATCTTTCATGGTTTCTGTGGGGATATTATGGAAGTCTTCATGGACGATTTCTCCGTCTATGGAACCTCCTTTGATCATTGTCTTCACAACCTTAATAAAGTTTTGCAGAGATGCGAGGAGACAAATTTGGTACTCAACTGGGAGAAGTGCCACTTCATGGTTAACGAAGGAATTGTTCTTGGTCACAAGATTTCCGAAAGGGGAATTGAAGTGGACAAGGCCAAGATCGAAGCTATTGAGAGGATGCCCTATCCAAGGGACATCAAAGGTATTCGTTGTTTTCTTGGTCATGCTGGTTTCTATAGAAGATTTATTAAAGACTTTTCTAAGACCTCGAGGCCCCTCACTAATCTTCTCCAGAAGGACGTCCCTTTTGTATTTGATGAGGACTGTAAGGAAGCTTTTGAAGTTCTTAAGAAAGCTTTAATAACCGCTCCTATAGTACAACCACCTGAATGGAATTTACCTTTTGAGATTATGTGTGATGCAAGTGACTTTGCTGTTGGAGCTATTTTAGGACAAAGAGTTGATAAGAAATTGAATGTTATACATTATGCTAGCAAAACCCTTGATAGTGCTCAAATGAATTATGCTACTACTGAGAAGGAATTCTTAGCTGTAGTTTTTACTTGTGATAAGTTTAGGCAGTATATTGTTGATTCCAAAGTTATTATTCATACTGATCATACTGCCATTAAATACCTTATGACAAAGAAGGATGCCAAGCCAAGGCTTATCAGATGGGTACTCCTTCTTCAAGAATTTGATTTGCAGATTGTTGATAGGAAAGGGGAAGACAATCCGGTGGCGGAGAATCTTTCAAGGATGGAAGATATACCACACGATCCCATCCCAGTCAACGATAGTTTTCCAGACGAGCAACTTGCCGTTGTAAAAGTACAATCTCTTCCCAATCCTTGGTATGCAGATTATGCTAATTTTATTGTTGCAAAGTATTTGCCTCCAGGTTTAACATTTCAGCAAAGGAAGAAGTTCTTTCATGATTTGAGGCACTACTTTTGGGATGACCCACATTTTTTCAAAGAAGGTCCCGACGGGATCGTGAGAAGGTGCATACCGGAACATGAGCAGAAGGACATTCTCAGACGGTGTCATGATAGTCCCTATGGGGGACATCATGCCGGTGAGAGGACTGCACATAAGGTTCTTCAATCAGGTTTTTATTGGCCTACTCTCTTTAAGGATGCTAGAAATTATGTTTTAGCCTGTGATAAATGTCAGAGAGTTGGTAACATTAGTAGAAGGAATGAGATGCCTATGAATTACTCACTAGTGATTGAACCTTTTGATTGTTGGGGTTTTGATTTTATGGGTCCTTTTCCTTCTTCGCACAAGTACATTCACATTTTAGTAGTTGTTGATTATGTGACCAAGTGGGTTGAAGCAATCCCCACTGAAAGTGCTGATCACAAGACATCTTTGAAAATGCTCAAGGATGTAATTTTTCCTAGGTTTGGTGTACCTAGGTATCTCATGACTGATGGAGGATCACACTTCACGCACGGAGCTTTTAGAAAAGCTTTAGCCAAATACGATGTCAACCATAGAATTGCTTCACCATATCATCCTCAAACTAGTGGGCAAGTTGAGCTCACCAATAGAGAGATTAAGTTGATCTTGCAGAAGACAGTAAACAGAAATAGAAAGGACTGGTCAAATAAGTTAGGAGATGCTTTGTGGGCATATAGAACTGCTTACAAAAACCCCATGGGCATGTCCCCCTATAAGATGGTTTACGGCAAGGCTTGCCATTTGCCATTAGAGTTAGAGCACAAAGCTTTCTGGGCTGTTAGAGAGCTTAATGCTGACCCAAAATTAGCTGGTGAGAAGCGTCTCATGAACTTGACTTCTCTAGATGAATGGAGAAGTGAAGCTTACGAGAGCGCTAAAATGTTCAAGGAAAAGGTAAAGAAGTGGCATGATAGGAAGATTCTGAAACGTGAATTTAATGTTGGTGATAAAGTTTTGTTGTTTAGATCCCGTTTCAGGTTTTCTCCAGGCAAACTACTTTCCAAGTGGGAAGGGCCATTTCATATTGAAGAAGTCTATCGGTCTGGTGCAATTAAGATTAACAATTTTGAAGGCACCAAACCTCAAGTTGTGAATGGGCAAAGACTGAAGCATTACATAGCAGGAGACCCTGTCAATGTTGATGTGAATATAATATACACAACAACTCACGAAGAACATGTTGCAGCCCTGTTTCAGACGCCAGCAGAAGCAGAATAAAGAAAAGGTATATATTACGGTAAGGAAACATCGCGAATCGCCATAAAAGTTCCGTATTATGAGTTTTTGCAAAATTAGTAAAATTCTGAGCCTAAGCGGAGCCGGAGACGAGCTCCAGGGGGTCCAGGCGCCCCCCTGGCGCGCCCTACCTCCTGGCCACGCCGCCAGGGCGCCTGGACACCCGGAAGTCCGTCTCCGACCCCGCTTTAGCCTGTTACCTTCCTTTCTGTGCATAAATTTTTGCTATATATTTGCCCGGATTGTTCCGACAATGTATCTTGCGATTTCGTGTGTTTTCTTTTCGATCTGTTTCTGCCAGGGAATCTTTCAGCTGAATCTAGGTGCCATGGTTTCTCCAAGTTCCCCCAAGGACAAGTTCGTCGTCAACGTCATCAACCCTTACCTCGCTGAGGTGAAGAAGCACCCTCAGGTTGTTCGGATGGAGGACGGTGTCCTTCATCAAGAAGATCTGAAGGGACCTATCAAGGAGGGGAGCATCCAGCCAAGCTGGAAGAAGTAGAGCAAGAAGTCTTCAAGTACAAGAAGATGATCGAGCGTGGTGTTGAAGCTAACTTCGACATCATCAACGAGCTGAAGACCTACTTCCTGAAGGAGATGAAGGAGATGTGGAAAAGCATCACCGCGTCTGAAGAAAGAATTGAAGAGCTCCAAGGGAAAATTTATGATCTACATAACCAGAACTGTGAGTATGAACTAAGGTTTATGCGCATGGGTATGGGTGCTGTATGCAGGATTCAGGAGATGAACTTCTCATATGAGACTGGAGAACCCCTTCCATGGAAGCGTTTCACCGAGGACTACGTGATCAACGCCAACAAGGATGAGGAGTGAAATCTCCTTGGGTAACGGCATTCCCTTGGCTTGTTCCAAGCTTGGGGGAGTGCCCGGTATCTTTATCTTTACCTTTTGTCTTTTAGAGTCAAGTAGAGTCGTATCATGTCTAGGGAGGTTATTATATGAACTAGGTGTGTGCATTGAGGTCTATCACTCCTTCGGTGGAGAGTGTATCCGTGAGTGTGGAGTCGTCTATGATGGAATATTAATGAGAAGTTCATTGGTTCCTTTTGCTGCACTCGGTATTCTCTTCACGCAATCGACCTTATATGATGATTCTTATGGGGAGTATTGACCTTATATCAGGTATGGCTGTGAAAACTTTATTTAATCTTGGCAAACATAGCTTTGGTCATAACAACAAGCATGATTTTCTTAAAGTATCGACATAGCCAAAACCTTTATGTTATTATGCTTGAAGTGTTATGCTGACAAGGAAGACAACTTGACGTGTTATGCTTATTTCAATGTTCATGCTTTATATTGTTTTGCATCTTATTCATCATCAATTGTCTGCTCTCTCAAAACCTTTGCTAGCCTAACTCTGTACTAAGCGGAATTCTGCTTGTGCATCCCTACCCTTATACCAATACCTTCCATATGAGTCCACCATACCTTCCTACTCGTGGTATTTCACTACCACCTCCTAAAGTACAGAATTTATGTGTTATCCTTAAATGTTCAAAAATCTTTTATTTTGTGCCTCTGTTTTAGCTCATGAGGAAGTAATAGTTAATTCATGGTCTTTTTGAGTTGGACAAGCTTCACCCCGGGATTGCATGTCTAATGTGCAAACCCATAATACGAGAATGAACTGGCATAGAGTGCGCCCGGCTCATTAAAAAAATATACAACAAACAAACCCTCCTTCACGCTTTGTTCATGAGAAATCAGAAAACTTTGGCAGTGATAAACAAAGGAGATTAAGAGGATGTGATCGTCCTCGTGCGGGAGCCGTTCCTCGAAACTTGTCCAGCTCAAGAAGTAATTGAGTTATCTATTAGCATTCGTTGACAAATCATGCACCTCTCAAAACTTGTTTTCATTCTGTTTGATTTAAGGATAGCACATGAGTTTTCCCTACTACCCTAGAGCAGGGCCTATCTTTTAATTTTAGATTGAGTCAGATATTCCTACTTCCTTCTATTCTTAAAGAGAGCAGACATTTGATGTTGACAAGGATTCATTCATATAAAGTTGCATTAAGATTTGTCATATCATATCCTTGTTGACATTATCATTTGATAAGTAAGTTGTTTGTCAAGCCCAGCTAAGGCGAATATCTTCCTTTGTGTTAACACTTTCACTTCTTGCCTTGTAACATGTTCTTTCAAAAGCTTCAATTAATCTCATCAAAACATAAGAGGAAGAGCAAAAGTTAAATCTATTTGTTGTTCTTTGACCAAAGGACATGTTTGCCATGATTTGATGAGCTTCCTTAGCCCTACTTTCGAATATAAGTGTTATCACTCTTTTATAAGGGCCTTATGAGTTGAAGATTGCTGTTGAGGATATTTGAGTTGGTAAAGAAGCTGTGATGCTTCTTGTCCGTATTCTATTTATCGACACTTCACTCTCTAAACTTGTGGACAGGTTTACCGAGCTCAGTATTTGCTTGGGGACAAGCGAGGTCTAAGCTTGGGGGTGTTGATACGTCCAAAATGCATCACTATTTTATATCGTAATTTATCCTTATTCATTGATATATTTCACGTTACGATGATGTTCTTATGTTGTTTTGGCCTATTTTACACAGTTTGCAACTTTCCGATGCCGAAGCAGTAGACGCAGGATTCAGCAGTAAAAAGTGGACGCTGAGTTGCCGAAGAAGAATACTTCCAAATTACCTGAAAATCGACGGGAGATATTTTCCAGACGGATCACGAAAGCACACGAAAGGCCCCCCCCCCCTGGCCGTGCCGGGGGGGCGCCTGGAGCCCCTGGCCCACCTCCGGCTGCCCCCTTTTGCCTATATACTCCCCGTTATCCGAAAACCCTAAAAACGGGAGTTTTTACGGAGTTCCGCCGCCGCTCCGTGGCGGAAACCTACAGAGAAGAAAAAGCCATCTCCGGTGGGCAGATTCCGCCGGGGAGATCACCTCCCGGAAGGGGAGATCATCGCCATCGTCATCACCATCGTCACGGGAATCATCGAGATCATCATCAACATCATCCCCAACATCAGCACCATCTCCATCTTCATCCCAATCTCATCTCACAATTGCAACTTGTGTTGTAACTCGTACTACCCATCCTCTCTACTCATCGGTGTTGATTACTACTTTGTGGTGAATGCTATTGAGTTTTGTTGGAGAAATATTATTATGTCCAGATTGTTTATCACCCATTTATCTCCACTGACCATGATCTCTTTTATGTCTCGTGAGTAGCTACTTTAGTTCTTGAGGACATGGGGAAGGTCTTGTTGTTAGTAGTCATATGTTGTTGAAGTAATATGTGTTGTTTGATACTTAAGTTGTGTTGTCATTCTACTAGTGGTATTGTGTGAGTCGAACACTCAACACTTTGCCTTATTATGGACCTAGGAGAATACATTGTGTACAAAGAATGCTTACGGTGGGTTGCCGGAGTGACAGAAACCCGAACCCCAGTTCGCACGCTTTTGCACAAGGGAACAATGGATCATCGATCGTATTGCTATGGTTAGGCTTTTGCCTTAAATTCTATCTTGTATTTGCGGATGCTTGCAAGGTGTTTAATCATAAGAGTGCACTCATCTTAGTCTAGAGAGTGTACTAGCATAGATCCACCCACTCAATACTTATCAACACATAACATAGTATCGATACGGGATATGGCGAAAGCACATGACTACCTCTCCCGTGTGTCCTCAGGAACGCTTTAGCCTTTATAAGTTCAATTGCTAGGCCTCTCCTTTGCTAAGAAAGGATTGGGCCATTTGTTAATCTCAGTGCCTTTTACATTGCTTGCTTTTACTTTCCTGTTGCTTATATCGAGAAAACCCCTAAAAAGTTATCTTTCAGTGCTTGCAGTAATTTCTTGCTCAGAATCGTTTATCAATACCTTCTGCTCCTCGTTGGGTTCGACACTCTTACTTATCGAAAACGCTGCAATAGATCCCTTACGGTTGTGGGTCATCACACACCCGCCGCCACGCCGCCATAGAAACAGCCCTGCCGCCGCCGCCGCCATCGGGCTTTGCCCGGAGACGACCTCCGGCGGCGGCGAGGGGAGGTGGGGAGGTCCCCCGGTGGCTAGATCTGGGCGCCCCGGTGCGGCCGCAGGAGCCGCACGGAAGCGAGTTTTTGAGTGGGCTTGAGCCGTAAGGGGAATCAAGCTCACTCCAAATTCTCTGTTTTTGCCTACTAGCTAGCTACATGTTTTTGCTTACATATGTCCGCTTAATTAAGACATCCAAACGTGTGTGCATGCAGATTTCATTGGATCTTGTGTATCATTAAAGTTGATGCCGGAACAGTTGAAGTACTCGACTCACTACTTAAAAAACAAAGTGACTACACCATCTTGTTTGGGATAGTCAACAGGTAATTTCAATCATTATTAACTATATATCTCGGCCTATTTACTTCGTCATTTCCTGATATGAACTATTTAATAACCCATTTATTCATTTTCTTTGTCGGCGGGCAGGGCTTGGGCAAGGTTCATCAGCGTCACTTCAGGCGAATGAAAACAAAGACTGCAATGGTTTCGACCCAAGGTAAGTAATTAAGTAGTACTAGCTAGCTAGCTAGCTGCCATTATCTCTTTAATTATCATGCTTGATTAATTATTATCTGATCAAATTCCATTCTCGTAAAGGCCCTGAAGCAGGCGCAGGAGACTGATCTGTGTGCATACTGCGTTTGCGAGAACATTCGCATGATGGCGTCCGAAAGGAGCAGATCTCAAAGACAGAAATGGGTACGTTTGTCAGAACACTATTTACAATTTTTACACCATTATCGATATCTAGTCACACAACAAATAAACATTGGATGCTGAGCATGAGGGCGGCAGAAGCATATATAGATCTTCTTGAGCTTGTGTAATCCAAATAACATAACAAGTGTAGAGGCAGATGGTTTTATGATGTGCATGTTGGGTGAAGACAAATGACTAGGTTGCAAATTAAGGAGTGGCATCTGCATTACATGGCATGATTGGCCTCTGCAGTTGTCAACAACTAGAATGAAGAGGCCGCTGGTGGCGTGCGGATGACACGCAAAGTAGAAGACATGGTCGTGGAGAGGTGGTTTTAGTGCCGTCGTGCATGTGATCCGTCCCTAGGCGTTATGCTGCCGAAATTTTCGATGAAAATTCCTCCGACTTGTTGAAATTTTGGCCTTGTTTATAAGAAAACAAAAGATTTAGGGTGTTAGCTGCAAAATGTTAGGGCCTTGGCTTCAAGAGTACATTATTTGTGGGGGTGTTAAAGAAAAAGGATGGATCGAGTCGTATTACGTGCACAACAGTTTTGTTTGATGAAGGGAAAAAAAAAATCACACCAGGCTAGTCTCTCGTTGATCACACCAGTTTGCGTGCATCCAACTCGTTGAATCCTTGAAAAAGAAAATGAGAAAGAGAGGAAAAAGGAGGCCAGCTGGTGACGCGGCGCTTAAACGTGCTTATCGCTCCGTTCCGAGTCCTCCCGCGTGCACTTTCAACGCCGGCCGGTTAATTGGAGACGCACATATCCATCTCAGATCTACTTCCATCCGACCGCACACGTACGTACGGGCCAGTTGTATATTGTTTCTCGTAGAACAAAACAGAGTAGACTGTTTGGATGACTGTCAGAACTAAGCCAATAGCAGCTGCCAGGAGCCCAGCGGCGAGCCAGGGGTTCCTCAAGTACCTCTGGCTTAGAGGGTGTTTGTTTCCAGGGACTTATTAGTTTAGGGACTTAAATAAGTCTTTATAAGTCCCATCTAAACCAAACAGGAGGAACTTATAGAGACTTAAAGTGGGCATTTGAGACTTATCAAATAAGACTCTCAAGAAGGGACTTATAGGGACTTATAGTTGTAATATGGTCTACTAGTCCATATTAAGTCCCAGGAATCAAACAGATAGGGACTTTTAGGGACTTATGACTTATAAGTTGAGACTAAAAAAAGTCTTAGGACTTATGAACCAAACATGGCCTTAGCCACACAGTCTACCTCCGCGGGTAGCTCTGGAATCGCTTCTCCAACTTCCTGCATGTCTCCCGAAGGTAGTTGCAGTCGGGGTCATCCGGGTCGAACTGGATCCCCTTGCAAAGGTCGGCGAAGCACTTGGCCACCTCTTCGTTATTGCCATGGCCGTGCACGATGACGCCTCTCTTCAACAGGAGCTCCACGTCCTTGGTGGTGCAGGCCACCTGGGACATGAACACGCAGTATGCCGTGACGTGGCTCCCCACCGTCTCCCGGTTCTGCTGCTCCAGCTCTATCAAGTTGCGTAATAACCGCCATGTCTCGGAGTCGATGTCCAGGCATGGGACCTCCAGTGTGCCGCCACCGCGGTCCAGCTTGACGTCGAGGATGCAGCGGAAGAGACCCTTTTCGCTCATGGCCCGAGCCTTGAACTTCACACCCACGAAGTTGTACTCTGTCGCCGAGCGCCACCGGCGCACAGACACGGGATCGACGGTGCTAACCGGCATGGCAGGCGAGACGGATAGTGCAACAGGCTTCAAGTGCATATGAAGAAGATGGAGAAGGTTGCCCGGCGCCGCTGGTTCTGGCGGCACCATGGCCGGCGCGGCCATTGCATACTTTTGGCTCTTCATGAGAGCAAGTGCATAATCCGAGATCTCCGAAGGCACACGATCCTTACCATCCAAAGTGGTCAGCTCCCCGATCTTCTCAAGGACGAAGAACGGTATCTGGTTCTCCGCGAGATAGAACACGTCGCGGACGACCGCTAGCGCCTCTGCCTTGTTTGCCGACGAGACGCCGACCTCTGCAGTCCCCACATCATCTAGATCTAGATGATGTGATCGAAGTCCAACGAGGCATGACAGTATGTAACAGCCGTCGAGGAGCAGCATGCGCACGAATTGCTCGCTCGTCATGTCATCAAATGTGTTGGCGTAGCAGTTCCTGGCGTGGCACTCGAGGCACGCCAGCTCCTTGACGTAGACCTCCACCGTCATCGTTGGTCTCGCCGCCTTTGCCGCCGAGAGCACCAGGTCGAGACTCGCCAGCTTGTCGTGCTCCATTGCGAGGTGAAGGTTCTTGCTCTGGGGCCGAGGGTAGTTGTACGGGCCGATGGCGACATGGTCAGGATCATACTCGCTGCTGTCGACATTGCGCGTGAGGTCACGGACCTTGCCAACGATGATGGAACAAGGATGGTGACCGTCGCCGAGCTGCGCCTTGCATGAGTTCAGGGTGGCCAGCTTATCTTCCAGCTCATGGGCCAGCCGATCCATCTCCAGGATGCAGGAATCCGAATCCGCCGTACATTAGCCTGCAATACAGTCCATCGATAAGTTGGCAGATAAAGTGTAACCCAATTAGTTAACACTTAACAGCATTCGAAATTAATTAGTACTAGTACATGACCAAATTGAACAGACGGGAGGATAAGTTCTCTTGGCACCTTTTTGATCCATTTGCTTATCCACTAATGGCCTTACGCTGCTGCCTGGCAGAGTAGCATGCAGTTGCGCTCAAGTATCAACCTTGTGTTCCAGAGTTTGTGGCCCAGCATGCATGCATGATAATGCAGCCGGACTAGCAAGCGCCTTGCAGCGGTAGTCTAAGGCAAGAATCTCGAGGTAGGAGACGATGAGGTAGAGAGAGTGCGCGTGAGGGAGATGATAGGAGGTAGTTGCGCTGATTTGTGGGGTGCAGGTGAGACGTCATGGGGAGACGAAGGGATAAGGCCGCTGCGTCGGGCGGGCCGTAACGTTTTACCCAAAGAGAAACGAAAGCTAGCTAGAATTCTCCATTGATAGCGTCCACGAGGAAAAAGTCTATTTTAAACCTCGAATTTGTAGGAGTTCGACGAAATGAACCCTCAAGTCAAAATCCCGGTCGTTTGCACCCTGAACTACGTAATCCCAGTCTAAATTGAACCTTTTGGACGTTTGGATGGCTGGATTCGGACATTTCGCAGAAGGTGCAGACCAGCTCCTGCTGGGCCAGCCCGCTTTAGTTTTTTTTTTCCGTTCAAAAACAAAAATTCCCAATGGGCGCTACACTCTGCTCCCTACTGGGCCAGCCTGCATAAATTTTTTTGTTAAAAAACAAAAAAACCATGCTGGTGCTGTTTGATCGAAAAAATAAACTTGTGAACTAGAATTTCAAAAATTAAAAAAGTTCATAAATTTTGAAAAAAAAAGTTAACGGGTCTAGGAAAAGTTCAGCAATTTTGGGAAAAAAGTTCACGGGTTTTCAAAAGAAAAGTCCACGAATTTGGGGGAAAAAGTGTTCATGGATCTTTTCCTTTTCTATTTCTTTTTTATCCTTTTCTTTCTTTTGTTTCTTTTTCATGTATATATACAGAGTTCATTCCATGCACCTTTTTCAAAAAATGTTCATCTATTAATATTTTTCTGAAAAATGCTATCATATATTTGCCGCGAGTTCGAATTATCTTCCACGCACCTTTTTCATTTTTGTCCGCATTTCCAAAAATGCGAATAATACAAATTTTGTTCGCTTTGTAAAAGAAGTTTTTGTTTTAACTTTTTTTGTCGCTAGATTAAAAAAATTCATGTTATATATTTTCTAAAAATACTAAAAACTGTTCACAATCTTAAAAAGATGGTCGTGTTTTCTGTAATCTGTTTGTTTTTCAGAATTTTTTAAAAATTTGTTCGCGTTTTTGGAATCAGAATTTGTTCGCATTTTTGGAATCAGAATTTGTTCGCGTTTTTGCAAATTATGTTCGTGTTTCATTTTGAATTCGGAATTACAAAACATCTTGACTTTTCCAACAATATGGAATACAAAAAAGTGCAGCATCTCAAAACTGCTCGCGATTTTCTAGAAATGTTTTTAAAATGTTTTCCAATCTCAACGCTGCTGTCTAGTCTTATATATTTCTGCACTTTCATGTACATGCTGTTTGTGTGGTGCAGTAGTTAATTGCTCGTGGTTGGTCTTTGCGGTAGTCGGATCGAGTCTTTGGTATTTGCAGAATTTCAACTTTTTTGTTGCGCAGAAAAGAAAAACAAACAACGAAAAAATTGTGGGTTGGTGGGCCGGCCAAGTAGTGCGTCGAGTTGCTTACATGCCTCTCCTTGGCTCACCAGCTAGAGAAATCCCGATTGACTTTTGCCAGGGTTTGATTTAGACCGGGATTACATAGTTTAGGATGCAATCGACAGGGATTTCGACTTGAGGGTTTATTTCATCAACCCCTATAAATTCAAGGTTTAAAATGGACTTTTTCCCGTCCACGGATGGTTTGCGTGGCAGCAAGAAACAAGGAAAGAAAGAATATTTTGGCTTGGTGTGGTTTGGCCTTTGTGCTTGTTTGCTTCCTAGCGGCGCTTCATCCGCATCAAAGCGCATCTGTATCGTTGAAGCCGCACAAGCCCTTGGGCCTACGCCACATGTTTCCACACCCAGTGCCACAATCAGCATCACACTCCTACGACATTATCGTTGAAATCACTGATGTCTTCTATGTCGACCGACTCGTGTCGATCCATTAGACTGTCTAGTTTAACCGAGTCGAACTGGTTCTACTACAACCAGGGGCTAAACCGGGCCATGGCCCGTCCAGGAATTTAACAAAATATTTTTTACCCATATGGCTACTTGTCATCTTAGAGCAACTCTAGCAGACCCCGTATCCCGTTCCGACCCGCAAAATAACCGCCAAAATGTGAGCTGGGCGGAAAAAGCTGCCCGATCAGACCCTGCATCCCGCCCCGGCCCGCAAAAAAATTTGGGGGCGCGGCAAAATCCCTCCCCCAACCCGGGAAAACGCGGGTTTTCCCCTCGCGGCTACGGTGCCCTACATATAAGCTAAAGCGGTTGGTGGGGGGACATTTCATCCCGCACTTTCCCCCCACCAACCACCTCTCCTCTTCCCCCCTCGCGCCGCCGCCGGCCGCCGCCCAAGATTCAGGCGAAAGCAGCCGATAGGAGCATGCAGAAAGGCCGCCCCCTCCCTCCCTACGTTGGCGGGCTGCCGGATTTGCGGATCTGCGGCACTTCAACGCGGGCCGCCGGATTTTGCTTCTTTCGGCCGTCGGCCGCTGTCCCAAGCGATTGAGTGGTCTGGGAGCCTCTCCTGCGGCCCAGGGAAGGACGCATCGCAGCATGCAGGTACGGGTTCATCCGCCCGCCGCCGCCGAAGGTTTGCGGGCATGGATTCGTCCGGCCGTTGATGGCTTCTCGCCCCTCGTTGGTTACCCCAAGTGGAAGGTTTGAGATGTAGCGTAGCAGCAAGTTTCCCTTGGCAAAGGTACCAAGGATCGAATCCCGTGAGACTCCGAGGGTCGACAAGAAGGTGTCAACAGTGCCAGAAACTTAGCGGTTGATAGGACCTGCACACAGATACAAATAACTTTGCTCCCAACGAGTACAGAGAGGTTGTCAATCCCTCCGGCCTTGTCGTTTACAAAGGATCAAACACAAGAGATAATAATGATAGGTATGACTGCAACTAGGAAATAAAGACAGGAAGTAAATAGCGGGTGTGATCAGTGGTGGTAATATGGACCGGGGTCCCATGATGTTCACTATTGATGTCTGTCTCCTAAAAGACGATAAAACAGCAAAGCGAGGTAAACAAATTACAGCTGGGCAATTGACAGGATTATGTGCGCAAACCAATGCTAACTATGCTATAAAGAAAGGTAGAGGCTCAAAAGCATGGGCGGTACGCCAAGGCAAGTAGACTGAAATCCATCTGCATCTACTACTAATCATCCACCTTGATATATCTATCCAGAACATCTCGCTGGTATTAAGTTGCGAATCCCACCCAAAGTGTAGACTCAAAACAACAGACAACTGCATTAAAAGAACTTTGCGTAAAGTAAACAATCCTTGCACCCGCAAGTACAAGCACCGTTGTTTTCCCCCTTATGGCAACAGCACATCCCCTAGACTCATGTTTCTGTCACTCAAGCTAGTCATCAGGGGGCATGAACCCACAATCAAGCATAACGTTCCCTCTTGGAGTTACTACCTACTACTTGGCCAAAGCAATAAACAGCAAAGGAAAACATGCAAGAATTACTCAAGAACATAAATATAAAAGAGGTGAATCAAATATATTACTCACACACAATCTGAACATAATCTCATAATCCATCGGATCCCAGCAAACTCAGCAGAGCAACATCATAAAGATTACATATGTGCCTCGATCATGTAGGGCAGCTCACGAGGTCTAAACCATGAAGAACAAAGAGGGGAGGAGAACATCACATAGCTACTGATCATGGACCCATGGTCCAAGGTGGACTACTCACGACTCATCCGGGAAGCGTCCATGGTGGTGGAGAAGCTCCCGGTGGTGGTTCTCCCCTCCAGCAGGGTGCCGGGAAGAGTTCTCCTGATGCTCCCGATCTTGGAAGCGCGGCGGCGGCGGAACAGAGGCGAGATCGCGAAAAAGGGTTCCGTCCTCGAGGGTTTCGGGACGCGAGGAGTATATATGCGAAGGGGGGTTATCAGAGGCGGAGAGGGGGCCCCAGGCGCCCCCCCTGGCGCGGCCAGGGGTGGGGCCGCGCCAGGTGGCCGCCTGCCCCCCCCCCCCAGGCTCCCCTCTGGCCCTGCTTTGGTTTTTCTCGAAGCTTCCTGTACGCTGATTTTTCCTGTATTTTTCCCGGAATTTTTGGAGCACTTTTAATATGGAGGAAACCTGAAATAGAAAAATAGCAGAAAACAGGAACTGGCACTGTGGTGCACTGAGTTAATAGGTTAGTCCAAATATGATCAGAAGTGTGTGGAAGTGCATAAATATCATAGCAATATCACACAAAAGAAAGCATGGAGCAAGCAGAAATTATAGATACATTTTGGACGTATCAGGCGTCCACCGGGCTCAGCGCTCGTGCAGCGTCTTTGTGGCTTGCCGATGCCGCTCATACAGTGAGACGAGTGCACGCGGAAAGTGCTGCGGCTCACTTCGGGTACGCCGTAGCACCCCGGATGGGTGTTCTTCAAATGCGAAAACGACGGGGTACGTGCACTTGCGGTAGCTCATTTGATAGGTCATTCTTTATTTCAATTGTGGTAGCTCACTTCGAGCTTGCTCATTCTTTTGTGTAGGACGATGGATGCTCATTTTGGTTTTGGGAAGGCCAATACATTGATTTATTGATAGAAAGAAACATAATAGATGTTGATGCATGTTCGCACACGAACACGTTACCGTGTACCCTCGACGCCGGGGGTGATGCACCACAGGTCACGTCGAAGGAGACCCGTCCGGAAGCGCGGTACGCAGGCAATCCGGCGGGCGCTTTTGAAGACCCGAAATCCCACGCGCCCGGCAGGGACCCCGTCAGGGAGCGCGGCGGCTATGGGCTGCCCTAGGTCGACCTGATCGCCCCTAAGGACTCGAGGTTCGCCTACCTGCAAACGAAGAACGAGCGAAGAACGAGGAAGAAGAAGAACTAGGGTAAAGGAGAAAAGATAAAAAGATAAAAGCGGTAGATGTGTTTGTTCGATTGTGTGTTGTTCAATCGGCCGTCACCCCTTAGATATATACTAGCAAAAGGCCCGTGCGTTGCAACGGAATAAGGGATAACAAAAACACAATGTTCAAATCAAGCCATTCAGAACATAATAATTTTAATTAATACAAATATTGTATAGCCGACCTTGTTAATTCAAATCAAATACAACTTGTTGGTTGCACTTTATGAATTAGACCTACTAGTATAATACATTTAGTTGTTGGATTACATGAGACGAGCTTAGAGACCACAATTTATTGTAAAATTGACACGGTGGCCATAGTCTAAGATACATGCATCAAGCGCCGCTGCATTCTAGTAGCCCATCATCCACATCGTTGTCACACTCAGATAACGATATAGTTGAACAGCTACACCCTCTCTAATCACGCACCCACACGTTTTAAATTTTAATATATTAACCTATATGATTAGTACATGTCCTGGCGCTAGCTGGCCTCTCCAGCGTCGTCCTTGATGCCTGCTGCCGTCACCTACGTTGCACAAGGCGCTGCACCCAGGAACCAAACACCCCTGGTCCCTGCGATGCCGCTGCCGTCGGGTACTATTTAGGGAGCTGCTGCACAGTCTTGAACTGGAATGCCAGGTAAAGAAGAATGGATCCCACCGTCCCCAATCTTCCACACCTTTGGCTAAACAAACTACCGCATCCTGTCTCCAACGACTGCGGTCCTCTAACGCCTCCGCGGTCGACGGTGATGCGTGCTCGACAGTCGACGGTGCCCGGTGGCCGGGACCTGCGGGAGGGCCGCAGGGAGCAAGGGGCATGGGTCTTGGAAGGCTGGAGGGAGAGGGCGGCTAGCCTCCGCACGCCGGACTTGGATCTGGGACCAGCGAATCGCTTGCGGCCACCGCCAGTAAGCTGCTAGCGCTGCGTGGCCGTGGCACCGGCGGCCGTCATGGTGTCATCTATGTTTGGTAATGGGGGCGGGAGAGCGAGTGTGCGACCTAACGTGGTTATCTCCATTGATTTTCTTTTTTTTAGGGCTGGTTCTGTCTGTTGTGTGCGGCGTGGTGTGGAGCCGTGGACAACGGGTGGGTTGTAAGGTGCTGTTGTGCTCGCTTTGGGCTTCAATTTGTGGCTTGCCTAGCAATGAAGCTCCCATGTATAAAAAAAAATATTTTTTATTCCCCAAAAAATATTTTTTGATTCCCCAATAAATATTAATTGTTGATCAAAAT
Organism: Secale cereale; assembly: GCA_902687465.1. Classification (NCBI taxonomy): domain Eukaryota; kingdom Viridiplantae; phylum Streptophyta; class Magnoliopsida; order Poales; family Poaceae; genus Secale; species Secale cereale. Next base: position 65,154,525 of record LR738716.1, read on the forward strand.
CTTCGCGTGACTAGTACCCCAACGAATCAATTTTTTTACTATAAACACTTTCCCTCTTTAAAATATGAGCCGTCCATCTCTATAGTTAACACAAGATTAACGGATATAAAGGTATGACCTATGGAGAACTATGAAAGCTTCCGTCCTTTATTATTAGGTATAGAAGAGGCGGCTGGACATCCCGTGCAAGGAAAAGGTTTGGATTCACGTCCAAAACCCTAGCCAAATTCGGATTGGTTTTGTCCGAACATTTCAAAAATGTTCGGTTTAAACTGGCTGCACCTTGCGGGTAATTTTTGAGGTGGTAAACGACCTCGGATGAAAAAGAGCCTAAAAGCAATCTTGACCGTTTCGACGAGACGAACAACTTTGGTGTTAAATGTTTTTCGATTTGAAGCCATATTCAAGGTCAAAACGATCACACAAAACACATGTTCGCTCGCGCTACTCATCAAACATAGGTCTGGTGGGGCGCGCCACATCTCGCCTCATGACAGGGCTGCACTCCGATAGCTCAAACTTTTGCATACGAACTCGTATAGGGATGATTTTTATATAAAAATCGACTATTTCGACGAGACAAAGACAATTCATGTAGAAAGTTTTTCCATATGAGGCCGTCTTGGGGTGTAATCAGCTGATTAGTGTTCTGAATACAAAATGTCAGTATTTCGAACACAACTTCGGTCTTCGAGATGAGATTAGATGACGATGGCCCAAACTTCGATGATGTTCATATGGACAATACGAAAATATTTTATGTAGACCACTTCTCCATTTGAGGTCATACTCCCTCCGTTCCTAAATGTAAGGTGTATTAGTTTTCCAAAAAGTCAAACTTCATCTATCTTTGACCAACTTTATAGGAAAATATATAAAGATTTACAATACCAAAAATATAAAATATAAAAATATATCTCATGGTGAATCTAGTGACAATGATGTGATATTCTAGACATTGATATTTTTGTCTATAAATTTGGTCAAAGTTAGAGAAGTTTGACTTTTAGCAAAAATAATACACCTTATATTTTAGAATGGAGGGAGTATTAGTTAAGTTATTGACTGTGCCAAAATGTGGTGTCAACAATGCACTCCTTAGTAGAATCGAAGGCAATGATGCGGCTGCATGTGCAACTAGAGAGGAAGCAACGTCTACTTCTTTCGAACCAAAGATGAAAAAAGAAGAATGCAAAATCAAGAATCCACAGATCAACAACGAATGCATGGAGAAGATATTAGTCCAACTAGTGGGAGGAGTTATGGAAGTTGAAAATCTTCTAAAATGCATACTTGTGATTCATGTTTTCTTTGAGCTTGTTATTCTAGCAAAGATTTGGCGATGTCATTTGTATCCACCTTTGTTGAAAAAGCAAAGAAATGCAACATGCTAAATCAAATTAAGATGCAAATTTCAGTTTTGCGGGCCGGGAGGAGCTGCGCCTGATCAGACCCTATTTTACGGGTCCATTATGCGGGGTCTGCATCTGCGGCCGTCCGCGCCAGCCTGCAATGGCGTTTTTGCGCGAACTGCAAACACATTTTGCGGGCCGGGTGGGTGCCGGGTCTGCTAGAGTTGCTCTTAGCCCAGCCCACGAACAGACACAGCGTCCCCATCCTCTCGTCTCACGCACGCACAGGCACACGCATCCTCCGATTCCCCATCCTCTCAGCTAGGTTCTCAGGATGTAGCCACCGTGCACATGGAGCACCACCTCAATCGGAGCTTGTCGCCCGCTATCTCGCAGAGCAGCCACCGGAGACGCCCGCGCCCCGCGGGATCTCGCGTATCCCTCGTCGCCTCGCCCCTGCCCTGCTCCCTCGTGTAGCCATCGGTAGTCTACAACCATGCTCCACCCCACATCGTGCCCGCCATGCACATCTTTGTGCATTGCTTGACACCCTTTGTATGCATGATCTTGGACGGCGCATTTCGTGCTCCCAAATCTCATCCATCTTTATGATACTTCCATCTTATCTCACTTGACTTCCCACAATGACTCCAAACATCCCTGTTGTGCCAAAATTTTAATGCTTGCGCACCATAATGGTCAACCCATGAAACAATAATCAAGCTGCAATACTTCCCATGCATGTGCCGAAGTGCACTAAGGAAAACAAACAAAAGAATACCTTTTTTGCGATGAGAAATAGTTTATTCAATAGGGATAGGGTTACGATCGAGAGTCATGAGCTCCCCATGAATACATGGAGGTTCACAATGCCACCATATAGATATACACGACTCCGTATGGCTATAAAATGCATACTGATATGCTGTCCTATTTTGTGAGCGACTAATCTATTGGGAACAGACTCCTTATCAACCATGAGTGCCTTAAGCCATGGACGCAGAGGGTTGGAGAAGCTGATGTGGTGGCTGGCTCGTGCGGGGCTTCGACGTCGAGCTGCCGCGGGCTCCTCTCGAGCGGCGCGCTCGAGCAGATGAAGGCAGGGATGAGGCAGAGGGGAGCCGGCACGAAGGAGCTTGAGGACCCGGGACAGGAGGTCGGTTGTGAGGCCATGAGAGGCGCGGCGGCGGGGACATAGCGCTCGAGCAGATCGGCGAGGCCCGAGGCGGGGACAGAGCCGACGGAGATGACGCGAGGCAGTGATGGCGTTGGGAGGCGCGAAGGCGACGGCGGTCGTCGCCGGTGGCGGGAAGGCAGCTTGAGGGTGTGGGCTTGAGGGCCGGCGACGAGGCGGCTAGGGTGGAGGAGAAGGACGGCGGTGCTGTGGGAGAAGGAGGCGCGGGTGCGGGGCTTCAAGGCGAGGGGGCGACGGATCCTAGCAGTGTGGCTGCGAGGAAGCAGAGGAAAGCGGGCGCGCTTGCGGGAGAGAGGGGCCACGGGATCGAGGGGGTCAAGGTGTTAGAGAACGTTGCATGGGAAACAAAAATTTTTCCTACGCTCACCAAGATCAATCTAGGAGATGCATCTACGAGGGGAGAGTTGGATCCACATACCCTTGTAGATCGCTAAGCGGAAGCGTTCAAGAACGCGGTTGATGGAGTCGTACTCGCCGCGATTCAGATCGCCGAAGATCCTAGCACCGAACGGACGGTGCCTCCGCGTTCTTCACACGTACAGCTCGGGGACGTCTCCTCCTTCTTGATCCAGCAAGGGGGAAGGAGAAGTTGACGGAGAAGCCCAGCAGCACGACGGCGTGGTGGAGATGGTGGTGGAGGAATTCCAGCAGGGCTTCGCCAAGCACTGCGAACTGGAAGAAGATATTCGTGGGAGAGGGAGGGCAGCGCCGAGGCACGAACGTGTGTGGCTGCCCTCCCTCTGCCTCTCTTTATATAGGGGGGAGAGAGGGGAGGGGGCGCCCTAGGGTTTACCCCTAGGGGGCGGCGGCCAAGGGGAGATTGGAAGGGGCGGCGGCCCAGGGGGTAGGGTTTCCCCCCCCCCAAGTGCCTTGCCCCCCACTCCAAAGGGTGCGGCTGCCCTAGGGGGGGG
>LR738716.1:65167140-65178441 GCA_902687465.1 Secale cereale
CCTTTCGGTCCTCCGTGTTCCGAGGCCATGTCTGTACATGCTAGGCTCGTCAAGTCTAACCCGAGTGTTCTGCATGTGCAAAACTGGCTTGCACCCGTTGTATGCGAACGTAGAGTCTATCACACCCGATCATCACGTGGTGCTTCGAAACGACGAACCTTCGCAACGGCGCACACTCGGGGGGAACACAATTTTATCTTGAAATTTTAGTGAAGGATCATCTTATAATGCTACCGTCGTCCTAAGCAAAATAAGATGCATAAAAGGATTAACATCACATGCAAATCATAAGTGACATGATATGGCCATCAACTCGTGCTTTTGATCTCCATCTCCAAAGCACCGGCATGATCTCCATCGTCACCGGCGCCACACCATGATCCCCATCATCATGATCTCCATCATCGTGTCGCCATCGGGGTTGTCGGCGCCCACCATGCTCTTACTACTATTGCTACCGTTTAGCGATAAAGTAAATCATTACAAAGCGCTTAAAGATTGACACGCAGGTCATACAAAAATTAAAGACAACCCTATGGCTCCTGCCGGTTGCCGTATGCATCGACATGCAAGTCGATATTAACTATTACAACATGATCATCTCATACATCAAATATATCTCATCATGTCATTGGCCATATCATATCACATACATACCCTGCAAAAACAAGTTAGACGTCCTCTAATTTGTTGTTGCATGTTTTACGTGGCTGCTATGGGTATCTAGCAAGAACGCTTCTTACCTACGCAAAGCCACAACGGTGATATTCAAGTTGCTATTTAACCTTCTACAAGGACCGCCTTGTTCTATTCCGATTCAACTAAGATAGGAGAGACAGACACCCGCCAGCCATCTTATGCAACAAAAGTCACATGTCTGTCGATGGAACCGGTCTCATGTACGTGGACATGTAAAGTTGGTCCGGGCCGCTTCATCCCATAATACCGCTGAATCAAGAAAGACTAAGGAGGGCAGCAATTTAAACATCAACGCCCACAAACCCTTTTGTGTTCTACTCGAGAAAGCATCTACGCAAGATCCTAGCTCATGATGCCACTGTTGGGGAACGTTGCATGGGAAACAAAATTTTTTCCTACGTTCACCAAGATCAATCTAGGAGATGCTACTACGAGAGGAGAGTTGGATCCACGTACCCTTGTAGATCGCTAAGCGGAAGCGTTAAGAACGTAGTTGATGGAGTCGTACTCGCCGCGATTCAGATCGCTGAAGATCCAAGCACCGAAGCAACGGTGCCTCCGCGTTCTTCACACGTACGGCTCGGGGACGTCTCCTCCTTCTTGATCCAGCAAGAGGTGGAGGAGAGGTTGATGGAGAGACCGGCAGCACGACGGCGTGGTGGTGATGGTGGAGGAGGATTCCAGCAGGGCTTCGCCTAAGCACCGCGGGAGATGAAGATGTTATGGGAGAGGGAGGGCAGCACCGAGGCACAAACGTGTGTTGGCTGCCCTCCCTCTACCTCTCTATATATAGGGGGAAGGAGGAGAGGGGGGCGCCCTAGGGTTTCCCCTAGGGGGGCCGGCGGCCAGGGCAGAGGGGGGCGGCGGCCAAGGGCCAGGCCCTAGGGTTTCCCCCCCTAGGTGCCTTGCCCCCCAAGCCAGGGGGGGGTGCGGCAGCCCTAGGAGGGTCCACCTCCCCTTGCGCATGAGGAGAGGGCCCAGGGGGGGCGCACAGCCCTATGAGGGCTGTGGTGTCCCCCCTTGTGGCCCATTAGGCCCAGAACCACTTCCGGGACCCCCGAAACCCTTTTCGGTAATCCGCCGATTTCCCGATGCTCCCCGGAACACTTCCGGACTCCGAAACCTTTCATCCTATATATCAATCTTCGTCCCCGGACCATTCCGGAGACCCTCGTCACGTCCGGGATCTCATCCGGGACTCCGAACAACCTTCGGTAACCATGCACTGTTCTCACTAACAACCCTAGCGTCACCGAACCTTAAGTGTGTAGACCCTGCGGGTTCGGAAACCATGTAGACATGACCGAGACACTCCCAGGTCAATAACCAATAGCGGGATCTGGATACCCATATTGGTTCCCACATGTTTCTCGATGATCTCATCGGATGAACCACGATGTCAAGGATTCAGGCAATCCTGTATACAGTTCCCTTTGTCTCGTCGGTATGTTACTTGCCCGAGATTCGATCGTCGATATCTCTATACCTAGTTCAATCTCGTTACCGGCAAGTCTCTTTACTCGTTACCGTAATACATAATCCCGTGACCAACTACTTAGTCACTTTGAGCTCATTGAGATGACGTATTACCGAGTGGGCCCGGAGATACCTCTCCGTCACACGGAGTGACAAATCCCAGTCTCGATCCATGTCAACTCAACAGACACCCTCGGAGATACCTGTAGAGTACCTTTATAGTCACCCAGTTACGTTGTGACGTTTGGCACACACAAAGCACTCCTACGGTGTCAGTGAGTTACATGACCTCATGGTCATAGGAACTTATACTTGACATGCAGAAAACTATAGCGATAACTGACACGATCAAAAGCTATGTTTAACGTTTGGGTCTCGTCCATCACATCATTCTCCTAATGATGTGATCCCGTTATCAAATGACAACTCATGTCTATGACCTGGAAACCGCGGTCATCTTTGATCAACGAGCTAGTCCTGTAGAGGCTCACTAGGGACACAAAGTCTGTCTATTCATCCACAGATGTATTTGAGTTTCCAATCAATACAGTTATAGCATGGATAATAAACGATTATCATGAACAAGGAAATATAATAATAACTCTTTTATTATTGCCTCTAGGGCATATTTCCAACACCTAGTAGAAACCACTACTGATCAATCAAGGGGGCTCCTATGGTCGGTCGAGGCTCTGAATACCAACTTGCTAAGCGCCCGAAATGCGGTTGTGCCCCAATCACGTAAGTGTCACGTGATCGGGATAGAATCGCATCTTGGGCTTGACAGACGTACATTTTGTGTAGCTAGGGCTGGAAAACTATTTGATGGTCTGTATATTTTGGTGAGGTGGTATATACTAACCCCTCATGATGATGGTGAACTTGCGGTGGTAGGACGACACCCTCTTTTGGATGTGGTGGTAAGGTAACACAATGGTAGTGCTAGGTAGAACTTGCTATGTTGTATGATCATGCATGCTTTACTTCTTATCTTCTGCTACATTGTTGTTTGTGTGCTACTTTGTTTGCTACTTGTGTGCTTCATTGATTTGCTGTTTCAACTCTTGCTTTTGTGCATTGCTAGGGCAAGTGGTATGCCGTGTTCATCGGTAAGGCTCCAAGTGTTTACAGTTCATGGAAGAAGCCGGTGCACAAGTGGCACCGTATATCAACATCAGCCATAGAGGGTTCAAGACTAGACATGCAGAAAACGAGCTTACTCCGACTGGGCGCGAAAGCATGGAGGTAGCAGTGTTGACAGTGATAAGGTTGGAGGTGTCAGGGTGGATCGTCAGTTTGGGCTGAATCTGAAGAACTTCATCATCTTCGCCCAGTTCATCGCCATTGCTGTGTTGTGGCGTTGGTGTGCTAGGTGTGATCATTGTGGGTAAGCTCATCAACTAGGGTACAAGGTAAGCACAACATGTACGCTGCATGCAACCAAACGCCGTGTCCATGTGTTGTTTGGGCCAATGCAGGCAACCAAACAAAGTGCACTTTCGTATTACCCAATGCAGGGACACTAGATACAAACAACCAAACGACTTGCAGATGGCGTATTAGGGCCTGTTTTTTCTCAACCAGGCTGGGTTGAGAAGTGTATGAGATGCCGGAACTATTCACAAAGGCAACCAAACACGCCCAAAGCGACGTTGCTTCGGTGCCGTAACTATACCTGCAGTTGAGTCAGTGACATGTGGGCCAGCCGTCTGTAGTAGAAGAAACCAACTCCCATCTACGCCTGTAATCTTTCTTGGGTCTGTCTATATCATATCTAGATGTGAGATATTATCACACATCTAACTCTCTCGTCTTTGATTTTTTTTTAAAAATTCTCCGATGGATTTTAAGGTTGAGAGAGTTAGATGTGAGATATCTTACATCTAGATGTGAAATAGCAAACCTGATCTTTCTTTTGTAACGATATGCATGCATGCGAGATACAACCAACACGGAGTTCACTGCACTCCTACATAGTCCTACAGATGGATCGAGCGGCGAGTGACCAAGCAAATACTAGCTACTTTTTGTTGATGGACACTCGATCACGAGCAGCTCGTGGAAGTTTCTCACACACTTCCTTTTGCTAATTTTTTTTAAATAATACATTTTATTTAGTAAATTTCATAACTAGTACGTGGCTAGGCGTATTTTTAAAAATATGACCCAATCGGCCAGCAGCAGGCCGACTAGGCCTAGTCGGCCTGCTGTTGGCCGATTAGTACCTTATCGGCCTGCTGCTGGCCGATTAGGCCCTTATCGGCCTGCTGCTAGCCGATAGGCCTGTCGGCCACAGCAGTCGGCCTTGCTGCTGGCCGACAGGACCCTATTGGCCTGCTGCTGGCCGACAGGACCTTATTGACCTGCTGCTGGCCGATAGGACCTTATGCATGCAGTAGGCCAGCAGCTAGCCAATAGGGTCCTGTCGGCCAGCAGCAGGCCAATAAGGTCCTATCGGCCAGCAGCAGGCCAATAAGGTCCTGTCGGCCAGCAGCAAGGCCGACTGCTGGAGAGCTTGTGGCCGACAGGCCTATCGGCTAGCAGCAGGCCGATAAGGTCCTAATTGGCCAGCAGCAGGCCGATAAGGTCCTAATCGGCCAGCAGCAGGCCGACTAGGCCTAGTCGGCCTGCTGCTGGCCGATTGAGTCATATTTTTGAAAATACGCCTAGCCACGTACTAGTTATGAAATTTACTAAATAAAATGTATTATTTAAAAAAAATTAGCCTTCCTTTTCATGCTTTGATGATATGAAAAAGAGAGATCGGATATATATATATAGAGAGAGAGAAATAAATGTGTGATCGAGGACCCATCGAGATTAGTCCGCAGTGCATATGCGTACGAACTCCCAACTGCATATACCTCGCGCCGCCCGGCTGCTAGCTAGCTCAGCTATTGGTCCATCATACGTTGCTCCGAACAGTGACTGGACTGCAAAAAAGCACAAACGAACACGGGGAGCAGAGAGAGAGAGGGTGCCCAACGGCAGGTAGAAGAAGACACAAGAGCTACACAATATGTCTACTAGAAGACAAATGTTGGTAAGAAATTGGTGCGGAATAAACGAAGTAGCAAGTACGCACACTCCATGCAGTTCGTTCCTTTCACTATCACTAGCTGGCACCCATCGACCTCGCTACGTGGACCAAACAGGGAAATCAATCAACCACGCACGGCTCTCTCTCTCAACAGGACAATGACGAAGTGCTCTAGCAAAAAAAATTGAAGATCAACAACCCAAGGTTCGCCAAGGTGGGTGGGTCGACAAATAGTGTTGCAGTTGATTTTGCATTTCCTGCTGGTGATCTTTTTTGCCGCCGCCTTCTCCTTCTATCAATGAAAAGATACGCAGCTTGCGTATTCTCGAAAAAAGAGATTTTGCTAACATTGTGTAGCACGGTCAGGGAAAAATAACCAACCCACCGAGGTGATGTTCTTTCCTTCCCAACTCCCAAGGCACAAGCTTTGATGCAATTTTGTCCTTCAAATATTGCAAGTCGATCCTCTTGAGTTGCCAGACGAAGAGCCATAGGCCAAGGTACCTCATGGGAAAAGAAGTGCGCTTGACCAGAAATTTCAAAGAATCTCATCGAGGTCGAGTAGCCACATCAAATTGGAACCACCGAGCTATTATGAAATTAAGGACATTCTTGTGACATCGCCAAAGCGATGCAAATGGTTGTTCATGAGTGGCCCAAGTCATGGCCGTGTGCATCAAGCGATGGAGAGGCCGGGGTGCTATCCTCCTTTTTGAAAAGAAAAATGTGTGGCACAAGTTGACCGGCAAACGCTGCCATTATTATCGCTGGGAAGACATGTTAGAGCATCTTCAATAGATGAAGCAAATTTAGAGATGTAAATTTTACATCACCAAAAAGTGAATTTTACATCTCCAGAAAATAGGCAACTCCAACAGATAATGTATATTGGAGATGTAAAAGTACAACTCCAATAGATGATTCAAAGTAGAGATGTAAAACCGGTCGATGGCCGCGCGACAGTTGTGTGACATTTCGTCGAACACGTTCGATACGGTGGCCGTGGGCGTGACCACGTCTTCCTCCATGGCCGCTGGCGGTCGCGGCGGAGGTGGAATAGGTGTTCCTTAACTGGATGCAGACGCCACGGTCGGTGGCGGCAGCGAATCGGCCCACGCACTGGCGGCCGCTTTTGATTTTTTTGCCACCCAAGATGGGTTCGTCGCCGGGTTGCACCCCGTCGGCCGCTTCACACCTCCACCACGGGGATTGGCAGCTCGTTGCTTCTTCGTCGGCGGTGCAGCCGCGACGGCGATCGGCCAGGGTGGGTAAAACCGGGTGGCGGCGTGGAGGCGGAGGCGGCGATGGGGACGGTGGTCGTCCCGGCGAAGGCCGTGGTGTGGTTGGCGATTGCGGCGGGGTCGTCGGAGTCATCCATGGCCCGGGTTGCGGCATGCAGGCGGAAGGAAAATGAAAGCAGTTCGGTGGCTGTCGCACGACGGCCATTTTACATCTCCTGGAGTTGGAAATGAAAATTTGCATCTACAGGTGTTGTATTTTACATCTTCTGGATGTGATTTTTTTTTTCATCTACATCATCCATTGAACATGTTTTTTGGGCCTCAAAGATGTATAAGTTAGTTATTTTTGCATGTACATCATCTAATGAAGATGGTCTTAGAGTACAGGCATATTAAGGCCATTCCCGGTGCTTCAAAGTGTACCGGTTCTAAGGATGCTATATAGGCAAAAAAGTTATGTGACGGAGAAATTTAAAAGGAGAGAGAGCATTACGATGACCCAGGAGAAAACGATGCTTACCGCATGGACCTATGCGAAGTGACTATCAACAATGCATGAAGATGTTTTGGAGCTAAAACATTAAATGACAGAGGCTTAGCTAAAAAATTAACACCAATGCATTGAAAAGAGTAGTTGCGAAGCTTTTTAATGCATTTAGCATCCCAACTTAGAGCATCTCCAACCGTATGTATGTATAATCATTGGTATAGGTGTCCACGTCAGCAGCCAACAATACATCATATAAGTTCTTCAATGGAGCGTGTGTTAACCGTATGTTAAACATCATGCGGGTCCACTAAATATTGAGAAAATGACCATGCTTGCCTCAGAGCTTGTGCTTGAACCGTTGCTTCAAGATCATACAATTTCATTCTCTTTCTTTTTTTATTATGTGTCATGTCATCAAAACTATCTATATGGCAATTTTGCCAACGATGATCATGCGATTATTGAAGATGCCCTAAGCACCAATGTATTGGAAGAGGCCTTGGATACGATGCCATGCATGCAAAATGCTCATGGCCGATCGACTAATTCGATACGTTCATCCTTCCGGTGGTTGGGCTTGGGCACTTGTGTCTACGACTCTAGGTGCGTACTAGCAAAGCCTTGGAACACGTACGAGTTATGACCATGCGCGCGTGCATCTATACACACAAAAGAAGATCGGTAGAAGTAGTCGTAGAAGAATCCAACTCCCATCAAGCTATGAATCTAGCTATGTCTTTTGTGAAGACATGGGACCGGAGTGACTACAGTCTACAAAAGGAGCGGTCAGTGACAACAAAAGCTAACCTCATTTCTGTTGATCGATACGTACTTGACCGCGAGTACTACTAGGTCGTTGGAGTTTCTCACGCTCCCTTTCGTCCTATCATATGAGAAAGAGAGGAATAGATGTGTCACACGGATTAGTCAGCAGTGCAAGAAAATTTAGAAATATTTCGTCTTTATAGTTTGTTTTATACATAGCTTAACAATTTTTTGGCAAGAGTTTCTTATCCTATATGCATTCCAGGAAGAAAAGAGGATTTTCAATGCGGGATATAGAAACATATCGAAAACGCTCAGCATCCACCGACTAATCTCAACCCAGGCTCGCTCGGCCGCCTCCTGTGTTTGCAATGTGTCCCATGTGGGTGCCGCTCACCTTCTAATTTCCTCTCCCTATCCTCGGCAGAGAAGCAGCCAGCCACACGACTTTCCTCTCGTGTGCATGGACTCCTCCTCTCGCCCTACCTCTCCTCCTAGATCTCACCAGTGGATCCTTTCTTCCTTTGCTCCGGTGGCCATCGCTGCCAGATAAGTTGAGTGAATTTATAAAAAAACACCACATTTGAAGTTCACATCCTGATTTGCCACCATATTTCTTGCGTGCCCCAAAAATTTATCATTTTTATTACCAATTTCTCAATAAACACATTTCTGGCGGCGGCCATCGCTGCCAGATAAGATAGGAATGGAATACACAGATCACTGGGCACCACCGCACCTTCTTCTTTCTTAAAAAAATCACCTATTTCTCTCCCCATTCACCGCACGATGGCCGCGGCCAAACGCAACCGCATCTGTTGCCCATAGAACAGGAGGAAACGGGCGGAGGGGCAACGTCGGAGTTCCCCCAACAACACATTGCGCCGGCTATGGGGCCCTTGATATGGGGGCTATGACATAAGTGAAGAGCTATCAACCAACATGGAATGAAATGATAGGAGTGTTTCAGTTATAATTGATTACTGTTGGCACAAGCTGCTAGGAATTTGTTGATAGAGCATTTTCCAAGTAATATCTATGATGCTATTGATCCCACAATCAATGGCGGAGCTAGGGGGACCAGCAGGGGCCTGGCCCCCCTATGACATTATACAATACAAATAATTTTGTACTTAAGGCTAGTTTAGACATGATGTTTAGACAAGATTAGTTTTCTTGCCCCCCTCTAAGTGAGAATCACCTTGTTCGGCCTCGCTTAAGCACCAATCCTGCCTCGCCCCTGCCCACAATGCAGTCGAATCAACCATATGGCCTCACACATGGGTAGTAGATAAAGGAAATGAAAGTCAAGATAGTAGCTACTAGTTATCATATAAGGTTTTGTTTCCTCGTAGTCCTTCTCGAGCGGCGATGCTCGTAGCGAGGACGGCTGATGTGAATTGGGAAGCCGGCCTTGCTACCCAGCGGTGGTCTGTCCCGTTCGTGGGCATAGCCGAGAGGGTTGCTGACGCCCTCCTCCTTGCGAGTGGCACGGCCGGTGCGTCGGCGGTTACTTCGCCCGGCCTTGGACAGGCGGCATGCTGCCTGAGGAGTTGCGACGGTGGTTCTCGCATGGGTTGGCGGAGGCCGGGCACTGCCCAGATCTGATCTGTCCGGATTCTGGGGAGCTCCGCGGTGGCTGGCCCTGCTGTTCTTTGAGCTCCAAAACTTTGATCTGCTTTATGCCGGTCTCCTAGATCTGGACATCGACGGGTTCCGGTCTTCCTCTCGGAGATCTCAGTTTTTGGCGCATGGCGTCACTAGATATCTTGATCGGAATTGATCCGGTCGGACGTGCCCTCATCTTTGGCCAAACAGGCTTCGAGGGCGTCGTGCGAAGCTTTGCTATCTTGTCAGTGTCATGGGACATGTCTAAATATAGATTTTCACGGTGTTGACATATGTGAAGAAAGTCATGGTGGCTGCAATCGGAGACTTGTAATGGCGAAGAGGAGTTTTGGTTGCGTCCAAGAATGGCGGCACAGGTTTTTTTTTCATGTGTGTCTGGTGTTGAGCACTTGCAGCGGCGGTCTTGGCAGGAGGGGGCGGCAACACAGGTGGACAACATTTTTGGGGGTGTTACTCGAGTAACGAGCCGCCATCTTCAGGGTGAAAGCCCAAGGTCTGACCTTCATTGGTTGTACCTGGCAATGGTCGTGTGAAGGCATTCTTTTTGAGATCTCAGACTCTCTCCAGGGTGAAAACTCAAGATCCTTGATCGGACGACGGCAACGCTTGAGCATTGTTTCCTTCTTGGAGGCGTCGTTTTTGGAGAACCTTCTTCTGGTGTCCGGGTGTTGTCTTTGGTGGTATTTAGAGAGTCGTTGTTGCGAGTGTTTCATCACTGTGACGGGTTCTTTGTTTTTTTCTCTTTTCTCTTTTTTTTTTATTTTTTTATTTTTGGTTGTGTGCATCCTAGATGTCTTTTGATATCTTGTTGATGCAGAGGATGGGTGTAATTGATATCTTCACGATATTAATATATTCCCTTTATCGAAAAAAGGTTTTGTTTCCTTATGTCTTCTTGTTTTTTTCCAAACCTACCTCCAATCTACGTTGAAGAATGTCCTAGATCTTTTTTCTCTTCTAAGCCTAGCTCCAATCTATGGAGAAGAATGTACTAGATCAAGCAGATAAGCAAGGCAAATTTGCATACCTGATTGTCGCAGAACTCGAGTTTGCTTAGCTGTGGATCCCAAATGTGCCGCGTACAGGGGATCGGAGCTTCAACCTTGCAACTACAACAAGAATAATGCTAGACATATGAAAGATTACGTAGATATTTCACAGGGATTCTGATGTGGATGATTAGGATTGAAAGTGGGGGTATGAAGGGGCCCACCCGATCGAAATTCAGGAGGGGAGGAAGATTTACTTCTAAAAGGTTACGCAACGCTTTATAAGATGTTCATCGGTGTAGTATACTGCAACAATTGCCAAAGGTCCATAATAAATAAGAGAATACTCGGAGGTGGCGACAAGGAGGATTTGGTCAGTGCTTGTCTTTGATGGATCTATTTGAATCTAGTTTTTATTCGTCTTCGTTTGTGTGGTTACAAATTTGATCTTTCCGATCTACAACTCTCTTCATCGGCGATGGTTACTGATCTGGTGCTCTGGTCCTTTGAGGCCTTAGCACGACAATTTCCCGACTGTTTACTACAGCAAGGTTTGCCCGACTCCGGTGAGGGAGGGGTGATGATGGCAGCACGCCTTCGGCCCGATCCAGTGCTTGTAGTCTTCGCTACGTGGTCCATGGACTTAGTTGTAATTTTTATTACCTCTTGTGTTGGCAATTTCTCTCGCAAAACAAAAACAATTGTCACACATCCATAATAAATTAAAGAATATTCAGAGGTGGTGGCGAGGAGGGGATTAGCTGCAGCCACGAAGAGAGGAAAAAAGAAAGGACCCCAGAAAATGTCTGATCTGGGGTAGGCCCTAATCATGCCTTGCAGCTGCCTCTTTTGAGGGAACTAGATGATGCCCCGCGCGTTGCAGCGAGCCTAATAATGCTAATACTATGTATGAACAATATAGCATCATGATAAAGAGAGTATGTCCGCAATCGGAATAGGGGGGGGGGGGGG
>LR738716.1:65183634-65197091 GCA_902687465.1 Secale cereale
CCCCCCCCCCGGTCTCCGCCACTGTGTAGGACGTTCGTCTTAGGGTTTTTTTCTCGATTTTTCTGCTGCCTTCTGTTAGATAGTTTATGTATTTATAAATAAACAAATAAATTGCTTGAAAAAATGTTTAGAGATTTGAAAACTAGTTAACAAATTTGCCAATCACGGATTTCAAAAAATGTTCACCAATTTTTAAAAAATTTCGTTGATTTGTAAAATATTCATCAATTTAGAAACAAAGTTCATCAAATTTGAAAAAAGTACCCAAATTTTAAAAATTTAATCAAATTTGAAAAAAGATCATTTTATTTGAAAAACACCATTAATTTAGAAAAAAAACTCACAAAAATTGAAAATATTCACGGATCTTGAATAAAATCATAACCAAATGGTCTTGTGGACGGCTACACGGGGAGATCGATAAAGCACACTTGACTCTCTCGGGTTTCACAAATTGTGGGGTCGGCATGCATGTGCCACGAGCGCGGGTCACCTCTTCTTTGCGTTACCACCGCTCACAAATTTCCTATTTTTTTATTTCCATTCTCCTTGTAGGAGACAGAATTGACCTTTGTTCTGATCAATGTTTTTAAATGGCCATTTTTTTATTGTAGAAACTACTGCAGTATTTTGATTTCAAAGCAATATTTTGATCTGCAACGAATTGAGTTTAGGTGGCAGAAGCTGTTGCATAGTCTACAATCCCACTTTAACTGAGCACAATCCACTGATCTTTCCACATCTATACACGTAAGCATTTTTAAAAAAGCATACCGTATTCACTAATTAAGAAGAAGAGAATTACACTGCATTCTGTGAGCTCATTAGCATGTGCATGTACCAGGTCATTTTAGAGAAAAGTTACTGGACATTAGCATTTTAGGAGCTCATTTTTCGGTAGCCCAGGCCAACTGCGTCTGGGCTTTGATTTTTCATGAAAAGTTACTGGATCTTCGCCAAACCTATTTCCCGCCATTGTTATAGGTACCTCAAACTTTGTTTTCTCTGAGTTTTTTTACTGGGTTTTCTGGTTTTTTTCATTTATTCACCAGTTTTGATGTGCATGAATATTTCATTAGAATTACATGTTTATAAACAGTACCTAACATTTTTTATACCACACGAACAATTTTTTTATGTTGTACAGGATTGCTTCAATAATCAATGTTTTTTTTAAATCACATGTATACATTTTTATGACCGATATGAGTGTTTACTTGAATTCTGCTAAGAGTAAATATTTGCTATCACTTTTGAAATGTCATGAACAAATTATTAAAGTGTGAACATTTTGTAAGTGTAAAGAACATTTTCCAAATGTTATCCTCATATTTATAAAATGCGTGAATAATTGTTTTACACCACATGAACCTTTTTAAACAAGAAGTTTACTTCTTAAATATTCAAATAAAGGATGTATCGATTTAAGAAATATTGATAAAAGTAATAAACAAAAAATGCGCTATGAGCCCGCCCTTCCTCCCAAGATAGGAGGGCTCCAACACCCTTTTTAGTTGTCTTTTTGTGTCTAGTTAGGGTTTGTGTCCTGCTCAGGAAGGCGAGGCGGTGGCGACTACATGAGATGGAATATTGTTCTCGCCGTCTTGCCCCCATCCCGACGGTGCATGTGCATCTAGCCTCGTTGGAGGGTGTGTGGAGGTGTGTCTCCGACAGATCTCGTGGCATTCGGCCAGCTTTTGTCTTCAGTGCATCTGCTTGGATCTGGTCTTCTCTCGTCTACGTCCGCGTATCTGTAGGCTGGATCCTTCCGATTTACGCTTCTCTTCATCGATGACGGTTGCTGTTCTGGTGTGTTGGTCCTACGGGGCCTTCGGTGTGCTCCAGTGATTGCAGTCGTCACTAGATGGTCTATGGACCTGATTCTAATTTTTACTTTTAGTGTTCTTTGTACTATATTGGTAGTTCATAAATAGATTGGAAGTTTTCATGGAAAAAAGAGAACTCATTTTTGTGTTGCCCAGCCCAACTGCTTCTTAGCCTTGATATGTTGGACCTCTAGAATCAACTATGTGATGCAATTTGCGGGAGGTCCTAATCAGCGCCTTTAGTGCCGATTCGTGGATCTGGCGCGCACGCAGAAGGTTGATTGGGCCGGCGCCTTAAGCACGAGCGCTTGATCGCAGCTTGCTCCTCCTCGCTCAGTCGGGTCGATCGTCGCTCGATCCCAAGTCCCTAGTGGACTGTTGATCGTGACCATGCACTCCTTGCTAGGTTGTTGACTGTTAACTTTAAAAAAAGGGTTCATGAAAAGTTCAAACAAAATAATAAGTTTGAAAAAGTGTTCACAAATATGAAAAAGCTCATTGGTTTGGAAAAAAGTTCACCAATCTTGAAAAAAATCATGATTTTGAAAAAAAGTAACAATAATTTGGAAAACAATCAAGAATTTAATAAAAGTTCACCGATTTCAGAAAAGAATTAATTGATTTGAAAAAAAGTTCATGAATTTGCAAAAAAAAAAATCATTGAACTTTATAGAAGTTCGTTCTTTTTTGTTTAATAAATTTACCAATTTTGAAAAAAGTTTAATTTTTTTGTAAAACAAATTCCATAGAGTTGTTTTTTTAGTTCAGGAATCGGAAAAAAAATTATAGGTATTGAAAAAGGTTCACGAATAAAACAGGGCAAAAAAGCCGAAAGAAGCAACTAGTAAAAACCAAAAAAAATAGCCAAAGTAAATGAAATGAAAAGGAACAACAAAAGTGATTTGTTCAGGGTTGCAAGTTGATGCACAAATAAAGATGGAAAAAAAGAGAGTAGGTAAGCCCGAGTTGTTAGCTGACACAGTGGTTATTTACGTGAGCCTGAGGTCCCACGTATTATGGCCTTTTTTTACGGTAATGATAACTCCCGAACGTTCGGAATTTAAGCATGGCAACCCGAACGTTTTAGATGGCAACTTTCGTTTGCATGAGATTAAGGAAACATGGTAATTTTCTGGCAAAAAAATGAAAAAGGACAAAGTTGCCATCCCCTATCAACTAAACTTGTCATCCTCTATGAACTAAAGTTGCCATGTAAAAACGTCCGAGATGAAATGCTTAAAATCAGAACGTTCGGATTTTATTGAATTCCTTTTTTTTATGCTTGAAGAACGGAAAAAAAAACAAAGCCTAGGCCGGAGCGGGGTGTGCGCCTGTTTGCCGGAAACAAAGAAAAGGCGTGCTTAAGGGAGGAAAAAAAGGGCCAAAGCCTAGGCCGGACCAGGATGTGCGTCGGTTTGCCGGAAATGAAGAAACGGGTGCTTGAGGCGCCGGATAGGAAATTGCCGCAATTTGCGTAGTCACATTCTTCTCAAAATAAAAAATTGTACTCCCTTTGTAAATTAATATAAGAGTGTTTAGAACATTAATATAGTAATCTAAATGCTCTTATATTAGTTTACGGAGGGAGTAGTAGTTACATTCATTCTTCCAATTGTAGGACCAATCAGTGGTCTTGGTCCAAATTCAACGGTACATAAAAAGTAGACTGAATATAGCAAAGTTCTTGGCAAGATGTAAATGATCATGCATTCAAAACATAAACATCACTTATTCGTGATATGAAGATAGTAATAGACTACACTTTGGTGCAGACCCTGGCATTCTTGTAGACCTTGCCGGGCATGCAGACATAGCCTTGCTCCGGCGCGCAGTGCACATCCTGCGAGCACACGCACATTCCTTCCAACGCGCACCCAGGTGTGTTGTCCGTCAGTGCCCCGCTACCAATGCCGAGCATCAAGTCGCTCCAGTCGCTGGAGAAGAGGCCATCCGGGTCGTATGCGTCCTTGACACGCAGGAACTCACGCATTCCTGGGTACTTGCGCGCTGCGCCGACGAAGGCAAGGTTGCGGTTCTTGCCCCAGTGCGGCAGCCCGCCGTACTTGAACAACCCTATTTGTTCTATCTCCTCCAGGACGTCCTCATGGAGGCGTGCCCTCCTAGGGTCCTGGCTGCGGTAGTAGGTCATGTCAAACTCCACCATGTCGTCCGACTCTCCGTGCACTGCCGCCTTCCCGAGGTGCGCGGTGGACGACTTGACGTAGCGCATTAGGATCCCATTGTAGATGTCTATGCCACAAAGAGACTTGGGATTTAGGTCACGCAGCTGCCGGACCTCCTTAATGAAAGCCCTAGCACGACTCACAGGCATGCTAAAGGCAGTCTGGTGGAAGAAGCTGGTGCCCCTCACCCGGGGGTCCCAAGGGCAGGCCGTCCGGAGCGCGTCTTCCGACGCCATCAAGCAGCCACCCGACGCCTGCATCTGGTCTTGCCGCCCTACCACCGGGTACCCTATGAATGGCCAGCCGCTCCTTTGCGCCAGGCCGTACCCGGCCGTCGAGAGCGATGTGCGGATCACCCTCGACATGAGGCACTTGCTGATGTCATCGCCTGCCTGCTCCGACAGCTCCTCCGCCAGCCGAGCTTCTCGAATCACCAGGGTCGACGTGGGGCGGAAGCCGATGAAGTCGAAGACACCCTCGCCAGAAGCGTTCATGGGCAGCCTGTCATCCACGCGGTACACCGCTCGCCCTAGACCCGGATACCAGGCTATGTCGGCGAACTCGTGCTCGCGCCCGAACTCATGCACCCGCTCCGCGAGGTCATCGTCGTCCCGCTGGATGAACGTTGTTGAGCGCTTGAACAGAGGTTGTAGCGCCAGAGTCACCTGCAAATTAAAGCAGAGTACATATTTTCTTAGTGCAAGGACCGCCACATATAACCCAGGCTATTATGCACCATCTGAAAAAATTCCATACTACTATGCACCATGCAATATCGCCACGCACACGTTCAAAATATAGTTCTTTACTCTTTAGTCCAAAATATCGTCGGGAGGCTGAATTTTTGAAAAAATCAAAATTCGCAGGTGACTCTAGCGCTATAACCTTTTTTGCAGTGCTTCGTGAACACTCTCAACTTGAAAGGACTCTCTTTTAATCATTTTTGCTCTGGTTCGTGAAGAATGTAGGCCGAGCAATTAATCGAACGCCGAGCCATTAAAGCACGGACCCCGGTTGAAAAATCAACGGACTAATTTTGATTGCAGGTTTAATTCGTGCCCATATGCATGCATAATGAATGCACTGCCTAAAAAGATGGAATGCTTCTTCACTGTAGTTTGTTGTTTGTGATCAGTTGAGCGTGTCCGCAGTACCTAGCACATACTCCCTCCGTCCGAAAATACTTGTCATCAAAATGGACAAAAGGAGATGTATTTAGAAGTAAAATACATCTAGATAAATTCTTTTTTATCCATTTTGATGATAAGTATTTCGGGACAGAGGGGGTATATATTACCTCATTCAGGTTTTCATGCAAGTAATGGACTGAATCAGAGTCACTATTACCAGCAGTAATGACTGAACAACGAAACGCATGCTGAAATCGGTACCCTAGCTAGGGCATGCATGCGGTTGATGTGCTTGATTTAAGTGTAGATGTACTTGGTCGTATATGAGAGATTGTACTGAGCGAGTCTCCAATAATTGGGCGCAAGCCGCTACTCCAGTAAGGGATGGAGTAGCAAATACCAGTAGCTAGTACACCATATGCAAATACTTGGGCACGGTATGCTTGCGGTTGATCAGATGTAAAATGTAACTTACCTGGGAGATGACACCAAGGACGCCGAGCGAGACCTTCGCGGCGTCCATCTCCGGGTCGGCGGACGTGAGCTCTCGCACCGTGGCGTACCCGTCGGCAGCCGGAGCCGGCGTCACAATGCGCATCCCGACGACGTACTCATGGACGGCGCTGCCTTTCCCCCAGAGCGAGCTGCCGTGCGCACCGGTGCCGAGCATGCCGCCCACCGTCAGCCCCCACCAGTACGGCGAGTAGGGCAGCGCGAGCCCGGCCGCCGATGCCGCCTCGATGAGCTCCCGCAGCGTCACGCCGCTCTCCACCGTCATCTCCATCCTGGCCGCATCCACGCCCATGACGCGGTTAAGCCACCTGGTGCTGATGGCAAGGCCCCGGCCGTCCCCGGCGCCGGGGCACGCAAGCTGCGGAATGCTGTGGGAGAACCTGGTAGTGACCTTCATCTTGGTCTTGGTCGCCGTGGCGTTCGCCACCGCGCGCACCAGTTCCTCCTCGGAGGAAGGGTACACCACGGCGCTGGCGCGGCACGTCGACCGGTCCGGGAACACGCCGTACGCGCTTGAGACCGTGCAGTCAGCTTTGCCATCACCAGATGAGCACTGCACCGGGTCCGGTGGGGGGCTCGCCGTGGCCTGGAGGTTAGCTGCCGGCGCACTCAATATCATGAGGAGGAGGAGGACCGGCAGCTGCACTGGATTCATCTTGCTCTTCTTGTTCTACTTGATCTGAGCCGAAGGACCGCAGCAGCCACACCTCAGCCCTACAGGAGGCTATATATGTGATCGTTCGTGGAAAAGTCGAACGAATTAATGGCATGGTGTTGGACTTTTCCTATTTCAGCACACATGGGTTCTCTGAAAGTTGCTATTGTCCATCTAACTAGGTAACATGTTTGCACAATTTTTTATTGGAATTCTTTGTCAAAAACGGGTTTTTTCAAGTGTCGAAAAAGGTGTGTGTTACACATAATTGGTATTGAACCATTAGAATATGTATATCTCCCTTCTATCACATGAGCAACTATTAGTGGAGTCAATTACACCCGTTGATGCTCGAACTTGACGCAAATGATTAATTTAATGTTAGAATTTGTGGTATACATTAAAGTTGTGAAAAAAACTGACTTTGACATGTAAATATGGCCCATCTGCCATCCGCGGACATTAACTGTGCCGACATGGCACCGTATTTTTGTCTTATGCTTGCATGTGTAGGGCCCACCTGTCAGCGAAACAGTAGAACACGCAAGAAAGGTTATGTTCATGTGATGCTTTTCAGAAATATTATTTTCCAACCGGTTGCAATGATGATTGGTTTTTCTGGTTTGTATTTTTTTAGCAACTGTAACATTTATTAAAGATAATGTTTATAGGGATACAAATGATATCGGACATAGTCACAAGCCACAGGTGGCGCCCGGAAGACAGGGAGGAAGCTACTATTGCGAGAGCATGAGCTTCGCCATTACGGTGGTCGATCTCACACAAGATTGTAGTGTAGCGGCAGGGAGCTCTAGACCCGATGTTGGCAAAAACCTCCACACTCAGACTGATGTCAGATTAAGATCACATGCCAGTGACAGTGCCTCATTGCACACATGAGCTTCGAGCAATGCCGGGTCTGTGAGACAGTCAAAGACACGAGCCTAGGTGTCGAGGTATGCACCTTCTTTATCTCGACAAATCACTGCTGCCGCTCCTCGGTTACCGCTCCTTGACAGGCCGCCATTGCATATATTTTGGAATCACGGTCCACTGGAGGGATCCAATGCGATCTCATGGCCCTTGTAGTCTCACAAATGTTTCCTGGAATGGCATGCAGGTCCTGGATTTATCATGCACGTCCCTGGCCAGTACTAGCTTACTCAAAGCGACATAATCAAGATCCCGCAGGAACTTTGTGATAAAACATGTCGTGCTCATAGGGCTTTGGTAAGTGGTTCGTAGCTACCAGTAGATGCAGCATTTTCGCATACAACCCATGCAGTTATGCACCATCTGAAAAAATTCCATACTATGAGATTCCTAGCTTCGTATAATAAGTCAATAAAGCGGCAGTATTTGATCCTAAAAAAAAATATCGCCACACACAAACACACACGTTCAAAATATAGTTCTTTAGTCCAACTTTATTTACATGAGAAGTTGAGATCCACGTTTCGTGATGGTCTCACAAATTTCCGCTAAGAATGAACCATTGTCCGTTTGAGCGAAAATCTTGCACCACGATTCACGGGGCCAATAGCTCATGTGCAACGCATTTCACGTGAATTGGAAGGAGTGCGATGTGGTTGACCAAAATAGCTGTATTGCAACGCTTTAAAAGCCCAAATAGCCAAGGCCCACTCGGGCGATTAAAATGGTCGTCAACGGGAGTGAGATTATGTTTAAGACATGTGGGTCCCACTTGACAGAGCATCTAGTTACGGCCCCACTTGGCAGTGCATCAGGTGAGATGTGTCTCCGTGCCTGTCTGAATTAGGTGAGCAGTGACCCGTTGCTCCCTGCTCTTCGTTCTCGGCGGTGACCCAGCGACGGCGCCAGAGCTTTTTTTCTCGGTGACAACAGCGGCGGAGCTGTCGTTCTCGGCGACGGCGGCGGCGGCTGTGGTGAGTAAATCCTGAACCCTTGTCTTGTTCCCCTCCTTGTCGAGTTAGATCTCACCGCATCACCTTAGTTTCCTCTGTTTTTGGTCGATTTGATCCAGATTTGGGAGCGGGGGAGGGGGGCTGACCGCGATGGAGCCGCCAGAGACAACAACGTCGACTAGGTATGTGCATCCTTTCCAACCTATGTGATTTGTGCGTCATCAGCTTCCGCTAGCTCACACTACCCGCCATTGACAAACAGTGGTAGGGCATTCAAATTCACTATCGAATTCTTTCCTTCTAAGGCGAAGCTAGGTGATGGTAGCGTACGAGACATAGAGAGAGATATAATTGTGAAATGGGAGGTTGAATATCCAGAGATTGATCCTCGGGAAATACAGAGCATGGAAGAGAGGGCCGTGAGAAATGTCGCGGAGAAAATTGGGGAGAGCATTTTTTGGGGTCCAGAGCAGGAGGTACCATTGTTATGGTTTGATAATCAGAAGGGTGAGTATGTGAGAATCGAGAATGGTGAAGAGATGATTGATGAAATCGATCGGCAAGACGGCTGGGCAAGCAAACAAACAACCTTTTATGCAGAGCTCGTTGATATGAAATCAGATTCTAAGGTTGAATATGTGCCCTCAAAGTTGGCTTCACAGATGGTAGATGATGATTGAGCTTCACAGAGACAGATAACGCCCATGTTTACGGGTGTAGTGACAATAATAGGGGGGTTGATCAAGATGTAGAAGAGGGTTGTGATGGTGCTGCAAGGGTTGTTTGTGTTGATTGGAATTCAGTACAATTAGAAGACACTACTGATTTGGTCATCGCACCAATGGCTGACACTCAGATGGCCAATTTTTTTGGCATTCCAGTAGATCCAGTAGATGATCAAGATGAGGAAGAGAGGGATGAATCTAGTTTGCCTAAAGATGCTAACAGAGATGCTTGTGAAGATGTGGATGGACAGCTGATGAAAGATGCTGCAGATGATGTAGATGATGCAAATAATGATGAGCTTGTAAGTGTGTATGACAAAGAAAATCATGTTGTTGAAGTAGGCAAGTTGTTCCCAAGTATGCAGGAGTTTAGGATGTGTTTTAAGACTTATGCAGTCAAACATGAGTTTTATGCCAAGACTATGTGGACTGACAGAAAGAAATTTTATACAAGGTGCAGAGGTTTTGATGCAAGTGTCAGGCCTTGCAAGTGGTACATATCTGCTAGAATTCAACCTGATGGAAGTACCATCAGGGTTAATCAAATCCCAAATTGACATACTTGTATTACAAGTTCACAGAGAGTATCAACCATGACATCACAACTTTGGATTGCAGAAAAGATCACTCCAATTTTAGCCAAGAAACCAAACACTGCAGCAAAGAAACTTAAAGTGGACTTAGAAAAGACATACCCCATTAAGGTGAAGTATACCACAGTGTGGAAAGCAAAACAGAGGGCAATGAAAGCATTATATTGTGATTGGGAAAATACTTTTAGGATGCTTTATAACTTCAAAGCAGAGGTGGAAAAGAGGTCACCTGGTAGTGTTGTGGAGATAGATACTGAGGTACCAGAGGATGGTAGAGTTATTTTCTCCAAGTTCTTTATGGCTTTAAAACCTTGCATAGATGGCTTCAAAGCAGGGTGCCGTACATATTTGAGTATAGACTCATCTTTTTTGACTGGCATATGAAATGGTCAATTGGCAGCATGCAAGGCCTTATATGGACACAACTGGATGTTCCCTGTTGCTATTGATTTGTTTCATTTGGAGATAGAGGTTTCATGGTGGACATGGTTCATGATGCAGTTGAAAAGATGCATAGGGCCAGTGTCACATTTGGCAGTATAGACAGATGCATGTAAAGGGCTAGAAAATGCAGTGAAGAATGGTTTTCCTCATTGTGAGCAGAGGGAGTGCTTCGACCATATGTGGATGAATTTGATCAAAAAAATCAGAGGGGGAGAATTTGGGAGAATGTGGCCAGCATCAAGATCTTACACCAAACAAACACATTCATATCATCTTGATAAGATAAAAGCAGCATGCAGTGAGTTTGGTCCATGGTTGAACACCTATCATTCTTTATTGTGGTAAAGGTCAGGATTTAACAGTGCCATCAAGTGTGATCATATCAACAATAACTTGGCAGAAAGTTTTACCAACAAGATAAAGCGGTTAAAGAACTTGCATGTGCATGACATGGTTGACCAGATCAGGATCATGATCATGCGCATGTGGGAATTGAGAAGAAGGATTGGTGATTTTCTGCAAGGGGATAAGCTTCCTGTAGTGGTACAACAGGTGGTGAACAGGAGGAGGAATCTTACACATTTGTCTGTTGAAAAATCTTCATTGTGGGGTGCTGAAGTTAGAGATACCAAGACTAGAAGGAGGCATGTTGTTAACACTGAGTTGCATGACTGCACTTGCCTCGAGTGGCAACACACCGGGAAACCTTGTGACCATGCCATAATTTTCTTGGCCTCCCAACCCAAGATAAACATGCACCCATACTTGCATGCATACTACTAAGTGGCAAGATTCAAGACTGCATATGCAACTCCAATTCCAACACTTACAGATCAGTCTCAGTGGCATGAAGTGGAAATTGAATTTTCCATATGTCCTCCCCTAACAAAAAGAAAAGCTCGCATCCCTAAAGAGAGTATATTCAAGGCATGGTTTGAGAAAGGTGGGAGTAGTAAAAAGGAGAAGGGGAAGAAGGATGCAAAGCCCAAAAGGTAACAAAAATAGATGCAAGCTGTGCCAGGAACTTGGGCACCGAAAAGGATCTCCAAAATGTCGTTACACTCCTGAAAGGCCAAAGTATGTTTACGTTTGTGTTTTTTAATTTGGGTGTTGTATTTAATTACTAGCCAAATTATAAAATTTGTTTTCCAAGAGGAAGCGTGGAGGTCAACCCCTTGTTCTTGAAGATTGCTGGGCAATCAAAAAGGCAATAATCAATGGCTGTAGAAAAAAGAGAAGTTATGGTTATGAACCAGAGTTGGATGATGCTGCGGTGCAAAATGAGCAAGAGTTGGATGATATTGTGATGCAAAATGATCAAGATTTGGATGATGTTGTGGTGCAAAATGAGGCAGTCTTTGATATTGTGATGCATCATGACCAACATTCGGATGATGATTTGGTGCAGAATGTGGTG
The DNA here is from genome assembly GCA_902687465.1 of Secale cereale. Classification (NCBI taxonomy): domain Eukaryota; kingdom Viridiplantae; phylum Streptophyta; class Magnoliopsida; order Poales; family Poaceae; genus Secale; species Secale cereale. Next base: position 65,195,007 of record LR738716.1, read on the forward strand.
CAAACTGAAGCTGTTGTGGCAGATGTTCTGCAAACTGAAACTGAAACTGAAGATGTTCTGCAAACTGAAGCTGTTGCGGCAGATGTTCTGCAAACTAAAACTAAAACTGAAGATGTTATGCAAACTGGAACTGTTGCGGCAGATGTGATGCAAACTGAGCCTATATCGCAAGTTGTATTACCAATTGAAGCTGCTGGAGTTGTTGTTGTGCAGACTGAGCCTCGTGTAGATGTTGTGGTGCCAACTCCAGCTATCCTAGCTAGTCCAGTTATGAAAATCAAGAGTTTGAGTGAACTAGGTGTCGTATGATCAAAAAGTGGTAAGAAGAAGAAGAAATAGAGTGCTAAGAAGAAGAAGTGAAAACTTCATTTGTCAAAGTTGTAATGGTGATTTGTGTTGTATAATAAAAAAACTTGCCTCAATTTATGTAACATGGTATTTGTGTAATGCTATTTAAATTATGGCTGAATTTCAAATTTGACCCAAAATTCAAGTTTGACCCAAAATTCAAATTCAAATTTGTTTAGTATGGGGTATTGATGGTACAATGCTTTAATATTAGTCATATGAATGTTAAGCGATCAATCCGAGCACTTATTGTTGATGTGAAACACTAGTCATGACCAATTTGCTCCAAATGAGCTCCGAAGCTAGGCTAAACACCCCATTCCTAAGAAAAAAATCAACCTTTTATAAATGGGCCAAAAATCAAAAGTGGACATCTAGTGTGCAAATATAGGTTCCATGCCAAATATAGGATCATTTGGATAAACTATGACAAGCTTAGCCGTAAACCCTAGCTTGAATCCCATGCAACCTCGTTCACGATAGCTATGTTTTGTCAAGGGTTTTTCATGAAAATACCCATAGACCAAGTTTCTTATTTTTTCCACCAACTCACTCACATAATATGATGATGAGTGAAAGTTTCATATTTTTATGATTTTTGAATATTAGTTATGCTCAACCCTAGTTTGAATCCCATGCAACCTCGTTCATGATAGCTATGTTTTGTGAAGGGTTTTTCATGAAAATACCCATAGACCAAGTTTCTTATTTTCCCCAACAACTCACTCACATAAAATAATGCTGGGTCCAAGTTTCATATTTTTATGACTTTTTTGAATTAGTTATGCTCAATCATAGCCCTCAAAACCCCTCATAATCCCATCTGAAATCCTGCATCCTTCTGAGCTGCTAGATCTCTGTTAGTGAACGATCTGGATCAAGCGCTAGGGCCACGTCACTGATCCGCGTGTTGCTCTGTGATTGGCTGCATTCGACAACGCTGGATAACCCCCCCTCTTCTCTGGATCGCTGGATCGCTGCGCGTTCAATAGTCTGGATCAGCATGTAGTGCCATGTCAGCGATCCATGGGCTATGCTTTGATTTGCTGCAGTGGTTTTTTTAGAGGATGCAGTGCCATGCTGTAGGTGTTTGTTTTTTACGCTGCGGCGAGTGGGCTAGCCGTTGGGCTCTGGTAAAAGAAGCCCACCCGTTAGACCTTTGGACCGAACGTTGCCTCCTCTAGCCAGGCCCTAGCCAGCAGACTACATTGCCATGCATGCATGCACGAGCGGCACACGCAGAGAAAACGGGGTAGGCGTGTCCCCTTGACCCATGATGGCACAGACGTGTGCGGGACGTCGTAGCATGGCAATTGATGCAGGGCATTGATGCACAGGATAGAAGTACGGGTAGGCGTGACCCCTTGACCCACGACCGATGGCACAGACTCGTCGTAGCCTGACTATTGATCCAGCGTTTGATGGCAGCCTTGGTTTCCCACGCTCGTGTACACACTTCGATGGGGCACCACCAAACGCCGCCCGCTCATTACTTCCACCCGGTGAAACCACGTCGCACTTGGGCTATTTAACCCATACCTATCGTCTTCCTCTCCCTCCTCATCCATACCCCTACCCCATCCTCTCCCATCTACCCTTCTTCTTCCTTCTCATCCACAAATCAAACCTGATCGAGCCACCATGCAGTACAGCGGCCCCACCTACCTCTTCCCCCCAACCGTGCCGGAAAGGCTCTACCCGGCCGGAGTATATGTAGAGAGAACCCTTAGGGTGTGG
>LR738716.1:65208183-65218740 GCA_902687465.1 Secale cereale
ACTTCAACCGGCAAGGATGGTGGTGGGAAGCGACGGTGATGGCTACGGTAAGTTGTTGTATCTTTTTTTTTGCTGGAACCATCTTTAAATATATATTTTGCGGGAGCCAGTTTTCGATTTGCTGCAATAGGGAGAAGATAGTGCTAGGCGGCGGCAGCGGCGGTCGCCAAGATTTTGTTGCACAGTTTTTTTGGTGGAACCAGCATTTTGGCTTGCTGCAATCTGCAAGGATGATGTTGGGGCGGCTGCGGCGACGACGCCATGATTTGTTTTTGCTGGAACCGTATTAAACATTTGTTGGAACCATGTTGTGTTTTTGTTGGAACCATATCAACATTTTGGCGGCAGCGGTGGTAACCATGTCAATTATATTTGCTTGAACCGTGTGTTTTGATTCAAACCTGGATGTCGTGCTCTGTCTTTTCTACTACAACTGGACACCGGTATGACCAGCGACATGAGGAGGCGATATGCCCTGGGGCGGGGGCGACCTCACGCACGGTTGGAGGGGACGACACGATCCGGACAAGGGCAGAGGTGCGCGGAGCTCGCGCACCGGGCACAACTTTTTTCATGGGGAGAGAGAGAGAGGGGTCGGGGCGAAGGAGGTTGGGGGTCGAACGGTTCTGCGCATCTCTATCAGACGCTGGCCAGGCGACTGACCCAAATTGGGGCAGGCGTGCCGGCGCCTAGCACTCGCTTTCCCTAAACAATGCTTACTGGTAAGTGCCTAAAAAACAAAGCTTTGCAAGTATTCCCTACACTAGTATACTACTATATGTACTAAAATTAAGAAGATTACGGACTTCAAGCAACTTTTTCTAAATTGTGGTACTTGATGTTTGTTGAAAGAACTAGTGCTAAAAATATTTAAGAAGCAATAATGTGTACGAAAACCCCATGTACATGAACATATATATGATTTTAAACTTTGTTGAACCCATGAATATTTCGTATACATCAACTTATATTTTTCAAATCCATGAATATTTTTAATCTCGTGAACGTATAATTTTCTTGAACCAATGAAAAATTAACATAGAATTTTCTTGAACCCATGACCTATATTTTGAACCTCGTGAATATTATTTTGAATCCACGAACCTATTTTTGAATCCATGAATTTTCGGAAACCATGAACATTTATTTTGAATTGATCAACCTTGTTCTGGAATCCTTGAACATTTATTAATTCTGTGATCGTAATTTTTTAACCTCGTGGATTTTTTTTCAAACTGCATGAACAATCCGTAAATATGAATGAAACAAATTCCGAATCCATGAACGTATTATTTTGAACACAAGAACATTTTGTGAACCTCGTGGAAAAGTTTTCAAACTACGTGAATAATTTTTAAATTTTAAATAAAATATTTTCTGAATCTATGAAAGTATTATTTTGAACCCAGGAACAATTGTTTGAACCAGGCGAACTTTTTCTAAAAATACATGATTTTTTAAATATGAATGAAACATTTTCTGAATCCATGAACTTATTATTCTGAACCCAAGAACACATTTTAAACCTCGTGAGCATTTTTTCCAAATGATGTGAACAAATTTTAAATATGAAGAAAATACATTATCCATAACCTTATTAATTTAACCCAAGATCACATTTTTCAAACCTCATGAATTTTTTTCAAATCTATGTGAACAGTTTCTAAATATGAACAAAACATTTTCCAAATCCATGAACATCTATATGTATATCTATACCTACTAATAAAGTAAGGTGCGTTGCTCCAATTTTTCATCTATTCACCATCGAAAAGATTTCTTTCAATCCGAGGTAATACTGAATTTTTGTGCATCTATCCGCTACAAAAGAAAAAAGGTTTCTCCAGAATTTCGTACTTGGGCCAAGCGCGCTCCAGCCTAACGAAGCCAGCCTACTTATTATTATGCATGCAGTTGGAAAGACATTATTTATCGCACGGATCGATAAATAGTTAAACCTTCCCACATGACGCCTTAGACTGGGCCGGCCCGTTCTATTTCTATTTCTATTTTTCTTTTTCTGTTCCATTCCCTTTATCTTTTATATTTTTTTTTTTACTTTTTATTTTTCTGTGAAGTAAAAATTTAGAAAAATATTCGGAATTTCAATTTTGCCCCGTGACACGCCCCCCACAAGCCATCACAACGCGCGCGCCATCCGCCACCCGCGACGTGCCGCCAAGCCCAGACGCCTTTCGAGCACCTCCAAGTGCGGGTGTGTCTGCTCTGTCGTCAGGTCGCCGCCTCTTCCTTCTGCCGGTCGCCGCGTCCTGCTGCTGCAGGCCGTGCCACATCCCCCCATTCTCGGGTCCTCGCCAACGGGCTATCCTCCTACAATGGTGGTCACTGCCCCAGAACTCTCTCCCGTTCAATTTGCTCGACTTCTGAACATTTGTTGTTCATCTCACAAATCTTGTTATGAACGAGGTGACCATTTTTTTGCTCCGAATTTTGCACAGATTTTTGTGTATTAGGCGTGTGTACAGTGCGTTGGGCGCGTGTCTTATTTTATGTTCCAAGCAAAAAATCGACTGCAACAGTTGTGTCCTGAAAGTTCATGTATACCTACCGAGGCATTCATTGCAAAAATCATTAAAAATGTTCGAGTTGCAAACAAAAAGAAGTACATACCTTCATTGCAAAAAATGTTCGAGTTCGAATAGAACAAAGAGAAAACATACATCAGTTCAACTAGTTAAACCATCCAAGTTCCAAGCTGATGTTGGTGTCGGTTTGGACGAGAAAACAAATCTGAAATTGTAATCCCAAAAAAGGTTCGGCTCTATAAGTCCATGCCTCAACGGGAGGCAGTTCAAACAATCCGGTCATATAAGTCCACTATTTTATTATGCGAGTTAAAAAATAATGTCCAGTCAGTGAAAAACGCTCAGTACAAACACATACAGAGATCAGTTTGAGTACTCTGTTTTTGAAACAGAAAAATCAGAAGCTCGGTACAAACACAAAACCTCACTTAGTACTAGTACGTCATTTTTTAACAGGAAACAACATGGTGGGTCTCACCGTATTCAAAATTACTCTTAAACGGTTTTGAATTTGCGAAAACATTCAACATGACTAAGTTTCACAGTTTTTAATAGCTTTTCACCGGTATATTATTTGACCCATTTCGACAAACTTAAAAAATGCATTCGAAACCAACTTCCACCATATTCGAATTTAAACTGTAAGGAATTAGAAAATATTTATATAAGCAAAAGTTGCACATTTTCCATACCTTTCGAACGCTGTATCGCTTGCATCAATCCGACAAATCTCTTGCAAAAAATAGGAAAATAATTTTTGCCCAGAATTTCACCTTTTCAAAATACATTTAAATCATATATATTTTTAAAAATCATTCTATATATGTAAGAAGTGGATTTTCACCAGCTTTCCAACGCCATCTCATTTCCTTAGTTCCAACAAACCATTTGAAAATTAGGTGCAAAATACCATTCACGTTTTCGAATTTGAAAAATTGTTTTTTTAAACTGCTCTTAAACTATGACGATTTCGCAAAAAAAAAATATGACTTGTAATCTAGCCGTCAAGAGTTCTCCAACGATATATTACACGCCATGTTCCGACAAAAAAAAATCGCAAGTTTTTTTGAAACTAAGAAGACGATCACTTAGATGACAATTAAACCATCAATTTCAACCGCTCGAATTCGTCAGTTCAACAATAGGAACATAATATATATATTTGAACTGTGTGAAAAAATATGAAAATAAAAATAATAAGGGAAATGGAAAATGAAAGAAACTAAGCAGAACATAAAAAAGGGAATAGAAAATGAAATTGAAGAAAAAAGAAACATAACGAAAAAAATGTAGAACAGAAAGAAATGAAAAATAAGAAAGAAGAAACATAACCAAACCAACGTAGAAAACAGGAACAACAAAAATCCACCAAGCAGCAATAGAGTTGCAAAAAAGAGCCGCCCAACGGGCAAATTCTTCAGGCAACATGACAGTTCTGCGCCGCACCAGGCGGTATATATAGAGGATCTACCAGCGTCGTTGCTTGTAGAATCGATATGGTTGGGCTGGACTGTGTGAATCAGGCCACATGCATCATACAAGTCACGAGGTCATCGAGCGAGATGGTGGAAAAGCTTCTGACTGAAAGGAAGGCCAATAACTTATGTTCGTCGTTGTTCATTCAGGTAGAGAGGAGGGTTTTGTCCTTGTGATATCCCTTGTGATGTTTGTATCGTAGGCGGGATGGGGTTGTATCTTCTCCTCTTCCTGCTGCGTGTTGTCGTCACAGATTGATTGTACTCCCTCCGTAAGGAAACATTAGAGTGTTTACATCACTAAAATAGTGATATAAACGCTTTTATATTTCTTTATAGATGGAGTATGTTTGTTGTATCTCAGGGCATCTCATCTCTTTTGGCCACTTCGTGTGTTTCTTTCGTCGGGTGTTTTGCATGCATGCATGTGTTTTTCTGGCGAGTTCAACTTCAGGGCGTCTCCATCCAAGTGCTCGTTCAACCCAGAGGAATGTATACTCTGATCCACGGCATTGTTGGTGACATTAAGGTTGCAATGGCATATGGTATGATTCACATGACATGACGATCTCAGCACTATCTCGATCACCCATTCCACGGCAAACACGACCATCTTAGACCAACAAGACATGCCATAAGCTAATTCCATTCATTCCAGGGGACAGAGTGAAACATCTTCAGCTAACCAAGCTACTACAGTGTTTCAACAGAATTTCTTCTCAGGCGAGCAGATGCCCACGGCACAAGATATCCTGCACAGCAATAAGACACCTAGTTGGTTGATCTAAGGAGTTAACGATGGAACGGGGCTTATTGGACGACGCCGACGAGGACAGTGAGCTGAGGCAAGCGGGCAGAGTAAACACGGTTGTCGTAGATGACCATGTTGACTCGCTAATGCAAAGTGCCTGTCCCGGCAGTCATCATCCCCGGTCCTATTGGCTACAGATTGGCGCTCGACGTGTTTCTGCTCCAATACCGTATTGCATGTACGTGGAACTGACTCATAACGTGAATACGTTAGTTAGAGAAAAGGGATATAGAGCACCAGTTTAAAATGCTAACAGAAAGCCATAAAAGGTCATACCTATTGAGCATCTTGGCAAAGTGCCACAAAAGGTTATAACTATCGGGGCACCTTGCCAAAGTGCCACAAAAGGTCATACCTATTGGGGCACTTTAGCAAAGTGCCACAAAAGCTTAATAACTGTTGGAGCACCTTTTCAAAGTGCCACACAAGGTCATATCTGTTTAGGAACTCTGGCAATGTGCCAAATGTCATAACTATTGGGATACTTTGGCAGAGTGCCCCTAAGAGCATCTATAGCGGCGATGGGCGAATTTAGCCCCTCAAATGCCCGCGGACACACCCAAGCACGCCCACGGACAGTGAACAGTCATGCCTCAAAAATTGCATTTCACATCTAGATACCTCAAATTAGAAACCCCAAATCCATATTATTACATGCAACACACCGATCTTTGAGCGGAGCTTCGTCTGGTTCCGCTCCCCGCTCGTCCGGCCCCGTCATGGCCATGTCTGGCAGCTGGCTGCGCCCTTCAGAGTGTTGGTCCGGTTGCCGGCAAGGTAGAGTAGGGCATGGGACACGAGCCGGCTCATGGGACTCAAGGCGTCGCCATCTCCCATGCCCTACTCTTCCTTGTCGGGGCCCGAAACCAGTTGGGTGCTGGTGGACGTCAGATCGATGACGAATCCGTCCTGGGACGAGCCGCGGACGACCACTATGATGCGGTTGCGGCGCCCGGACTGATGCACCATATGGGGCGCCGGAGAACGCGACTTTGCCTCGCCGACATCCACCGCGGCGAGGACCGCCGCCGCCGCCCGCGTCCGGTGTCGGGCACGGCAGGCATGCCGTGCCATGTTCTCGTCGGGCAAGGCCTATGGTGCCTCCCGATGCTCGGCGCGCCAACGGAGTGGTTGCGCGCCTGCGACCGCATTCGGACGCCAGACGGACCGCACCGCATTCGGACGCCAGACGGACCGCACCGCCTCCGGCAAGGCAGCTACAGCTGGCCTAGCACCGGATCCATGCGCATTGGAGTGGAGTGGCTAGGGTTTCGTCCGGCGAACGGATGGGGAGAAATATATATGGGGTTGGGTGGACCAGCGTGGGCCAGGTCCGACGTGGCCGACGTGTCCGGGCGTCCCCATATCCGCCTCATGTTTGGGCTGGACATGAGGGGTGCCGATTAGCCCAAGCGTCCGAAGGACCCATCTGGGTCAAAATCTTGCGACCAGGGACCGATGGCCCGTCCGGGCGTATTGCGGCGTCCGGCTGTAGATGCTCTAATTGGTAGCTTTTAGGGCACTTTTAAAAATGCTCCAACAAAGTGCCTTTGCATTTTGACCGTGTAGTGGTAGCTCGATCGATGCGCTCCTTTACCGCTTATGCCCGAGTTGTTTTCTGCGGAGCACTCTTTTATAGAGCTTGATAAGTTGGAGTCCAAGCTGGAGTATTGGACTCAATCGGCCAGCACGAGGCAACTTGGTCATGGCATCGATCATGTGTACTACCAATCGCCACCTAGCATGGGATATTATTCCTCGTGTCGCGCTCCTTTCATACGTGACAAATCTCGTACTCCCTCCGTCTAGATGAGTAAGTCATCTTACGAAAACCAAATAATCCCAAAACACTTAGGCGCGGTACATTAAATCCCACCTCGTTTTTTGTTTCTTGGCATAAACAAAGGAATCAACCAATAAGAGATATGGGGTGTGTCTGCTTTTAATGACTTGAGGCTACCAAGTACGACATGCAGTGGTCAATTCATTGCATGCAATGCTATTAATTAGCAAATGAACATTAACTTCTCTTGTTTTTCACTCCGCCTTGGTCACGGTGCACAACCTAAGGCTGGTCACAATGGGGTGGAACTTAGGAGTAACATCACATATTTCAATACAACGTTGCTTATGTGGCACATATTTAATGAAGAGTGAGGTGCTTGTGGTACTCCCTCCGTCCGGGTTTATTAGGCCTAAAAGCACCACAAGCATGTCCCTTTTTATAAGGCCTTACTTTGGAAACCTACATGCATGCATCCATTTCATTGGCCATAGAGAGAGTTATTGTTGCTAGTCCCATGACTGAATAATAAATATGCTGCATGCATGCTTTTTTATTGGTTGCATGTGAGAGTTGACATGTGAAAGAGTGCATTGGGAATATGATGGAATGATTAATGTGAGCAAGTTACTATGTGTCTTGGTCCAAGAGAAGTGGTCTTCGGGCCCAATAAACCCGGACGGAGGGAGTAACTAGCTAAGTTACCGGAACATCACACACTTCAAGAAACAATGAGTCTATAAGCTAATAAATGCATCGTTCCATGACACTACCTATATGTTCCTACCCACTGTGGAGATAGTAACATAGTCTAGATAAGTGTGTATGTTACTACCTTATGTTTCTGCCCATTGTCACCTAGACGGAGGGAGTATTACACATTAGCTACCAATCGCCATCTATCCTGGTATAAATGGATCTCATGTTTTTAAGGCAGGATAATGGATCAAATGATCATAATGAGTTAGGCACACGTCACTATATATGCGCCGAGGGTCCAAGTGAACTGTGGAATATCATCGTGCATTGGTGACTGTAATAAGTACATCCCCTCCCAGATTGTTGTGGACACAAAAGAAAATATAAGAAGTGAAGGTGGGTGCACACACACTCAAGTTTCTGCTTTATTAAAACATGGCACTTCTAGGTGAGGTGTGTGGTGACATGATACGAGGGTTCAGAAGGCAGCATTCATTATATTATCACATCATTATAAATATTAAATGTATTTATCTAGTTTACCTAATTTTGCAAAAATATTTGTAACTAATAATCATTTTGCCCACTTAAGAATCACTTAAGGTTAAGCATCTCACTGTGTGATTGTGTGCACCGATGAAATCCCTGAAATGTAGAAAAGTGAGTAATGATGACTATAAGTTATTCAATAAAGTGGCATGTTCTTACCTAACTGCATTTGTTTTATGAAGATGTTTGGATGGAGGAGCAAGAATTATTTTTACATCAGTTATTGATTCTGCTAATACATATTCTACCTCACATGACCCGGTCAGAAGCAAGTTTGTTTAGTTGAGCAAGAATCAGCGTACGTAGCCAGCCGCCGCCTCCCAAATAGCCAGCTGCCGCAACCCAAAAACTAGGGATTTTTGCCTCCCAATGACACCGGCGCCGGTCCGTCCCGTCTCCCGTGGCTTTAAGGCTATTGAGGCGGAGTGGATACCGGCCCTTGCCGGTGGGAGGGCTTCATTTTTATATTTATTTTTCGAGCTTTGTTAGGTTTGTGTCCTGCTCACGAAGGCGAGACGGCGACGGCTCCCTGAAAATGGAATAAAGGTCTCCCACCTAGCCACCGTTCCGGTGATGCGTGTGGAGGTGTGTCTCCGGCAGATCTGTCTTTGGTGGATTTGCTCGGATCTGTTCGTGGTTCGTCTTTGTTCGTGTGTCTTCAGATTGGATCATTTTGATCTACACTCTTCATCCGCGGCGGTTGCTGTTCTGGTGCGTTGGTTCTATGGTGCCTTAGCACGACGATTTATCGACTGTCTACTACAACAAGGTTTGCCCGACTCCAGCGAGGAAGAGGCGATGACAGCGGCACGCTTTCGACTCGCTTCAGTGCTTGTAATCCTCGCTAGGTGGTCTACGGATCTGGATGTAATTTTTATTATTTGTAGTGTTCGTTGTACTACCATGATACCATGATTGAAGATAAATAGATTGAAAGTTTTTTCGAAAAAAAAAAGTTTGTTTTAGGCAGGCCATGCACTCAAACGAGTACCAAAAGATAATCCCCACATAAAAAAAAGTTCCAACAGGCTGGATTTGCTTTTCCTGACAGAAAATTGAGCACCTTTTCGCTGAAATTGTGCGTGTGCCCAATCAATCTTCTGCGGCGTAGACTCCACTGAACCTGGTTCACAGAGCTGTTCATGCGAAGACTGCGCACTTGACGTGTTCGGTTCTTGAGTGTGCTGCTTCCGTCGAGTACATCCACGAAATGAATTTGTTTACTTCTGTGTTCTACTCCCATTTCAGTCTTTTACGGTGCTATAAAACAGGGTCACAAGCATTGGATATACATATTGGAAAAATAAAAAAAATAAAAAATCGAAGATACATGATTTTGCTGTGCCGCTTCAACAGAACAGAAGTGTGAAGTCTCTACACTTCCCGGTTCTGCGGTAATTCGTGTACCTGACAAACGGAAGAGACATTAGTCAACAAGGTAGTAAGAATATCATCACTAATTCCACAACTTCATATTCAAAACGATTTTCCAATCGATTGCATGAACCTTCCAAAAAAGAAAAAACAACGATTACATGCATATTTACCGGCTGCAAAGCACACAATCTTCCAGAACAGTGAGGACATGAATAGGCTGTAATGTGTGCACCAACCACGCCTATGTTGGTCCCGTAAAAAAAAACATGCATGTAGCGTTGCTCCAGTCGGCATTCGGCAAGCTAGCTAGCTCTAGGCATCGTGACACACGTTGAGACGTCACCTTCACCGTTGTCCCTGGCGTAGTGGAAGTGCATCACCAGCGCGCGCGGGCAGTGGAAGTCTGCCTCGTTGGTAGCACGCGGTGACCCACTCGTGGTTGACCGGCCCGCGGGTAGCTTTCCTCACAGACCCCGCATGATACCACACTGGGTGGTGTGGGCCGTGGCAGTCGTTTGTCCTATATAAGAGCATCTTCGTGAGATACGTATTGGTAAATTTGTCACATAGGACATAGTGATGATGTGGCATGTAATAAATATGAAAAGAGAACAAAGTTGTACTACCTCCGTCTTGGTTTATTGGCCCTCATTGTATTTCATGCCAAATTTTAATCTTAAATTTAACTAACAAAATGTTTATTCATATCACAAAAAAGTATATCATTTGAAACTATGTTCGAATACGAATCTAACGATACAATTTTTGTTAACATGCATTAATATTTTATTAGTTAAATATTTAGTCAAATTTGGTCACAAATTTCAAAGGAGATCAATAAACCAGGACAGAAGTAGTATGTAGAATAACCAACAACCTTTGCACAAGCTCCAAGGTAAAATAGAGAGCAATCACATTTATATTCTCATTATCTATTGGATAGCTTAGATACAACCCATTCGAGTAGTTGTATGATAGCTTGTTGGTTGATGACATGGATATTTACCAACAAGACTAACATACAACCTGTTGGAGATGCCCTAATACGTTATCAACTGCGCCAACTGTTCAGCCTCGGGTCAAATTTGGTTCACAGAGGACCAACATAGGCGTGGGTGGTCTGCGCACCGACCGGCGCCATGTAGGGCAGACAGGCCGGCATTGCGGGGCTGTTTGGATGACGCCCCAGCCAGCCCCACGAAAAAGTCTGAACATGCTGACAAAACAATTGGTGTGGTTGCGATTCATCAGCGCTGATCCCAACGAAGACCGCAGTAGCAGTCAACGACCAAAAATTTGGCAGGGCAGGCAGCCGAT
>LR738716.1:65244165-65261744 GCA_902687465.1 Secale cereale
AGAGAGAGAGAGAGAGAGAGAGAGTAACTTGATGAAAGCACATGTTAAATCCTTCATGCCCCAGGAAAAGGACTATATAAAAACGCAGCTATATGTAGAATCAATCTAGAGGGATGAGCACCTACGTGATTACAGCTCCACTTTGAATACATAAGTAGGGAACAACAAGTATCTTGAGAAATTATATGACACAATTGTACATGGATCAGAAAAAGGATAATATCCGAAGCAATGGTTGTGCTATTTTGTTTTCTCTTTTAACTAGTACCTAGCTATAGAGAACATCATGAAGGAGATTGTCCACCAGAAGCAAGCTGGTCATATGCATACACAATACATACACTACTATATTGCTAGATGCTGCATGAAATGAAGATTTGAGCATTAGAACTGTGGAATTTAAATTTTTTTAAAGGACAAACTGCTGAGGGACCATACATCATAGGTGAGGGGTTGATGTCTCTAAGTAATGCTAGCTATCGACTACTCCACCTGAGTATTTTTGGAAACAATAGGTGACGTTATAAGCTGATGCTTTCACCCGATCTGCGTTAATGTATTGGCTTGTTTAAGTTCAATTTTTGGGTCCCCGCAATTCATTTTTCAAAGTTTGAAATAAGAAAACATTGCAGAGTCGTACTGAAGGGAGTGCTTTTAGTTTTATTCTGAAAGCATAAGATCTTGTAGTAACTGAAAGCACAGAACTTGAGATTTCAATAATATGAAAAATGTCAATAATAAAAATGTTCCACTCAAGATTATAAAACATTTTTTTACAGGAATTGGAATAACTGACAGCAAATCATTCAACAGCAAACTGATAAAAGGATACAGCGGTGTCTTGACACTTGACGTTAGGCAACTAATGGCTGCCTTAATCAATTAGGGAGCTTTGAACAAGCTACTAGTCATCAGATTCAGACTCATCATCGCCATCGGCCAAGTCCTGTTGCTGTACAAGGGTAAGGCTACCGTCTGTGAGGTCCACCCAGAACACCTCGACATCCATGTCCACGTGTTCGCTAGGGAACACGACGAGAATGTCACGCACGAGCTGCATTCTCATCGTCCCGTCGCGGTGACAGGCCAGTATTAGGAAGGATCTCATGACCGTGTTGTTATTGTGCCGATGGTAAGCGTGCTGCTTAGCCACGCACACCAAGTGAGGTTGCGGCCGGAGCGCATATCTGAGCACGTTCCCTTCGAGGGTTGGCAGGTAGAACTGGTCACGCACGGAGAGCCCGGACTCTGGCAGCGCCGGCCAAATATCCACGATCTGCCACCTGTCGTAGTCGGGCTTGGCGTGCATGATCACTTGCCTGGGCCCCACCGTCACATAGAGCACCATGGCGGGATCAGCCTCGCCGTCGGCGGTGGCCGTGAGTTCTCGAGGAAGACATTGGGCAGGTCGGCGACAGCCCCGGTCACCGGATTGAACAGCCGCATCTCCGGCCCATCAGCTAAGAGCACCAGGAGGCCCTCGGCGGTGGCAACGACGTCCCCATACTCCCGAAGGATGTGCAGCTTGATGGAGGCGTTGGTGAGATTGTTTACGAACCTGGCCTTGTCATCGGTGCGCTCATCCCCTTTCACAATCTCCCAGTGCCACGGGGGAAGAAGCACGGGTCCATGCCCACAAGCTTCGGGTCGGCGGTGGCGGCCCTCCACGGCTTGCACACAGCTCTCAGCGCCATGTAGTCCTTTACGTCCGACACCAATACCAGCTCCGACACCTTGGGTAGCTGGTCGGCGAAGACGATCTCCCAGTCCAGTTCCGCCCCCGTACAGGTGAGTACGCTGTAAACCAAGAGATTATTAGAGTTAATTAACATAGGAAATTAAGAGAATATTAGAGATCCATTTCATCGATGGATCTGAATTAATCTAGTAACAAGAAAATGTATAAACTAGATTTAATAATCTGTAAGAGATAGCTATGTGCATGCGTATATGTGTACCCACCGTTTATGGCCGCCATCCTCGGTGCCGGCGATGAACGGCTGGCTAATCTCCGGCGCGGCTGCAGGGGCGTTGGTGGCCGCGGCTGCAACAGGGAGTTGGAGTTCCATTTTGCGGCTAGGGTTCTTGGGAGGGTAGGATGTGTTTCAAATGGCGGCCGGGCACCTACAAATGGAACGGAACGCTGTGAAATGGAAAGGTGGTAAGAGGGACAGGAGGCCACAGCTAGGCCATGATTAATTATACGACCACAGCTAGTACTTTTTCGTCATAAATTAATCCTAAATTAATAGGCGCTCGTTTGGAGACCTTTAGCTGCTCACGTGATTGAATCAGAGGAAGAAAGACGTTGCACGTTCATACATGCAGTGCAATTCAAACGTACAAATCGTGTGTATGCACAAAAATTCATCAAAAAATATGACAGTTTGTGGTCCACACATAAAAAAATTGTGAACAGCACATGAAACTATATACTTATAATCTCGTCTATTTTGCATAGTTAAAAAGAGCTCACATTTTAAATGAATTTTTGCACAAGATACAACATAACCTATGCCAACATAACCTATTTTTAATAGATACAGAAAAAACTATGGCGATTATATGATTCTAGGCGGTTCTTGTTGTATAAATTTAGAACAACATATATGTGGTGCCATTCACACATATGCCCCGAATGTTTTTGTGTTCTAAGACACTATACTAGTTTTGACCAAACACAAAAGCTTATGCCTCAATGCATTGTTAAAATGAGAGAACAAGTATTTTTACAAACCTAGTGATGGGCCAACGCCCCCAAAGTACAATGCTACACTTCTAAGTAGCAACAATTGGGAGGAGTGCGGTCACACACACTGCCACAACCTTCACCCACAACCAAGCCTCAGACTTGATCTTGTCGAGCAAACTAGTGATGATCATCATCGAAGAAAAGGTCATTATGATGCTTCCAATCCCACCAAGCCATGAGCATAGTCACTGAGGAGGTGCTCTTGCACATGACAGATGGGGTGGAACAGTAGGTTTGCTGCCACCAAAAAAATAAAGTTATCAATGATGATGGGTGCCCAGCTATGGATCAGATCCAAGATAGAAACTCATGCGACGAGGTCCATGAGAAAGAGCAACAAGTGTGAAGGCGAGCCAGGGAATCCGTCACCTAGTAATAGAGTGTGCACCACAAATTGTATTGTGAGCTTATTACTGCAAGGAATTTCCGCTTAGGAGTAGGTTTTGGGCCTCTATGTGAAGACGTTTGCAGCAAGTGGCAACATTCCTCTGAGAATCTAAGGTATCCATTGGTAGAGACAACACCACTAGTCACTCTTAAGAAACACTACAACCCAAATAAGAACCCACTTATGCCCTGGACAGTTAAAGTGAGGCCATCAATCTCACTACCGCAAGTCCGCTACATGGAACAAATTAGAACAAATAATGTGGAATAACATATTTTAATATTCTCACATTAATTATTTAACTGGAAAAAGAGCATGCGAATGAGTTTTGGAGAGTTTTCTTATGAAGAAAATTGGACCGGAGTTGACAGGTTTACTAGTAGCATCTCCCATCACAGTGAAGATACATAAATAAAAGCATATTAATTGTAGGAACAGGTGTAATTTTTTGTGAAAAATTACTAGGCTTTGATCCTTTACCATTGGATGATAATGGTACGACACATATTTCGAGATTGTGTGATATAGTAAGTTTTTCAGGTTATTAAAGCAGAGGAAGAAAGCGCTTGCACATGCATACACACAGTTCTATTCAAACGTACACATAGAATGCAACCAAAAAAATGTGAACAAACTCATCGATATAATTTAAGATACATTGTGTGTATGCAATTTTTCATCCAAAAATTTGATAATATCTGGCCTGCCCAAAAAAAAGTGAATAACACATGATAATATTCACGTATTTCTTCTCTATTTATGCATAGTTAAAGGTTGTGAAAAAACATGTTAAGTTATTGTTTTGGGAAGCTTCTTAGGGTTCACGATGATTCTACTAGACAAGTGTGACAAGCTTCTGAGATCCGGCTAAAAAAGCTTCTGAGGCACACGAGCATTTTGTGTGAGCTATTTTTGCCATGCTACTTCCAAGAGAGAATATTTGTGAAGAAATAAGGTATATCAAGGTGGACTATGACCCTCTGAGCAACTTTCGATGCTTTCATATTTCTCATTCGTGAAAGAAAGCTAAGCTTTCAAGTGGCATGCCAACAAATGCAATACAATAGTAACTTAGTTATTCTTGATTCTGTGCAATCAACCTTTGATCAGCTGGATTCTCTGCCAAGCAATACTTCCTCCCTAGCCACCAAATCCTACAGCCGCCACTAGAGTAAGCTGACTCTCGGCGGATGGCGTCGGGGAGGCACTCCCGCTGGTCACTCTCTCCCATTCTCGTGCCTCTACTCCAAACCTACCCCTCCTCCATCACCCATCGACCGATCTACCTTGGGTCGCTAGCAACTGTCCATTCCCGCTCTGGAGGATGCTTGCACAACTGCCTGGTGCACCGCACGATATGTGAGCTCCCTTCATCCCTCGGTCGAAGCGTCAGATCCGGCGGACGGTTGTCTGCTCCATCTGCATAGAAACGTTAGGCTCGGATGTGTCCACATCAACAGACAAGGTGATGGCCTTTGCACGTGCGGTGGCCGGCCAGCAGCCCTACGGTCTATGGATTACTTGTGTGGTTAGCTAGATTCGATTGGCCAGATGGTGCTGACTACAAATTGTATTGCGGCAACTTCCTACAGCTCCACGATGGCGGCAGTCACTGAAAGGTCTTCGGGAGGGTTCATCTCTCTTTGATTCAGTGGTTGACTTCGACGGTGACACTACTAGGAGAAAGCTTATAGATAGAACCTTGGCAATAGGGCGGGTCAGGGGTGCAATGCTACTTCTACTTAGTAGTAGTGCGTGCTACAGTCCAGCGCTATAGGTAGGGAGGTAGCAGTAGCGCGGTCCCGTGGACCTGCGCTACTGCTAAGTGGTCCCATGCGGTGATGTCGCCATGCCCCGTGGGCTGGCCATAGCACCAGGGCGGGTCATGGATCCATGCTACTACTAAACATGTTAGTAGTAGTGTGTGCCCTTGGATCCGCGCTGCTGCATCGCGGGTCATGGACTCAGCTACCCGTCCCCACTTAGCAGTAGCGCTGGGCTTGGACCAGTGCTACAATTAATGAGTTTAGCAGTAGCGTTGGGCCATAACTCGCACTACTCATAAGCCCATGTTATCATCGTCTTCCCACCCAACCTCTCACTCTCCCGCCTCACTCTCCATCTCCACTCTCTCTCTCTCCCACCTTCATTGGCTCACCCTCGCACTGAACTGCTACGGCCGTCCTCCCTCACGTCGGCCCTCCCCATGCGCGGTTGCCCTCCGCCGAGCCGGCCCTCGCCCGCGCTCGGCCACCCTCCCTCGTGCATGCCCTCTCCGTCCCTGCTACTTGTGATCTACCTTGGTAAATTCCCCGAAGAGGAGGGGATGATGCAACCCAACAACGGTAAGTATTTCTCTCAGTTATGAAACCAAGGTTATCAATCCAGTAGGAGAACCAAGCAACACTACGTAAACATCACCTGCACACAAACAACAAATCTTGCAAACCAACCCGTAGAGGGGTTGTCAATCCCTCAACGGTATTGAAATGTGATAAATAGATAGATTAATATATGCAAATAAGATAAAAGCAAATAAAACACAGCAAAGTATTTTTCGATTTTTGGTAAAATAGACCTAAAAATATATGATGGGAAATAGACCCGGGGGGAGCGTAGATTTCACTAGTGGCTTCTCTCGAGAAAATAGCATACGGTGGGTAAATAAATTACTGTTGATAAATTGATAGAAAAGTAAATAATTATGACGATATCCAAGACAATGATCATGTATATATAGGCATCACGTCCAAAATTAGCAGACCGAAATGATTATGCATCTACTACTATTACTCCACACATCGACCGTTATCCAGGATGCATCTAGTGTATTAAGTTCATGGAGAAATGGAGTAATGCAGTAAGAACGGTGACATGATGTAGACAAGATCTATTCATGTAGGAATGACCACATCTTGTTATCCTTAATAGAAACCATACATGCGTGTCATGTCTCCTTCTGTCACTAAGATTGAGCACCGCAAGATTGAACCCATTACAAAGTACATCTTCGCATGGCACGATAAATCAATCTAGTTGGCCAAACCAAACCAAGATATCGATGTAGAAATACGAGGCTATAATAATCATCTATGGATAGGCCTGATCATAAACTCACAATTAGGGCTTGACGAAAAGCTCGTATCTCGCGAGCTTAATGAGCGCTCGACAGTTCGGCTCGTTAAGCTCGTGGCTCACTTCTTAATGAATAGAGTCAATCATCGATTTCAGCTCATTAAGCTTAACGAGAGTAACGAACGAGCTAACGAGTTTCACGAGTAGTTTGTTAAGCTCGTTAGTAACAACACAACACACATTTTCATCTTACATGTCAAAGTTTTCATAGCACCTCAGCCCATCATTCAATCAAATCTACATAGGAGGCAACAAACTAGTGCATTTCCTTTTGCAGTCACCATGTTACTTCTTAAAAAGCATAACTCTATAATTAGTTCAATTCTTTTCCGTGTGCATATGAAATTAATTATGTGCAATGTTTGTCGAGCAAGCTGCATTTTTTTTTGTGAAATTCCAGAAAGATGTGTGAACTAGTTATGCAACATTTAAGAATTTGTGAACATATGTGTGGAGAACATCTGAAATTCAATTGAAATTTCTCCTGGATAATTTATTTATTTTTTCTAGAAATGTAATTGAATGTTGTTCAATTGATGTTCAATTGATTTTTCCTGCAATAGTTATGAAACATGCTTGATTCAATATAGTTTTAACAAATTATGACTGCAACACATTTTGAATTCTTGAAAATTCATTTCAAAATGCATTTTAAATTCATTAATCTATGTATTACGTTGAAAATTTTAAATCAAGCATTTGACATGCTTTCTATCGTGTGTTTTTTTTTTTGCCAAATGTATATTTTTAAAAATTAAATTTTAAATTATTTTTCTAATTATGGACCCCACCAAAATTTAATAATGAAGCATGTAAAAAAGATTGAATGCAATGCAATGCATCAAAATCTGTTGAGGTGGTTTTTAGTACAAAATTATTTTGAGGTGAGTCTCAAAGCAGACGGCCCTAATTTACTTTACTTTATAACTAGACGGCTAAAATGTCCACACTAGTTTGGAAGGGATATATCTCACTTCTAGTGAGACCGGCTTCCTACAGGTTAGTTCATTCAGGAAAAAAAAAACTTGATACTAAAGTACATTTTTTAAACTCCACATGTTTCAAAAATATCTTCATGATTTTTTTTCAATGTTTTTACAATGAAACAATATGCATGTAATTTAGAAATACGTTTAACACATTATTCAGAAAATTTATTGAAAAACATGTATTTGAAAAAAAAAACTGCGTTTGCAAACTGTTCAATGTGTATACAAAAATTGTTCAGGTGTACAAGACAAAAAATGTACAATGTGTGTTGAAAATGTAGAGATGGAAGGAACAAAAAAAAGGAAAAAAAGAAGAAAACCAAAAAACCGGGAAAATACATAAAACGAAAGTAGAAAAAAGACAGAGAAGGTTCTAAAATCGTTTCAAACTAGTCCATAACCTTCCTTCAACTGATGTTTAACCCCAAATTAGTCCATAGCATTAGACCGGCCCTTTTAGTGGAGCGCCAGATGCTAAAGCAAAATATCTCTCGAAATGGGCGAGAAATAGTGTGGGAAATATCCCTTGGTTCCTAGGTGTATATACACCAAGGAATTGGGAAAAAATGAAGGCAATTGGGGAAAAATTAAGAATTACAGTAAAGTCAAAAAAAGTTTGAAAGATTTTTGAATAAACAAGAATTTCTTTTGCACTAGCTGTTGGGGAACGTAGTATTTCAAAATTTTCCTATGATCACGCAAGATCTATCTACTAGCTGCATAGCAACGAGGGGGGAGAGTGTGTCTACGTACCCTCGTAGACCGAAAGCGGAAGCGTTTATCAACGCGGTTGATGTAGTCGTGCACCTTCACGATCCGTCCCGATCTAGTACCGAACGTACGGCACCTCCGCGTTCTGCACACGTTCAGCTCGATGACGTCCTCGCCTTCTTGATCCAGCAAGACGGGCGAAGTAGTAGATGAGTTCCGGCAGCACGACGGTGTGGTGACGGTTGTTGATGAAGAACAATCTATGCAGGGCTTCGCCAAGCACTACAGAAACTAGACGGAGGATAAACTCGAGGGTCGGGGTTGCCGGCACACGGCTTGGTGTATCTTGATGTGCTCCAGGTGCTAGCCCCGCCCCTCTATTTATATGTTGAGCTCTGGGGTCGAAACTTGGAGCAAAAGCCTCCTCAAAGACGGTTTTGCCCGAAAGGCAAGAGTCCCACTGGGACTCCAGGACCAAACGCCATAATCCTTGGCGTCTGGCCCAGACGCCATGGGCCTCGGCGTCTATCCCAGGGCCAGACGCCAGGGTCTCCGGCGTTTGGCCCCCTGGCCTCCGCAAAACACCTTTTGCACCGACTTAATGCCCTGTGGGCTTGACCCCTTGGCCTAACCATATCATCTTATATATCAAATTTTACCTCCGGACCATTCCGGAGCTCCTCGTCATGTCCATGATCTCATCTGGGACTTCGAACAACATTCGGTCACCAACATACATAACTCATTCAATACTATATCGTCAACGAAACGTTAAGCGTGCGGACCCTACGTGTTCGAGAAATATGTAGACATGACCGAGACACTTCTCTGGTCAATAACCAATAGCAGAACCTGGATGCCCATATTGGCTCCTACATATTCTACGAAGATCTTTATCGGTCGAACCGCATAACAACATACGTTGTTCCCTTTGTCATCGGTATGTTACTTGCACGAGATTTGATCGTCGGTATCATCATACCTAGTTCAATCTCGTTACCGGCAAGTCTCTTTACTCTTTCCGTAATACATCATCTCCTGACTAACTCATTAGTCGTTTGCTTGCAAGGCTTATTACGATGTGCATTACCGAGAGGGCCCAGAGATACCTCTCCGACACTCGGAGCGACAAATCCTAATCTTTATCTATGCCAACACCACAAACACCTTTGGAAACACCTGCAGAGCATCTTTATAATCACCCAGTTACGTTGTGACGTTTGATAGCACACAAGGTGTTCCTCCGGTATTCGGGAGTTGCATAATCTCATAGTCATAGGAACATGTATAAGTCATGAAGAAAGCAATAGCAGTAAATATAAACGATCATAGTGCTAAGCTAACGGATGGGTCTTGTCCATCACATCATTCTCCTAATGATGTGATCCCGTTGATCAAATGACAACTCATGTCTATGGTTAGGAAACATAACCATCTTTGATCAATGAGCTAGTCTAGTAGAGGCATACTAGGGACACTCTGTTTTGTCTATGTATTCACACATGTACTAAGCTTCCGGTTAATACAATTCTAGCATGAATAATAAACATTTATCATGATATAAGGAAATATAAATAACAACTTTATTATTGCCTCTAGGGCATATTTCCTTCAGTCTCCCACTTGCACTAGAGTCAATAATCTAGCTCACATCGCCATGTGATTTAATACCGATAGTTCACATCGTTATGTGAATAACACCCATAGTTCACATCGCCATGTGACCAACACCCAAAGGGTTTACTAGAGTCAATAATCTAGTTCACATCGCTATGTGATTAATACCCAAGAGTAATAAGGTGTGATCATGTTTTGCTTGTGAGAGAAGTTTAGTCAGCGGGTCTGTCACATTCACATCCGTATGTATTTCGCAAATTTCTATGTCTACAATGCTATGCATGGAGCTACTCTAGCTAATTGCTCCCAGTTTCAATACACATCTAGATTGATACTTAGAGTCATCTGGATTTAGTGTCAAAGCTTGCATCGGCGTAACCCTTTACGACGAACTCTTTATCACCTCCATAATCGAGAAACATTTCCTTAGTCATCTAGTTACTAAAGATAATTTTGACCGCTGTACACTAATCTACTACTGGATCACTATTGTACCTCCCTGTCAAACTCATGGCAAGGTACACAACATGTTTGGTACACAGCATGGCATACTTTATAGAACCTATGGCTGAGGCATAGGGAATGACTTTCATTCTCTCTATATTTTTCTGCCGTGGTCTGGCTTTGAGTCTTACTCAACTTCACACCTTACAAGTCAGGCAAGAACTCCTTCTTTGACTGATCCATTTTGAACTACTTCAAAATCTTATCAAGGTATGTACTCATCGAAAGTCTTATCAAGCGTCTTGATCTATCTCTACAGATCTTGATGCCCAATATGTAAGCAGCTTCACCAAGGTATTTCTTTGAAAAACTCCTTTCAAACGCTCCTTTATGCTTTCTAGAAAATTCTACATCATTTCCGATCGACAATATGTCATTCACATATACTTATCAGAAAGGTTGTAGTGCTCCCACTCACTTTCTTGTAAATACAGGCTTCACCGCAAGTCTGTATAAATCTATATGCTTTGATCAACTTATCAAAGCGTATATTCCAACTCCGAGATGCTTGCACCAGTCCATAGATGGATCGCTGGAGCTTGCACATTTTGTTAGCACCTTTAGGATTGACAAAACCTTCTGGTTGCATCATATATAATTCTTCTTTAATAAATCCATTAAAGAATGCAGTTTTGTTATCCATTTGCCAGATTTCATAAAATGCGGCAATTGCAAACATGATTTGGACAGACTTAAGCATCGCTACGGGTGAGAAAGTCTCATCGTAGTCAACTCCTTGAACTTGTCGAAAACCTTTTGCAATAAGTCGAGCTTTGTAAACAGTAACATTACCGTCAGCGTCAATCTTCCTCTTGAAGATCCATTTATTTTCGATGGCTTGCCGATCATCGGGCAAGTCAACCAAAGTCCACACTTTGTTCTCATACATGGATCCCATCTCAGATTTCATGGCCTCAAGCCATTTTGCGGAATCTGCGCTCATCATCGCTTCCTCATAGTTTGTAGGTTCATCATGGTCCAGTAACATGACGTCCAGAACCGGGTTGCCGTACCACTCTGGTGCAGAACGAACTCTGGTTGATCTACGAAGTTCAGCAGAAACTTGATCTGAAGTTTCATGATCATCATCATTAGCTTCCTCACTAATTGGTGTAGGAATCACTGGAACTAGTGTTTGTGATGTACTACCTTCCAATTCGGGAGAAGGTACAATTACCTCATCAAGTTCTACTTTCCTCCCACTCACTTCTTTCGAGAGAAACTCCTTCTCTAGAAAGGATCCATTCTTAGCAGCGAATATCTTGCCTTCGAATCTGTGATAGAAGGTGTACCCAACAGTCTCCTTTGGGTATCCTATGAAGACACATTTCTCCGACTTGGGTTCGAGCTTATCAGGTTGAAGCTTTTTCACATAAGCATCGCAGCCCCAAACTTTAAGAAACGACAACTTTGGTTTCTTGCCAAACCACAGTTCATAAGGCGTCGTCTCAACGGATTTAGATGTTACCCTATTTAGCGTGAATGCAGCTGTCTCTGATGCATAACCCAAAACAATAGTGGTAAATCGGTAAGAGACATCATAGACCGCACCATATCTAATAAAGTACGATTACGATGTTCGCACACACCATTACGCTGTGCTGTTCCGGGTGGCGTGAGTTGTGAAACTATTCCACATTGTTTTAAATGAAGGCCAAACTCATAACTTCAAATATTCGCCTCTGTGATCAGATCGTGGAAACTTTTATTTTCTTGTTATGATGATTCTCTACTTCACTCTGAAATTTCTTTGAACTTTTCAAATGTTTCAGGTTTGTGTTTCATCAAGTAGATATATCCATATCTGCTCAAATCATCTGTGAAGGTCAGAAAATAATAATACTCCGCCGCGAGCCTCAACACTCATTGGTCTGCATACATAAGTATGTATGATTTCCAACAAGTCAATTGATCGCTCCATTGTTCCGGAGAACGGAGTTTTAGTCATCTTGCCCATGAGGCATGGTTCGCAAGCACCAAGTGATTCATAATCAAGTGATT
The DNA here is from genome assembly GCA_902687465.1 of Secale cereale. NCBI lineage: Eukaryota > Viridiplantae > Streptophyta > Magnoliopsida > Poales > Poaceae > Secale > Secale cereale. The sequence continues at coordinate 65,256,263 of LR738716.1, forward strand.
CCAAAAGTCCATCACTATGGAGTTTCTTCATGCGCTTTACACCATTATGACCTAAACGGCAGTGCCACAAATAAGTTGCACTATCATTACTAACCTTGCATCTTTTGGCTTCAATATTATGAATATGTGTATCACTACGATCGAGATCCAACAAAATATTTTCATTGGGTGTATGACCATCGAAGGTTTTATTCATGTAAACAGAATTACAATTATTCTATGACTTTAAATGAATAACCGTATTGCAACAAATATGATCAAATCATATACATGCTCAGCGCAAATGCCAAATAACATTTATTTAGGTTTTACACTAATTCTGAAAGTATAGGGAGTGTGCGATGATGATCATATCAATCTTGGAACCACATCCAACACACATCGTCACTTCACCTTTAACTAGTCTCTGTTCATTCTGCAATTCTCGTTTCGAGTTACTAATTTTAGCAACTGAACTGGTATCAAATACCCGGGGGTTGCTATGAACACTAGTAAAGTACACATCAATAATCTGTATATCAAAATATACCTTTGTTCACTTTGCCATCATTCTTATCCGCCAAGTATCTAGGGCAGTTCCACTTCCAGTGACCATTTCCTTTGCAGTAGAAGCACTTAGTTTCAGGCTTGAGTTTAGCTTTGGGTTTCTTCATGGGAGTGACAACTTGCTTGTCATTCTTCTTGAAGTTCCCCTTCTATCCCTATGCCCTTTACTTGAAACAAGTGGTCTTATTGACCATCAACACTTGATGCTCTTTCTTGATTTCTACCTTCGCCGATTTCAGGATCGCGAAGAGCTCGGGAATTACCTTCGTCATCCCTTGCATATTATAGTTCATCACGAAGTTCTACTAACTTGGTGATAGTGACTAGAGAACTTTGTCAATTACTATCTTATCTGGAAGATTAACTCCCACTTGATTCAAGTAATTGTAGTACCCAGACAATCTGAGCACATGCTCACTGGCTGAGCTATTCTCCTCCATCTTGTAGGCAAAGTACTGTTAGAGGTCTTATACCTCTCGACACGGGCGTGAGTATGAAATACTAATTTCAACTCTTGGAACATCTTATATGCTCCGTGGCGCTCAAAACGTTTTTGAAGTCCCGGTTCTAAGCCGTAAAGCATGGTGCACTTAAACTATCAAGTAGTCATCATACCGAGCTTTTGTCAAAACGTTCATAACATCTGTATCTGCTCCTGCAATAGGTCTGTCACCTAGCGGTGCATCAAGGACATAATTCTTCTGTGCAGCAATGAGGATAATCCTCAGATCACGGAACAATTCCGCATCATTGCTACTAACATCTTTCAACTTAGTTTTCTCTAGGAACATAAAAAATAAACGTGGAGCAACATCGCGAGCTATTGATCTACAACATAGATATGCTAATACTACCAGGACTAAGTTCATGATAAATTAAAGTTCAATTTAATCATATTACATAAGAACTCCCACTTAGATAGACATCCCTCTAGTCATCTAAATGATCACGTGATCCAAATCAACTAACCATGTCCGATCATCACGTGAGATGGAGTAGTTTTCAATGGTGAACATCTTATGTTGATCATATCTACTATATGATTCACGCTCGACCTTTCGGTCTTCAGTGTTCCGAGGCCATATCTGCATATGCTAGGCTCGTCAAGTTTAACCCGAGTATTCTGCGTGTGCAAAACTGGCTTACACCCGTTGTATTTGAACGTAGAGCTTATCACACCTGATCATCACGTGGTGTCTCGGCATGACAAACTTTCGCAACGGTGCATACTCAGGGAGAACACTTACACCTTGAAATTTTGTAAGGGATCATCTTATAATGCTACCGTCGTTCTAAGCAAAATAGGAAGCATAATAAGATAAACATCACATGCAAATCAAAATATGTGACATGATATGGCCATCACCATCTTGTGCTTTTGATCTTCATCTCCAAAGCACCGTTATGATCACCTTCGTCACCGGCGCGACACCTTGATCTCCATCGTAGCATCGTTGTCGTCTCGCCAACTATTGCTTCTACGACTATCGCTACCACTTAGTGATAAAGTAAAGCAATTAAATGGCGATTGCATTTCATACAATAAAGCGACAACCATATGGCTCCTACCAATTGCCGATAACTTTACAAAACATGATCATCTCATACAAAAACGTATAACTCATCATGTCTTGACCATATCCCATCACAACATGCCCTGCAAAAAAAAGTTAGACGTCCTCTACTTTGTTGTTGCAAGTTTTACGTGGCTGCTACGGGCTTTAGCAAGAACCGTTCTTACCTACGCATACAAAACCACAACGATGTTTCGTCAAGTATGTGTTGTTTTAACCTTCACAAGGACCGGGCGTAAGCACACTCGATTCAGCTAAAGTGAGAGAGACAGACACCCGCCAGTCACCTTTAAGCAACGAGTGCTCATAATGGTGAAACCAGTCTCGGGTAAGCGTACGCGTAATGCCGGTACGGGCCGCTTCATCTCACAATACCGCCGAAGCAAAGTATGACATGCTGGTAAGCAGTATGACTAGTATCGTCCACAACTCACTTGTGTTCTACTCGTGCAAATCATCTACGCATAGACCTGGCTCATGATGCCACTGTTGGGGAACGTAGTATTTCAAAATTTTCCTACGATCACACAAGATCTATCTACTAGCTGCATAGCAACGAGGGGGAGAGTGTGTCTACGTACCCTCGTAGACCGAAAGCGGAAGCGTTTATCAACGCGGTTGATGTAGTCGTGCACCTTCACGATCCGTCCCGATCTTGTACCAAACGTACGGCACCTCCGCGTTCAGCACACGTTCAGCTCGATGACGTCCTCGCCTTCTTGATCCAGCAAGACGGGCGAAGTAATAGATGAGTTCCGGCAGCACGACGGTGTGGTGACGGTTGTTGATGAAGAACAATCTCTGCAGGGCTTCGCCAAGCACTACAGAAACTAGACGGGGGATAAACTAGAGGGTCGGGGTTGCCGGCACACGGCTTGGTGTATCTTGATGTGTTTTAGGTGCTAGCCCCGCCCCTCTATTTATATGTTGAGCCCTGGGGTCAAAACTTGGAGAAAAAGCCTCCTGAAAGTCGGTTTTGCCCGAAAGGCAAGAGTCGCACTCAGACTCCATGACCAAATGCCACAATCCTTGGCATCTGGCCCAGACGCCATGGGCCTCGGCGTCTAGCCCAGGGCCAGACGCCAGGGTCTCCGGCATTTGGCCCGCTGGCCTCCGCAAAACACTTTTTGCACCGACTTAATGCCCTGTGGGCTTGACCCCTTGGCCTAACCATATCATCCTATATATCAAATTTTACCTCCGGACCATTTCGGAGCTCCTCGCATGTCCGTGATCTCATCTGGGACTCCGAACAACATTCGGTCACCAACATACATAACTTATTCAATACTATATCGTCAACGAAACGTTAAGCGTGCGGACCCTACGGGTTCGAGAACTATGTAGACATGACCAAGACACTTCTCTGGTCAATAAGCAATAGCCGAACCTGGATGCCCATATTGGCTCCTACATATTCCACGAAGATATTTATCGGTCGAACCGCATAACAACATACGTTGTTCTCTTTGTCATCGGTATGTTACTTGCTCGAGATTCGATCGTCGGTATCATCATACCTAGTTCAACCTTGTTACCGGCAAGTCTCTTTACTCGTTCCGTAATACATCATCTCCTGACTAACTCATTAGTCGTTTGCTTGCAAGGCTTATTACGATGTGCATTACCGAGAAGGCCCAGAGATACCTCTCCGACACTCGGAGTGACAAATCCTAATCTTGATCTATGCCAACACCACAAACACTTTCGGAAACACCTGTTGAGCATCTTTATAATCACCCGGTTACGTTGTGACGTTTGTTAGCACACAAGGTGTTCCTCCGGTATTTGGGAGTTGCATAATCTCATAGTCATAGGAACATGTATAAGTCATGAAGAAAGCAATAGCAATAAAACTAAACGATCATAGTGCTAAGCTAACGGATGGGTCTTGTCCATCACATCATTCTCCTAATGATGTGATCCCGTTGATCAAATGACAACTCATGTCTATGGTTAGGAAACATAACCATCTTTGATCGATGAGCTAGTCTAGTAGAGGCATACTAGGGACACTCTGTTTTGTCTATGTATTCACACATGTACTAAGTTTCCGGTTAATACAATTGTAGCATGAATAATAAACATTTATCATGATATAAGGAAATATAAATAACAACTTTATTATTGCCTCTAGGGCATATTTCCTTCACTAGCATATAATTTTTCATCAGCCAAAACCTAGCATTGACTTTAGTGCAAAAAACAAAACAAAATGGTCAAAATACTATGAGTTGTGTCTTGTATATCGAAATGAATTTTTTTTTGCTAAGAAATCAACTCTGACTTTTGGTTGAGGAAAAATTGCATACTGGTGCAAAAGAAAGTCAGGTTTATTCCAAAAGTACTTCTAATCTTTTTTACCTTTCTCGTAATTATATAAGAAATTCCAATTCCTGGGTGTACATACACCCAGGAACCAAATGTCTGCACCCGAAATACTGTGCACTAGTTTAATTCTAATTATATTGTAGGAAGTTCATACGCATTTTGCACGACTCTAGTACTTAGATATAATTCCTAAGGACTCACTACCAGAAAAACAGGGTTTGCCGACGGCCAAATCTATGCCGACGGCCAAGGGTAGGCCGTAGGCGTACAAAGGCCGTCGGCATACATCCATCTATGCCGACGGCCCCGTCGGCATAGGACAGGCCGTCGGGACCGCACGGGCTACGCCTACGGGGGCCGTCGGCATAGGACAGGCCGTCGGCATAGACCTGGCCCACCTGCCCGGTCAGTTCAGAACACCTGACGGCGTTGACACTACGTCGACGGCCCGTAACGGCGGCTATCGGCATATCTGTGGCAGAGGTATGCCGACGGCCTGGCCGTCGGCATAGGCCCCTCTGCCACGTCCACGATCCGTGTGCTACACCACGTCATCGATCCGTGGGACGAAGGTAGATATGCCGACGGCCAGGCCGTCGGCATACATTTATTCTAATTCATTTTTTTATTCCATTTCTGTTATCTGTGGCAGAGGTATGACGACGGCCAGTCCGTCGGCATAGGCTCACTCGCCACGTCATCGATCCGTGTGCCACGCCACGTCATCGATCCGCGGCACAACCTCCGTGGGCTGTACAGGTATGCCGACGGCCTTGCCGTCGGCATAGGTTTATTTTACTTTATTTTTTATTTTCACTTTGCTTTGTTGTTTTTACTTTATTTTAGTTTTTGTTTTGCATAAGATAATTATGCCTTATCTAAAAAAAATCCCGATTTATATCGATTGCCGCCCCCCCCCCCCGTAACGAACGTCGCTTTTGCCGTGTCACGGAGGGGGGAAACGGTCCACACGGAAGGAATTCTGCTTGGTGGGGGGGGTTCGGGGAAACGGTCGACACAGTCGAAACGGT
>LR738716.1:65265743-65282195 GCA_902687465.1 Secale cereale
AGCCCGCCGCCGCCTGCGCCGCCCCGCCCCGACGCGGCGCCGCCCCTCCCCGACCCCGCGCCGGCCGCCCCGCCCCTACAGCGCCTACCCGCCCCACCTCCGGCCGGCCCTCTGTAAATTTTTTTTTTAAGTTTTTAGTGTTTTTTTTAGTAATTTTGTAGATAGTTAGATAGTTAGATAGTTAGTTAGATAGTTAGATAGTTAGATAGTTAGATATGTAGATAGTTCGATAGTTAGATAGTTAGATATGTTAGATAGTTAGATAGTTAGATATGTTGGTTAGATAGTTAGATAGTTAGATAGTTAGTTAGATAGTTAGATAGTTAGATAGGTAGATAGTAAAAAAATTTGGTTAGATGAGATGATATATAGATAGGTAGATAGTTAGATAGATATATGTTGGTTAGATGAGATGCTATATAGATAGGTAGATAGTTAGATAGGTAGATATTGTTAATGTTGTTAGTTTTTTTGCCTACATGATGCAAAAATAAATGAATGCATGTTTAAATGTTTTAAATATGTTCTATGAGTTGTGATGTTCTAATTTTTGTCGCGATGCAATTTGCAGGCTTTGTGGTTTCGCATTTCATTGGAGTGACCGTTGTCCGACGCGTTGGCCCCCCTGAGCATCCCCTTAATATGTCTTTTCGACATCCAGGGAACAGGTGGATCTACCGTTGGCGGTGGTCTTCGCAGCACTCCGGAGACACGGAGCCCGACCACTCCGATCCACCTGTGGCGGAGGCGGAGGCGGAGGCGGAAGTGGAGGCTTCGGCGGTCTTGGTGGTAGCTCTGCTGCTAACAGTGACGACTTGGGCTTCGGCGGTCTTGGCGGTGACGACCTCCGTGGTGCTCGATGATAGTCCTAGATGACTTGCGTGCTTATCTATATGCTTATGTGATCACTATCGGCAGTGTTGGTTGTGTTTATGATCATTTAGAGATTTGTGTGTGATGATGCTTAATTATGCATATATTGTTGTGATGGTGCCGGATGATATCCCGTTGATATGTGCTGTTGTTTATATGTCTATTCTGTTATATATGTCTATTCTATCATATATATGTGCTGTTGTTTGAATTGAATTCATTTGAAACAAAACAGAAGAAAAAAGTAGAAGAAAACTATGCCGACGGCCTGACCGTCGGCACAGAATTTATACTAAGCCGACGGCCTGGCCGTCGGCATAGCTGCCACGCGTCAGCTACTGGGAGCTGCGTATGAATGAGTAAGCCGACGACATAGCCGTCGGCTTATAATTCAATATATGCCGACGGCCGGGCCGTCGGCATAGGCCTGGTCTACGAGCAACGGCAGGCAGCCACGTGGCATGCCTATGCCGACGGCGACCGTCGGCATAGCCCTGGTTCACGACCAACGGCAGGCCGCCACGTGGTAGGCCTATGCCGACGACGACCGTCGGCATAGCCCTGGTCCACGAGCAACTCCGGGCCGCCACGTGGCTCCCTATGCCGACGGCTTGCCGTCGGCATAGACCTGGTCCACGAGCAGCGACTGGTCGCCACGTGGCTGCCCTATGCCGACGGCAGGCCGTCGGCATAGACCTGGTCCACGAGCAGCGACTGGTCGTCACGTGCCACGTGGCGGCCCGTCGCTGGGCGAACTTAACGGCTGTGGGCGCCGTTAGGCACGGACTTTGCCGACGGTCGTTGCCGTCGGCATTGATGTACGGCCGCCGTCGGCATAGCATATATGCCGACGGCTTTTCTATGCCGACGGCCAACCAGGCTATGCCGACGTATATGTTGCCGACGGCCCTATGCCGACGGGGGCCGTCGGCATAGGTCTGTCCCGACGGGACTCAGGGCTATGCCGACAGCCCTGGCCGTCGGCATAGGGGGCGATTTTGGTAGTGACTCCCTTTTATCAAAAGAATTGCAGCACTCAAATTCATACGAATTGGATTCATATGCTTCTGTCCCGTAGGAACTAGATGATACACCGCACGTTGCCGCAAGACTCACTTGTTATAATTATGTATCATTTGAGTATATGAACATGAATATTTGGATGTACATATAATAGAAGAATTAACATTAAAAACATTTCCAATTAATACATTTGAGTACTTTTGCATGCATGTTGAGGTGAACCTTTTCCCATTCATAATTCTGTAATGAAGTGGCATAGTTGCATGTTAAGATAAATATGTTAGTGGAGATCAAGTATTTATACTTATACACGGGATTTGAGCAGCCAATCCAACATCATTTTAAAGTTGGTCATGTAGGATCGGGGCTTCTTTTCCCATGTTCCATTCATTGACTACCCCTGCAGGTTTGTTTGCCTATTCATATGTTCACAATACTGTGATCCAAAGAGGCTCTTATAGTAGTTTTCGGATGCTTAAGATGTAACTTATCCCATGAGTGTATTTTTTAATATTCATACATATACATATACAGATTTTAATAAACCAGATCAAATTACCTTATTTGTACTACATTCTCCTATGTACCATTTTTTTCTTGTCATTTCTTGTAAAATAGTCGGCTCAACTTCTGTTAGAATATTTAAAGGAATGCCATGGTCATATAGAGAACCTCCAAACCACACATGGCATCTTGAATCAGAATATGTTGAGCTACACGTTCAATGTTCATAGAGAGAAGCTCCATTTACATCCCCCCTCCCCTTTTGTCCCTTATTTTGGATCCAAGTTTCATGGGGAAAATGGTTAACATAACTCTAAAATTGATTGAACTCTATTCTGTGTGCATGTTAAATTACTTATGTGCAATGTTGGTGGAGCAAGCTACATTTTTTTTGTGAAACATTGTTTGACATGTGAACTAGTTGTGCCACCCTTCATGGTGACTCAAACTTGGTTGTCCAGCAGTCGTCTGGGGACTGGGACGCCAAGGACGCAAACATGGCAAGCTATCGCTTCCTTGTCCAGTAGATCAGAGGACACTTTGATGGCTGCGAGTTCCTCCATGTACCAGGAGCCGACAACATGCAAGCCAACACCTTGGCACGAATCGGCTCCACCCGCCAAACAATCCCAGCCGGCGTATCTCTTCAGTGCCTGTGCAATCCGTCTATCAAGCCCTCACAAGAGTCGGAGTCAATCTTCATACCAACCGACCCTGGAGCAGGCGGCCTCGCAGCTTCAGCAGCCGGCCCAGAGACTGCTCCAGCAGGCGGCCTTTACACTCCAACTCCAACAGCCGGACCACCTAAAGCTGCGCCGGTTCCTGGCCCGGGGACTGCTCCAGCAGGCGGCCAGGAGGCGCCAGTTCCACCAGACGGCTCGGGGACCTTGGATGCACAGCAGACAGCTCAGCCCAGCCCTCCGCCTCCCAGCCCAACCGCCCTGATCTCTCTGGCCGAAGCAACAGGAGTCTCAGCGTCGTCTTGGGCATAGGCAATCCTCACATTCCTGCTCAGAGGAGAGCTTCCAGCAGAAGAAACTTTGGCACGGCAAGTTCAACGCCGAGCTTCAGCATACACTATAGTCAACAAAGAGCTTGTCAGAAGAAGCGCAACGGGTGTCTTCCAGCGCTGTGTAGAAGCAGCAAAGGGGATGGCTATCCTGAAGGACATTCAGCAAGGGGAATGTGGCCACCACGTGGCCTCAAGGTCCCTCGTCGCCAAATCTTTCCACCACGGTTTCTTCTGGCCGACTGCCTTGGACGATGCCAAAGTTTGGTGAGAAAGTGCAACGGCTGCCAGCGCTTCAGTTCCAAGCAACACTTGTCGGCTTCTGCACTCAGGACTATTCCGATCACTTGGCCATTTGCCGTCTCGGGCCTAGATATGGTAGGCCCTTTCAAGACAGCCAGAGGAGGCTTGACACGTTTACTCGTGGCAATAGATAAATTCACCAAGTGGATAGAAGCCAAACCCATCAAGAAACTCAATGGCCCAACTGCTGTGACATTCATCACAAACATCACAGTCCGGTATGGTATACCGCACAGCATCATCACCGACAACGGCACAAATTTTGCCAAAGGCGCACTTGCCCGTTTCTTTGCAACACAGGGCATCCGACTGGACCTAGCGTCCGTTGCCCACCCACAGTCCAACGGCCAAGTCGAGCGCGCCAACGCCTTATCCTGTCCGGCATCAAGCCCCGGCTGGTCGAACCTTTGGAGCGATCAGCTGGCTGCTGGATCGAAGAATTGTCGTCTGTCCTTTGGAGCCTCGGAACCACTTGATAACCCTCAACCGTAAGGGATCGAGTTAGTCTTCGCTGGTAAGAATAACCCAATTTATTGATTCGACACACGGGGAGCCAAAGAGTATTTATAAGCTTTGATAGTTGAGTTGTCAATTCAACCGCACCTGAAAATACTTACTTGCAACAAAAGATAAGTGGTAATAGTGATATGTGATAGTGATAGTAAAAGTAAACAGCAAAAGTAAATAGTAAAGGTAAATGGCAAAAGTAGCAACTAGTGACAAGCAGGATTTAAAACACTGTAGGCTAGGGAGACGGATGGTTGGGCGCTGCATGGATGAGATATATCATGATTCTTACTTGGGGCACGGCACACAGAAAAGTAATGATCATCTAGGCAAATATCAAACATTAGGCATGTATCCCGTAGGTAGTTGTGCGTGCTTGCAATAAGAACTTGCACAACATCTTTTGTCCTACCATCCCGCTACGAACGGGGCCAAAAGGAACTTATGGAGATTAAGGTGCTCCTGTCAAAGAGCACCGGAACAAAGCAACGAACTCAATGGATACATGTAATCCTCAAACTACGGACCATCCCCTTTGGTGTCCCAAGCTGCCACTTTTGGGATCGCCGGTTCCGAACCGTAATAGGTGCAAACAACTCATAGATAGGATCACGAACAAAAATATATTCATGCAAACATATATGGTTCAGATCTGAAATCATGGCACTCGGGCCCTAAGTGACAAGCATTAAGAATAACGAGTTGAAGCAAAGATGATAAACACCATAGTAGATGATAGGCAACATGCCCCAACGATCTGACAAACTATTACATGCTCTAACTCATCAAATCCCTACCATCCCCTTCGCCTACAGCAGGGGATTACTCACACATGGAAGGAGAAGTCATGGAGGGATGATGGAGTGGTGATGATGATGACGATGGCGACGATCTCCCATCTCTGGAGGCCAATTCAGCCTCCAGATTAGCCCTCCCGAAGAAGAACAGAGGGTGGCAGCGGCTCCGCGACGAAAACTGCGAAAAGAACTTCTGATCTGGGATTTCTCCGTCACGAGCTAAACTACGAGTCAAAGTAGGGCACCAGGGGAGGTGGGGCCCACCCAGGCGACCCCCCGGCGCGGCCAGGGGCTGGGCCGCGCCACCAGGGCGCCTGGGGCCCCCCTGGCCCCCCTGGTCCCTCTTCTGGCTCCGGGTTCCTTCGGGTGTGTGGATTTTCTGTGATTTTTCGTGGATTTTTCTGAGATACCTAAAAATCCGTTTTCCTGCACACAATAAAACCATACAGGCAGCTCTGCTGAAAACAGCGTCAGTCCGGGTTAGATTAGTTCAAATCATGCAAGAATGAGGTCAAAACAATATCAAAAGTGTTTGGAAAAGTAGATACGTTTGAGACGTATCAACTCCCCCAAGCTTAGCATATTGCTTGTCCTCAAGCAATTTAGTTCAACGAACTGGACGCGACAAAGAAAACTTTGACAAACTCTTTTGCTTCATTAGATGTATATAAGCATGTACTACGAAAAGAGTCTAGCAAGTATTGAAACAGTACTATGAGGACAATGCACGGAGCAATCCTTCTTTCAAGTGACCAATCACAAATACTTAAAAGTACATAATATATTACTGAAAATCAAGACAAGATTACATTGCACATAGCTTGAGCATATTAGGGTGGTATCTAGCTAGCCTCCATGAGTGAAGCAAAACATAAATGCAGAAACTCCTCCAGAGTTTTAAAGGAGACTAGAACTAAGAATTTCAGAATAAATCATATCACAAGCATGCAGAAGACAATGTAATACTTTGGGACAATGCACATTACATTCAGAATGACAATTATGCTCTCCTAGTTGGTGCTTTGAAGAAAGAAGGTGGAGACTCTCGAACCATGGCTTTTGTTGGCAAGGCTGAAAACCCGTGGTCGGAAACAAAAAACTAAACATGTACCAGAGCTCTTGGTTTTAAAAACAGAGGTAAAAACGTTTTTGAGAGGTGCATATTTCGTCAACGAATGCTAGTAGATAACTCAATCACTTTTTGAGCTGGACAAGTTTCGAGGAACGGCTCCCACATAAGGACGATCACATCCTCTTAATCTCCTTTGTTTATCACTGCCAAAGTTTTTTGATTTCTCATGAACAAAGCGTGACGGAGGGTTTGTTTGTTGTATTATCTTTTATGAGCCGGGCGCACTCTATGCCAGTTCCTTGTCGTATTAGGGGTTTGCACATTAGACATGCAATCCAGGGGTGAAACTTGTCCAACTTAAAAAGATCATGAATTAACTACTACTTCCTCATGAGCTAAAACAGAGGCACAAAAAGAGAAATGCTTTTGATTAATTTCGAGGTGGTACACGAAAGTCTTCGTTAGGAATGGCAGTTAAATACCATGTATAGGAAGGTATGGTGGACTCATATGGCATAACAGGTTTTATGGATTTTGGATGCACAAGCAGTCAGTCCGCTTAGTACAGGTGGAGGTTAGCAAAAGACTGGGAAGCGACCAACTAGAGAGCAATAACAGTCATAATCATGCAGAGCGACAAAGCAACATTGAATCGGGCATGGAAGTGATATAACTATTCTAAAACTCAGAGATCATCAAAGCAGAGCAGACTTTTTAGTTTCAAACATGTGTAAGCATGTGCCAAGTCAATCCAAAAATTCTCTAAAGGGAAATACCACCTTAGTATACCGAACAATGAACAATGCAATGCATGTAGATCATTTCAATAACACATTATATACTCTAGCTATTCGAGACTAGCCACAAGGAAAGCATGAATCACTGGAAGAGCATTGTAAACATAGCACTATGTCGCTACAAGCTGGTCTCTAGATCATAAGTACAGGCATATGTACAAAAGTAGAAACAAGAAGAGTTCATACCGGTCTTCCTTGTTGCTTCCCTTCAGTCGATCTTCATCATTACTGCCTCGTCACTTGCACGATCGAACGTAGGAAATATAATTAAATGCCATCACGGACTCGAGCTGAACTCTGAAAACAAAGAAAACTAAAGAGAAAAGGAAATCTTTTTGGATTATTTCAAAGGTTGAATGAAAGCAAAAGAAAGAGAAAATCTTTTTGTTGTTTTTGCAAAGAGAGAAATAAAGAAGAACGGGCAAAAACTTCGAAAAGATCAAAGCGAATAAAACGGATAATACAATGGAAAAGTGAGAGGGGCACGTACTCCCCCAAGCTTAGGCTTTTGGCCTAAGTTGGTAGCAGCTACTGCCCCCAGGAGCCTCCTGCTCCGGGGGTATAGTGGTGAGTCCAAGGGTCGTAGAAGGATGCTGGCGCGTACACCGAACTCCTCGGAGTGTCCCACGGGGAAGGGTCCGTACGCCAAGCAGAGGAAGACCCTTCACCAAACTCGGTGGCGGTATCTCCCTGAAAAGGTGGTAACTCACCGTGCTCCTCCTCGTCGGGCACAACCCCCTCCATGGGGTTATGAAACTGATACTGGGCCATGAACTCATTGAACTGGACAACATCAAAGGACCATCCGTTCCTGCGAGAAAAATCAAACAAAAGAGGTGCAGGTAGATGGATCTCGCGTTCCGCGGTAATTCCGAAACGCAAGATATAAACAAGATTATCCAGCTCAGAAGCCATGGTAACAAACTTATGCCTTTTCATAGCAGCAAGATCAAAGCTTACATAAGTAAAAGGATTATCAACAGGGTGTGGGGTGCCTCCAAGATGTTCTAAGATAAGTGTGGCATAAATGCCACCATATAAGTCCCCCTTGTTACCGTTCATAGCAAGGCGTCGAGCAATTAAGGCACCCAGATTATAATCAGACCTCCCTGAGAGGGCTGCTGCCAGGATAGCAATATCCGGATCAGAAATGTTGCTTGTGTTGTCACGAGCTAACACCCCTCTAGCAACATAATATGCAAAATACCTGAGGTGTGGAAATAAGATGTTGGAGATCTTCGACCGATGAATATCCCTCGTACCCATGCTGCAGAGAGAGTTGATGACGGTTTTCAGCTCGGAGGGCTGAGTGGCCATCCTAGCCGTCCTCCCAACGTTTGGCACACCTATTATTTCACAAAACTTTCCCAAAGTCATGGTGATAAGATCATTGTAAATTTTAAACTCAATAGCACCTGAATCAGGATTATATCTAAAACTGTTAATGAAACTGGAGGTGAGTTTTTGATACTGAGTAACACGGCACGTGACGAGCCCTGTCAAACCTGCATTAGCACAAAGATTATAAAACTCATCCTTGATTCCCGCAGCTTCACGGAATTCATCACATGGAAACGTCATCGCACGTGCTGGACTTGTGTCTTCCAACAACTCCAGGGGCACATGATCTTCATTATAGCTCACCCTAGCAGTCGAGGGTGAAGCTGCGGCTCTAGTAACACGATCGGAGTGTGCTGGCCTCCTCTTCTCAAGCCACCCTTTTGCCCTTCCTAACAAACTCATTTCTGAAATTTTTGGCAATTTACAAAAACGAGGATTAAAACAAGGTGAGTTAAGGCAAACTACTCAACTCACTTGCCCAAGGCATAAACTTGCATCAAAACTTGGAAAATAACTTTCTACACATGCATGCAAGCTCATCTATACAGCACCAAGAACTACTAAATACTCACAAATGAAGCCACCAATCAGAAATCTAATTGGAGGGGTGGAGGAGTCACATACCAAGGAGTATTTGTTCAAAATCTCAGCTCAAATGGTGGGCTGTAGAGAGAGATCGAAGAATCGCCTCCAAGAACAGCAAGAACACAAGAACAAGTGCAGAACTCGCGTTTTTGGAGAAAAAGAGAGAGGGAGGAAGAAGACATACCCGGAGGGGGGCCATGTGGGCCCCAGGCGCCCTGTGGGCGCGGCCAGGGGCTAGGCCGCGCCAGCTGGCCGCCTGGGCCACTGGTGGGTCCCCCTGGCTGGCCCCAGGTCCCTCTGGGTCACTCCCGACGTGGAAATTTTTATTTTAATTTTTCTGGAAATTTTCTGAAAACTTCACTTGATGGACATTGTCCCCACCATGATAGTTTTGTATTTGTGAGGCACATGTAGTGGACAATCCCATTCTCCAATCTTCACGGTCTCGATATTTTCTATAGAGTTGAGGCCATGCCTCCTGTCGGTCTTCTTTGGAAAATATACCGTGTGTTCTTTATCATTTACATTGAAGGTAACCTTCCCTTTATTGCAATCAATAATAGCACCTGCGGTGTTAAGAAAAGGTCTACCAAGAATAATGGACATGCTTCCATCCTCGGGCATGTCAAGCACAACAAAATCAGTAAGAATCAAACAATTAGCAACTTCTACGGGAACATCCTCACAAATACCTATTGGAACGGTGGTTGACTTGTCAGCCATCTGAAGGGAGATATCTGTAGGAATTAGTTTCTCTAAACAGAGCCTCTCGTAATGAGAGAGAGGCATAACACTCACTCCTGCTCCAAGATCACATAAAGCAGTTTGGACATAATTATTCTTTATGGAGCAAGGAATGGTGGGTATACCTGGATCACCGAGTTTCTCAGGAATCTTGCCACTGAAAGAGTAGTTAGCAAGCATAGTAGATATTGCTTCATTATGAACTTTTCTTTTCTTAGTGACAATTTTTTTCATATATTTTGAATAAGGAGGTAACTTAATAGCATCAGTCAAAGGGATTTGAAGGAAAAGAGGCTTAATCCACTCACAAAACTTATTGTAATGCTCTTCTTCTTTAGATTTGATGGACTTACCTGGAAAGGGCATGGGTTTCTGTATCCATGGTTCTCTTTCCTTCCCATGTTTTCTTGCAATGAAATCTTCTTTAGTGTACCTCTTACGTTTTTCAGGTGCTTCTTCTTCTCGAACTTCAGGAGGATCGTTCTTCTCATTATCCCTGCCTTCAGGTTCAGCACCATCTTCAGTCTCAGCATCGGAGATAGATACACTGTTGGGATCAACAGCTGGCTCTTCATCAGCAATAGGATCATTAGAATTGTCAGTCTCCTTATGTTTCTTCTTATTCTTTGGAGAGCCAATAATTTCTTCTTCCTGCATTTGAGAATCTTGCTCGATTCTCCTCGGATGCCCCTCTGGATAGAGAGGATCTTGAGTGCTAGTTCCTCCTCAGGTCTTAATCCCAAAAGCCTGCAAATCATCTTGTTTGGCATTGTTAGCAAGCAAATCTTTTTGCACATTAGAAATTTGGTCAAGCTGAGTTTTAACCATATGAAAATGCTTCACAAGACATTGAACATCATTAACTGTTCTACCTAGAACATCAAGCAGACTTTTGATAGCAAGGGAATTATCATGCAACTGACTTTGTATCCTCTCATTAAAATGATTTTGTTTCATAATAAAATTATCAAACTCATCTAAACATTGATCAGGAGGCTCACCATGAGGGATGTCACTTGCGTTGAAATCTAAAAGAGAGTGTACCTCTACCATAGGAGGGTGAGTGGTAGGCTCACACAGCTTCTCAATAGGGGGTAGATTCTTCACGTCTTCAGCTTTAATACCTTTCTCTTTAATAGACTTCTTTGCTTCTCGCATATCTTCGGGGCTTAGAACAAACATGCCCCTCTTCTTTGGTGGTGGAGGTGGTTCAGGGACGGACCAATCTTCATGGTTTTTGGCAATCCTGCCCATTAATTCTTCTGCATCTTTCGGCGTCCTTTTCCTGAAAACACAACCAGCACAACTGTCCAAATAGGACCTGGATTCATCAGTTAGACCAGCATAGAATATATCGATTAATTTGTTCTTAGGGACTTCATGTCCTGGTCTAGCCGGAATCAGACCGCAGTACCTCCCCGAAGCTTTAGGGAGGGACTCATCCTGCAACTGTTTAAAGTTATAAATTCTTTGTAAAGCAGCATGTTGCATGTGAGAAGGAAAATACTTATCAACAAAAGAGTGAGCTAAGTCTTGAGGACTCTTAATGGAACCGCATGGGAGTGAATCATACCATGCTTTAGCACCTTCCTTCAAGAAGAAAGGAAGAAGCTTGGTCACATAAAAGTATTGTATATTCTCATCTGTGGTAAACAGGCCACCCAACTCACCGAGTTTAGTCAGGTGTGCAATAGCATCATCATTTTCTCTGCCATAAAAGGGGGCAGCTTCAACCATAGGTATAAGTGAAAGATCAACAGAGAAATCATAATCAGGATCATCAATGCATATAGGAGATGTAGCAAATTCAGGATCAGGAACAGTTTTGTTCTTCAAAGAGTGTTTTTCAAACAGTTTCTTAATAACTTCAATGTCAGAGCCAGAAAACTCTGTCAGTTCCCTGCATAAATCTTCATCAAGCATATAGTAATCATCATCAAGGAGTCTCTCCTTGAGTTTACTCAAATCAGGATAATCATAAGTTTCACCAATAGGGTAGCGAGTAACAGGAATTTCAATTCCAGACTTTTTAGCGGCAGCAGCGATCTGTTTCTCAAGAGCATAACCAAGTGAACTAATATCATCAACAGTAGTAGAAGCATCATCAAGAGTATCGGACATAGTAACAGATTCAGTAGGAGCATCATGTGGTGGTGGTGAGGCAAACTTACTCATAACATAAGGTAAATCAAGTGTAGCACTAGTGCTCAGAACAATACCTCTTCTTGTAGTGGATAGTAAGATCGGAACCTTGGGGTCTCCTTTCTTACCCATAGCGGATGAAATGCAGCAGGTAGAATACTTCAAGTAGACTTGTAAATATTGCTATGCTCCCCGGCAACGGCGCCAGAAAACGGTACTTGATAACCCTCAACCGTAAGGGATCGAGATAGTCTTCGCGGGTAAGAATAACCCAATTTATTGATTCGACACACGGGGAGCCAAAGAGTATTTATAAGCTTTGACAGTTGAGTTGTCAATTCAACCGCACCTGAAATATACTTACTTGCAACAAAAGATAAGTGGTAACAGTGATATGATAGTGATGATAGTGATAGTAAAAGTAAACAGCAAAAGTAAATAGTAAAGGTAAATGGCAAAAGTAGCAACTAGTGACAAGCAGGATTTAAAACACTGTAGGCTAGGGAGACGGATGGTTGGGCGCTGCATGGATGAGATATATCATGATTCTAACGTGGGGCACGTCACACGGAAAAGTAATGATCATCTAGGCAAATATCAAACATTAGGCATGTATCCCGTAGGTAGTTGTGCGTGCTTGCAATAAGAACTTGCACAACATCTTTTGTCCTACCATCCCGCTACGAACGGGGCCAAAAGGAACTTATGGAGATTAAGGTGCTCCTGTCAAAGAGCACCGGAACAAAGCAATGAACTCAATGGATACCTGTAATCCTCAAACTACGGACCATCCCCTTTGGTGTCCCAAGCTGTCACTTTTGGGATCACCGGTTCCGAACCGTAATAGGTGCAAACAACTCATAGATAGGACCACGAACACAAATATATTCATGCAAACACATATGGTTCAGATATGAAATCATGGCACTCGGGCCCTAAGTGACAAGCATTAAGAATAACGAGTTGAAGCAAAGATGATAAACACCATAGTAGATGATAGGCAACATGCCCCCAACGATCTGACAAATTATTACATGATCTAACTCATCCAATCCCTACCATCCCCTTCGCCTACAGCAGGGGATTACTCACACATGGAAGGAGAAGTCATGGAGGGATGATGGAGTGGTGATGATGATGACGATGGCGACGATCTACCCTCTCCGGAGGCCAATTCAGCCTCCAGATTAGCCCTCCCGAAGAAGAACAGAGGGTGGCGGCGGCTCCGCGACGAAAACTGCGAAAAGAACATCTCATCTGGGATTTCTCCGTCACGAGCTAAAATACGAGTCAAAGTAGGGCACCAGGGGAGGTGGGGCCCACCCAGGTGACCCCCCGGCGCGGCCAGGGGCTGGGCCGCGCCACCAGGGCGCCTGGGGCCCCCCTGGCCCCCCCTTGGTCCCTCTTCTGGCTCCGGGTTCCTTCGGGTGCGTGGATTTTCTGTGATTTTTCGTGGATTTTTCTGAGATACCTAAAAATCCGTTTTCCTTCACACAATAAAACCATACAGGCAGCTCTGCTGAAAACAGCGTCAGTCCGGGTTAGTTTAGTTCAAATCATGCAAGAATGAGGTCAAAACAATATCAAAAGTGTTTGGAAAAATAGATACGTTTGAGACGTATCACCACTCCGAACAAATCCACCGGCTTCACTCCTTTCTTCCTCGTGTATGGGGCCGAGGCCGTCATCCCAACGGATGTTGAGTTTGACTCGCCTCGCGTCACCATGTATACGAAAGCTGAAGCCAAAGAAGCACGTGAAGACGGCGTAGACCTGCTGGAGGAGGCCCGGCTGGTAGCACTCAGCCGCTCCACCATCTACCAGCAGGGTCTCCGCCGCTATCACAGCCGGCGAGTCAAGCCACGCTCCTTTCGTGAGGGGGACCTTGTGCTCCAGCTGATCCAGCGAATAGCCGGCCAGCACAAGCTCTCGGCTCCTTGGGAAGGACCGTTCATTGTCAGCAAGGTACTAGGCAACGAAGCCTACTACCTCATTGATGCCCAGAAGCCAAGAGAACGCAAGAGAGACGACTCAGGCAAGGAGTTGTAGCACCCATGGAACGCAAACCTACTTCGTCGCTTTTATAGACGAAAGACAGTATGTGTCGTGCTATCTAAATTTATTTTGAGAACCATTGGGACCCCTGAGGAGTTCTCGGGGACTGCCCAACCCTTTATCTATATGATAAGAATTATGCATGTGAATGATTATTGTTCACTCCTTTGTCCGGCACCGGAGACTAGCAGACGGCCCGGGGACTGGCCGCCTAGCCCTATGTCTAAGAAATTCTCCTTAAATAGTCAGACAAGTAATGTGATGGCATCCAAGCTATCTCCCGCATCAAGTCACAGACTCGCATAACGCGGCTGTCCGACTAGCAGGAGCCAGAGGCAAGAAATGGTGCCCACATGAAAAATGGCTAAGGAAAAAAGACATAGGGCAAGCCGGCCCCTCACACGAGCTGCCGGCTGTCAAGCAGCCGGCCAGCCGGTTCTAGGCTTAGCCAGGCCGCCTTCCAGAGGGCGGGATACTCGCCCACCCTGAAAACAGCCAAGCCCCTGACCCAGCCACAGAACCACAGAGTGGTTGTCTGACTGGCAGGGCGATAGTTAAAGGAGACGGCAAGAAGAAAATCGCCACAAGGAAACTAGGGCTGGGCTAATCCTAGGACTCGGCACAATTGCATAAAAAACATGCAGCATTAAAAAGAATATTTACATCCAAAAAGCCTGAAGGGCCGCCTTGCAGTAACAACTTACTGATACACCCAGCGGGTGGAATTGTTCGGATTAACCCTACAAAGTCATACAGAGAAACAGGAAACAGAAGATACAAAAGAAAAAACTTAAGGCGCAGCAGGCTGGGCAGGCGGCACGACGAAGCCGGCTTCCGAGGGGGCCGCCTGGTGGGTCTCGGTCTGGCCGCTTCCTGCGACAGGCGGGGCCACCACACCTGGTCCGCTTGTCGAGGACTGGTCAAGCTGGCGGCTAGCAGACGGATCCGCCTCCTGGGAGCTGGTCTCCTCGTCGCTGCCTTCCTCCTCCTCGTCCCCTTCACTGGAGGCGATCTCCTCGTCCAGCTCCTCCGACGCCGCCAGGTCCAGCCCGAAGTTGACAGGCGGCACCGCATGGCCCCTGTCGTCCAACTCTGGGATGAAGACGGAGGTGTCGGCGTACTCGGCAAGGGCGGCGGCGCGTTGGACGAGCTCCTTCTGCACCACGGCCAACTCAGGCTGGGCCTCCGCACGGAAGGTCTCCAGCTACTCAAGGCTCAGGCCCGGATACCAGCTCTTGACGAATTCAAGGGCGGTCCGCGTGCCAGCCCTCGCTGCGGAGCCCTTCCAAGCCTCGAAGCATTGGTCGGCCGCCTCCAGCCAGTCGGCAGTCCGACTAGGAGTGCGGAGTGCTCGCACACCTGGCCAGAGGGTGGCCTAGAGCTGGGCGCCAACACGCTGCAGACGGCGAAGTAGACGGCAGACCGGCAGGAGACGCACCCGAATGGCAAGAAGCTCCTCGGTCGGGGTCCTGGGCGCGTTGGGTGCGATCGCCCGGCCCGCCTGGCGCCTCGCATCACGCTCGGCCTCGATGGCCTGGGTGGCGGCCATAGAGTAGCCCGGGAAGAACTCTGCCAAAACTAGAAGAGGGATCAGAAGAAAAGAAAGACCGCTGTTATAGACGGCGAATACATGAGGAAAGGATAGACATCTCACCATCAACCATGTCAACAATGGCTACGTAGCCATCTTGGAGAGCCGCCTCCTTCTCGGCCCAATTCGAGCGCTCGGTCTCGAATTTGTCCGTAGAAGTGTCTCGGCGTCCGACATCTTCCCAAGCTCGACCTTGTGGGCCACCTCTTGGTCCGCCAGCTCCTTGGCCAGGCGGTCGCAGTCCTGAGCGGCAAGACCACGCTCTCGCTCCTTAGCAGCCAGCTCCGACTGGGCCTCGCCCAGCTGGCTGCGGAGGTCGGCTGCGACCGCTGGCAAGGGAGGAAGAAAAACAACAAATGTCAGCGGCAAATAGATATTCTTGGAGTTCCAAGCCGCCTGTTCAGCAGCCAGCTCGGAACTCGGGGACTACACCCAGCGGGTGCGCTGACGCGTCCCCGCAAGGAGAAGAGGAGGCACTCACCTTGGCTGTCTGCCGAGGCAGCCTGCAGCTACGCCAGCTCCTGGCGCCGAGCGTTGTAGGAGGCCACACGGAGGTTGTGCTACTCCTGCAACAAGACGCAAGATCAGCCCACGACGTACACTTTGAAGTTCCAAGCCGCTTGCTCAGTAGCCGGCTCGGAACTCGGGGACTACACCAAGTGGGTGCACTGACGCGCCCCCATAGAAGAAATTGAAGGAATAAAAACAGAAGAACACGAAGCACACGTACCCGAACGGAGGACCGTGTGGCCACGAACTCCTGCACCGCCGTCTGCACGACGTTGCCCAAGGAGTTGAAGTGGTCGAGGACGTCCCGCGATGCGACGATCCATGCGCCGCCACCTCCGGGCCTCCAACCTGACGACGTCGCGCTGGTCGCCTCATTCTCCGACGCGGACATGCTGGCCCCGTCGGCCTCCACCTGCTGCGGCACGGAGACCGCCCTCGCAGGGCGCGGGCGGGCTGGGGCTCGAAGGGCTGGCTGCGGGCCAGTCAATAGCACGCCCCCGGCTGGTGGCACCTCCGTACCCGCTGGCCGGCTGCCCTGCTCCCCAGCCGACGGTGCAGGGGGCGGCACCCGCATCTCCAGGATGATGCAGTCCCCCCCC
>LR738716.1:65282321-65302247 GCA_902687465.1 Secale cereale
CCCCCCCGTGACCTAGAGTCGGCTGCTCATCAGCAGCCGGCGCTTGGGCCAACGACTCCAAAGAGCCTGCCCCCGGGCGGACGGTGCGGCCCGCTGGCTGCTGGAGGCCCGTTTCTCGCTCCCGGGCTCGGGCGGCGTCTTCCTGGGCCTTCTTGGCGGCTTCAGCCTCCGCCCTGGCGGCGGCATCGGCCACCGCTCGCTTACGATCCGCCACCTCACGCTCCGCATGCGCCTCGCGGGCATTCCTCTCCGTCGCCTCCCGGAGCGTGGCGGCTGGATCCACGCGAGGGGGCGCAGGAGGGGCATCCGAGCCTCCCACAACAGAGCCCGCTGGCACCCGCGAGAGGGAAAGCGGCGCGCTGTGCGGATATCCCAAAGAAGCGGGGAGTCAACCAAGAGAGGATCAGTTGAGAAAGATGAGTATCACACAAAGGAGGGATGCAAAACACTTACCCGGACGGAATCGGCCTGTCCTTGGGCATCTTCGGCGCATTCGCCCTGGCGGCCGCCTCCCGACGCCTCGTGGCGGCGGTCGACAGCCGGAGCTTCTTGGTCGGGGCACCAGACGGCCCCGATGAGGACCGCCATTTCCCACCGCCGGCTGTGCCAGACGGCCTAGCCTGCTGGCTGGCGTGGACGGGTGCCTCCTCCACCTCTTCATCATCATCCGGCCAGCTCTCAACGCCGCCTTCCGGCAGGCCGCCCGATGCTGGCCCCCGCCGCCTGTCACCTCCTCCTCCTCCTCCATGGCGGCGGCCCTAAGATCGGGGTCGCTTGTGTCGCTCTGGGAGCGATCCGGCTCTAGGGGGCGGCCCGGCTGGCCAGAGCCTGGCGCTGGCTGGCCGGGAAAGATCTGAACAAGACATCAGGATTAGACAGCTACAGCAGTGATGGGCCTCGAACCCCTCGTTGGTTACCCCAAGTGGAAGGTGTAAGATGCAGTAAGTAGAAGTGTTTTCCCCTAGCAAAGATGCCAAGGATCGAATCCCCAGAGACTCCTAGGTTCAACATGTAGGTGTCAACGGCTAACGGCGCAATTAGCAATCAACGTGGACCTGCACACAGATACAAATAACTTTGCTCCCAACGAGTACAGAGAGGTTGTCAATCCCTCCGGCCTTGTAGTTCACAAAGGGTTAAAAGCAATGATAGTAGTGATAGATAGTTTTTGCAATAGTAAATAATAACGGAAAAGTAAATAGTGTATGTGATCAATGATGGTAATATGGACCGGAGTCTCATGATGTTCACTAGTGATGTTTCTCTCCCAAATGACGATAAAACAGCTATGTGAGGTAAACAAATTACAGCTGGGAAATTGACAGGACCACGAACGCAAACCAATGCTGACTACATTGCAAGAAAGGTTGAGGTTCAAAGCATGGGCGGTACGCCAAAGTAAGTAGACCGAAATCCATCAATATCTACTACTAATCATCCACGTTGAGATATCTATCCAGAACATCTCGCTGGTATTAAGTTGCGAGTCCCACCCATAGTGTAAACTCAATGCAACAGACAACTGCATTAAAAGAACTTTGCGTAAAGTAAACAATCCTTGCACCCGCGGGCACAAGCACCGTTGTTTTCCCCCTTGTGGCAACAGCACATCCCCTAGACTCATGTTTCTGTCACTCAAGCTAGTCATCGAGGGGCATGAACCCACAATCGAGCATAACGTTCCCTCTTGGAGTCACTACCTATTACTCGGCCAAAGCAATAAATAACAACGGAGAACATGCAAGAATTACTTATGAACTAAAATATAAAAGAGGTGAATGAAATATATTACTCAAGATCAATCTGAACATAATCTCATAATCCATCGAATCCCAGCAAACTCAACATAGCAACAGCATAAGGATTACATAGGTGCCTCGATCATGTAGGGCAGCTCACGAGGACTAATTAGTGAAGCACAAGAACGGGAGGAGAACATCACATAGCTACTGGTCATGGACTCATGGTCCAAGGGAGAATACTCACGAGTCATCCGGGAGGCGTCCATGGTGGTGGAGAAGCTCCCGGTGGTGATCCTCCCCTCCGGCAGGGTGCCGGGAAGAGTTCTCCTGGTGCTCCCGATCTTGGAAGCGGCGGCGGCGGCGGAACAGAGATGGGATCGCGAAAAGAAGTCCTGTTCTGAGTGTTACGAGGAACCCTTTAAATATATGCCAAAGTAGGGCACCGGGGGAGCCTCGGGGGGCCCAGGCGCCCCCCCGGCGCGGCCCAGGGGGGGCGCGCCCACAGGGCGCCTGGAGCCCCTGTGCCCCCCCCCCCCCAGGCTGTCCTTCGGACGCAGTGTTCTTTCCGGTTCGGTGATTTTTTATATAATTTTTCTGGATTTTTCTGGGCAGTTCTCGAAACGTGAAAACCTGAAATACAAAAACAGCCGAAAACAGGAACTGGCACTGTGGTGCACTGGATTAGTAAGTTAGTCCAAATATGATCAAAAGTGTATGGAAGTGTATGAATATCATAGCAATATCACCCAAAAGTGGCATGGAGCAAGCATAAATTATAGATACGTTTTGGACGTATCAACATCCCCAAGCTTAATTCCTGCTCGTCCTCGAGTAGGTAAATGATAACAAGAATAATTTCTGTTGTGACATGCTATTAACCATATAGGACTTTCTCATAGTTATATGACAAAAGCTTACTGAGACAATGATTCTAAAGTAATTAAGTTGCCTCAAGAGAAAATCACAAATGACTGAAAGTTTTACAACATGAAACTGAAACATCAAAAAGATTTGCAATGAACATGATGTGCAAATATGATAAAGTGATATTGTTGACACCAGATTTTGGCACGACATAAAAAGCAAATAAGATGGCTTCAAATGGAAAAGTGCTAAAAGTGAAAAAGTTTCGTATTGTCGAGGTGAACACTTTTTATGTTTGTGCCATCGTCATCCGATCTCATCTCGAGTGCCAAAACTATGCTCAAAGCACTGAGATTTTATATCTAGATCAGTATTCGGCAAATTAGACCATCAAGACTGCCTCATATGGAAAAACTTTCTACACGAATTGTCTTCGTCTCGTCGAAACGGTCGATTTTGATATAAAAATCGTCCCAATCCGACTTCGTATGCAAAAGTTACAGCCATCCGAACACAGCCATGTCACAGAGCCATAAGTGGCGCGCCCCACCAGCCACATGTCTGATGGGTAGCGCGAATAACAGCCTGTATTGCGTGACCGTTTTGGCCTAGAAGATGGCTTCAAATCGAAAAACATTCAACACGAAAGTTGTTCGTCTCGTCGAAACGGTCAAGATTGCTTTTGGGCTCTTTTCCATCCAAGGTCGTTTACCACCTCAAATATCACCCGCAAGGTACAGCCAGTTTAAACCGAACGGTTTTGGAAAGTTCGGACAAAACCAATCCGAATTTGGCTAGGGTTTTGGACGTGAATCCAAGCCTTTTCCTTGCACGGGAAGTCCAGCCGCCTCTTATAAACCTAAGGGGTGACGGCCGTTTGAACAACACACAATCGATCAATTCATCTACCACTTTTTATCTTTTACCTTTTCTCCTTAACCCTAGTTCTTCTTCTTCCTCGTTCTTCGTTCGTTCTTCTTGTTGCAGCGCGGCGAACCTCGAGGCCCTAGGGGCGGTCAGGTCGACCTAGGGCAGCCCATAGCCGCCGCGAGCCCTGACGGGGTCCCTCCCGGGCAAGCGGGGCTTCGGGTCTACAAAAGCGCCCGCCGGATTGTCTTGCGTACCGCGCTTCCGGACGGGTCTCCTTCGACGTGAGCTGCGGTGCATCACCCTCGGCGTCGGAGGTACACGGTGACGTGTTCGTGTGCGAATACACTTTTTGGCGACTCCGCTGGGGATGAAGCTTTGAACAATCTCCAGCCTGTTCTTGCTACGAGGAGAGCGTCATCGAGCGGCTGCAATCTACAACGGTAACATGTATCATCAATTTCCTTACGTAGATGCAAATAGCCATTATGTTGATGTTGCTAGATCTTTCAATGGACATGTCATGTCGGCTAGCCCTAACGAGCAAAGGCCGACTAGTTATTCCATTGGAGAAACTTGGAATTCACATAACCGCGAGATGCAACTTATGAATCTGAACTTTTGTGCATCGGCAACATCTTTCAATATGCCGATGAATAACATGATTTGTTCAAGTGATCAATATATGACACCTCATGTACATGAGTCCATCTCACAGTTTTGTTCATCGGCAGCCAACTCGCGATATGCGGGTTCATCCCCAAACATGCCGATGGACGGGGGAATCGGCCATGCTTCCTGTAGTTATTTGGCTGGTTATCCTCAGTCATCAGATACTACACCTCATGAGATTAATTGTTCAGTGGGACATGCAACTAAAAATATTCATGACTCGGCTCGCCTTCGCGGTTATGGCAGAGTGAATGGAGATTCTATAGGAGCAAATATGCCTAATATTGCAGGAGATGAGGTGGCTCTGGCTGCATTAAAAAGTTTATCCCAAAATAAGAAGATTAGTGATATTTGCCATGAGCAGCACGAAAAGGGATTGCTTCCTGATTATGAGGCAATAAGAGCTAGAGTTTTAAAAGAAGACGAAGTGTTGCCAATTGATAAAATTGGCGTGAGAAAATATTCAACTAGAGTGCACATGTCTTCACCTATCATTGCAGCATGTTATACACCCCATATACAATCGCAAAATTTCGGCAACATCAATTCATTGCCGAAAGATTATAAAGGTATTGGGGGGCAAGCCGATCCAAGCAGGTCTGATTTTCAAGAAAAATATGTGGCCCAAGTGGACAAGATCAAGCCAAACCTCAGAGGGAATAGCGTCAATGAATTTACTACGCCAACTCTTGAGGAATTACCAGTAGAATATCGACATGCTTATGAAGCACTCAAGAAGAAGCGTGGAGTGGAATATTTGCAAGAATACATCAAGTGCCTTCCTCCATGTAGCAACCGTGTTGGCTTTTCTGCACTTTTGAGGCAAGATAAAAAAGAAGCTTTGCAAGAAAATCATCAAGAAAGGGTTCACTCGGCTAATACGATTGATTCGGTTGAAACCGAGTCAAATATGACAAATACATCTACAGCCGAGTTGAACGGTTCCTTTAGTAACAAGAGAATGCCGGATTCAATTGAAACCGAATTGACCACCGAGACGTTTAAGGCCGAGTGCGTTGCATCGAGCCAGCCGAGTACATCATGCCAACCGAGTGCGTCGTTCCATACGAGTGCATCACCGGCTAAAGCCAAGTGCATCAATCCAATTATTGTTGCGTGTACCAAAATAGAAGATGGAAGCTTCACCGAGCAAAGGAACGGTAAACGCAACAAATTGGCCGTGCTTGATTTTTCTGGATGTGAGGGAGCTTACATGCTGCCCTATGAGTTTCATGCCAAAGAAATTGATGAGCATCAAGAACAAATTTATATAGCCAAACAAAGTTTGGCTAGTAATGAAGATCAAGAACCAGAGCGTGCAGCTGAACGAAGTTTAGCTGATGAAGAGCGGCCGAGTGAAATATACTCGGGCAATCCGAATGAAATTTACTCGGGCAATCCGACTAAAATCTACTCAGGCAATCCGAGTGACGAGGCACGAAATCCAGAAGAAGAAGATGAGGTGTTGGAGGATCATCTTGGGAAGGAGCAAGACATTGTTCCACATATACGATCATCATATTCCACCAACCTTGTCGCAAAGGTACGTCTAGCAAAAAATTTACTCACTTTCCGATTCGGTCAAAAATATATCATTGATGCATCCATTAGGAAGTTCATAATTAACTTGGAAAGACCAATCGAGACGAGTAACTTGTTTGTTAGAAATAGTCTTGTCACTAATTATGCTAGTCAACATATTGTGCCATTCATAGAGACTGATAGTGATAGATTATCGCAGCCAAAGCTTTTTCCATTATGCCGACTGAGAATTATGTTCATATGGGTAGCTTTGATTGTTTCATGCCTGGCTAACATTTGGTCTCAAATGAGACGTATATTCTGTAATTATTTTGGTTGCAGGAATATAAAGCCAGGTTCAAAGTTCTCCAGGGTAGCCGATTCAAGAGCATCGGGAAAGGAGGACGAAAATCAATGCATAGCCGAGTCAAATGATGTTAAACTCACACCGCTAGGTTGTTTTGTATCAAAGCCGGTATCACAATATCGGTTAATGGACCAGGAGTGTACGTCCAGTGCAGGCATAGTTGATCATATCATCGGTACATCGCTGACTAATCCTATTATTATAATTGATCACGATGTCGAGCCGTCAAGACAAGAGCCAACGCAATGTTCGTTCAAGCAAAATGTCAAAGATTGCAACATGATCCATCAAGTCAAGCAATCGGACAAGATAGGACGATTGGAGTTTGTTGAGGCACAATCATTTGGACAGTCGGATCAGCTTTGTTTTGACGGCAATAAAATGTTGACTCGGCTATCTCCAGCTGATTTACCTAAAAGTGGACATGTACACGCCAATGATGATGGGGTCAAGTCTTCAAGCAAGGATATTGTTAAAAAGTGCATCAAGGAAAATCTTGAAGACGGAAATTCCATCAAAGCTATAATGATAACATCTAGCACTGGGGGGCAACAAGAGAATTCAAGGACTGGTGCACGCACAACCAAAGAAAGCAAAGGTCGTGGTAAGCACAAGAACGAAAAGCCGAAAGCCACTTTCGCGCAATTATTAGAAAAATATCAGAAGATAAGTGAGGCAAAGAGTGCTTGTCGGCCGAGTGAAGCAAAAGCATCGAGGTCACCCCCAAGGTATAAATCTGAAGACTGGAATTGGCAAAGGAAGACGTTGAGCAAGCAGACTTCATATGCTCCTTTTGGGCCACCAATGCCAATGTCGTGGATGCCTTCCTACGCTCATGTAAATTCATATCCATCATGGGGCAGGTATGATACAAGGGCACATTATCCATCTTATTTTAGATCATCTCGCCAACATTATGCAGCTCCAAAAAGATCAACATTTGATGAACAATCACAAGTCAAAGACCGTTTCAATCATAAGGAATCGGTCCGGAGCTCAAGGAACAAGAAAGAGGTGGTCAAGCAAGTGTACCAGGTCAATAAAGATGGTCGTAAGTGTGCTACTTCAGATTTGTTCTCAAATAACAAAGAGCCAGTTAAAGTATTGACATTGGCTAGAAAAGGCAACGAGGCAAGTCAATCAAGTGCCAAATCTCAAGTGAAGAAGTTAAGAGTGCACAAGGACAAAAAAGAGTTGGCATTGGTTGAAACAGAATCACAGCTGAGGTGCTCACTCGGCTTAGCGCATTGGCAAGGGAAGGAATTGCAAAACCTTAGTGCACATGAGTTGAGAAAAAAGAATATGGCATGGGTTCCCAAGAGGAGTAGTCGAAATAAAAATGATGTACGACCTTCTATTGCAACAAGTGTTACAAAGATGAAGAAAGAAAAGAATGGCTGCAAGTGTGCTATTTCCGATCCGACTCCCAATGACAAAAAGACAACCGAGTATATGTTGGCTGCTAAAGACAAGAAAGTGAAGAAAGTAACTTTCAAGGATCCAATCGCTGATTTTGGACATGCCAAGCCGGAGATTCCCAAAGCCAGGAAGAACTTGTCAGTGCATAAACCAAAATCCCAGCCGGAATGCCCTCTCGACTTACCATATTCGCAACAGATGAAGCTGAAGCAGCTTAGGGCCAAAGAGCTGGAGAAGAGGAACATGGCCTGGGTTCCTAAGGAAAATCCTCGAGACAAGTGCGGCATCACATCTCCTGTTGCGAAGCAGGCAGAAATAATGGAGTACAAGTGTAAATCCCGTAGGCGAGGACGACAATTTTCATCTCACTATAGGAAACTCCAGGAGGCGTGCCATGCACATTCTTCAATCGTATCATCAAAATCAACACTATGGAATTTATCCTCGGCCGAAACATCTGACTTATTTCGGTTATTCACACTTTGGTGGACGGATTCCCGAGCACCTTTGAGATGAGAACGCATGGCCGATATTTGCATATCGCCCTCAGAATTCATTGTGTTGGCAAAGCCGGCATCTGGCTAACGGTGTTCACCATGGTTGATCTCCTACTCCTATAGCCGATGCTCAGTGTTTGCCAATACTGGCAAGGCCAACTTAATTATTGAGTCGGCCACTGATCAAGGGTCTAGTACATAAAAAGCTCTGACTCCTGGTGTTAGTTATTTGCAGGACCCAAGTCAGGAGAGAGACATTGTTCGGCGGAGGCTTGATGGTTTGCTTTGATCAATAATGAGTTGAGTCGCCGAACAGTTGACAGTATTCCTTTGTGGTGCATGGTCATAATCGTTCAGCAACCGGCTTACCGTCAAAGGGTTCTAATATTCCCAGGGAGTGCCTGGACAAAGCAAGGTCCGGATTAACATAAGAAACTTACGTGGAGGCCTTTGTGACGTCCAATTGTTGTTCTCAGACGACTATTATCCAAGAGGCTCTACCCAAGAAGCAACACACTTAAGAATATGACCGATAACAATTACCGTTCTTAGCATGCACAGCCGATGTAGTGTTGACATCGTGCTTGGATGAAGTATTTTCTGGCACGCAAGCTCTGCCAGAAAACAGGGGGGCATGTGTTGACACCAGATTTTGGCACGACATAAAAAGCAAATAAGATGGCTTCAAATGGAAAAGTGCTAAAAGTGAAAAAGTTTCGTATTGTCGAGGTGAACACTTTTTATGTTTGTGCCATCGTCATCCGATCTCATCTCGAGTGCCAAAACTATGCTCAAAGCACTGAGATTTTATATCTAGATCAGTATTCGGCAAATTAGACCATCAAGACTGCCTCATATGGAAAAACTTTCTACACGAATTGTCTTCGTCTCGTCGAAACGGTCGATTTTGATATAAAAATCGTCCCAATCCGACTTCGTATGCAAAAGTTACAGCCATCCGAACACAGCCATGTCACAGAGCCATAAGTGGCGCGCCCCACCAGCCACATGTCTGATGGGTAGCGCGAATAACAGCCTGTATTGCGTGACCGTTTTGGCCTAGAAGATGGCTTCAAATCGAAAAACATTCAACACGAAAGTTGTTCGTCTCGTCGAAACGGTCAAGATTGCTTTTGGGCTCTTTTCCATCCAAGGTCGTTTACCA
This sequence comes from Secale cereale, assembly GCA_902687465.1. Taxonomy (NCBI): domain Eukaryota; kingdom Viridiplantae; phylum Streptophyta; class Magnoliopsida; order Poales; family Poaceae; genus Secale; species Secale cereale. Next base: position 65,291,436 of record LR738716.1, read on the forward strand.
CCTCAAATATCACCCGCAAGGTACAGCCAGTTTAAACCGAACGGTTTTGGAAAGTTCGGACAAAACCAATCCGAATTTGGCTAGGGTTTTGGACGTGAATCCAAGCCTTTTCCTTGCACGGGAAGTCCAGCCGCCTCTTATAAACCTAAGGGGTGACGGCCGTTTGAACAACACACAATCGATCAATTCATCTACCACTTTTTATCTTTTACCTTTTCTCCTTAACCCTAGTTCTTCTTCTTCCTCGTTCTTCGTTCGTTCTTCTTGTTGCAGGGCGGCGAACCTCGAGGCCCTAGGGGCGGTCAGGTCGACCTAGGGCAGCCCATAGCCGCCGCGAGCCCTGACGGGGTCCCTCCCGGGCAAGCGGGGCTTCGGGTCTACAAAAGCGCCCGCCGGATTGTCTTGCGTACCGCGCTTCCGGACGGGTCTCCTTCGACGTGAGCTGCGGTGCATCACCCTCGGCGTCGGAGGTACACGGTGACGTGTTCGTGTGCGAACAGATATCTAGCTTGTCCCCTTTAGTGATGCAAGACATAAATGCAAGGGCACCTTCAAGGTTTAAGTGATGACTAGATACAATCATTTCAGAATAAACGATATCACAATCAGGCAAAAGACAATGCTACTTTGGGACAATGCACATTACACTCAGAATGACAATCATGCTCTCAGTAGTTGGTGCTTCAACATAAAGGTAAAAGAAAGGTTAAGTGCTAAAGCTTTTTATTTTGGAAACATGGAGGCAATTGTGTCAACGGTAGTAGTACTTCATATGTGTCATGCATAAAACATCTTATAAGTTGCAAGCCTCATGCATCGAATACCAATAGTGCTCGCTCCTTGTCCTAATTAGCTCGGATCCCCATGGGTTATCATTGCATTGCATATGATTTAACCAAGTGTCACAAAGGGGTACCTCTATGCCACCTGTACAAAGGTCCAAGGAGATAGATCGCATTTGATTTCTCGTTTTTGATAGATCTCAACTTGAGGACATCCATATCGGGACAACATAGAAAATAGATGATGGACTCCTCTTTAATGCATAAGCATATTCTCATAAGAGATTGAGGATTAAGGTCCAAGCTAAAACTTCCACCATGATGCATGACTTTGGTTGGCGGCCCAATGTTCTTCTCTAACAATATGCATAGTTATTCAACCCACGGTAAATCACCCTTACTTCAGACAAGACGAACATGCATAGCAACTCACATGATATTCAACAAAAGTGTGACAGTTGATGGCGTCCCCAGAAACATGGTTACCGCTCAGCAAGCAACTCATAAGAAATAAGATACATAGGCAACATATTCTTTACCACAATAGTTTTTAGGCTACTTTCCCATGAGCTATGTATTGCATGGTTAGTTTTCTTAGTACAGGTGGAGGTTAGCAAAAGACTGGGAGCGACCAACTAAGAGAGCAATGACGGTCATAATCATGCAGAGCGACAAAGCAATATTGAATCAGGCATGGTAGTTATATCGCTACTCAGAAACAAAAGATCATCAAGGCTTGACAGACTTTCTTTACAGTCTTGAATATGCGTCAGCATACGCCAAGTCAATCAAAATAAATTCTCGAAGGAAGATATTACTAGACCATACCACATCATACGCAAACAAACCAAGTTGGTACTCCAATAACACATTGGGAACCCCCGAGCTATTCGAGATTAACCATAAGAAAACCTGAACTACTAAGCACCATCATGAAAGTAGCATCTTTATCATAGACACATTAACCCATGCAACAGAAGCAAACTCTCTTAATAAGATGAGCATGGTAATTAAAGAGAGTTCAAGCAACCAACTAAATAAAAGCTCTTGAAAAGATAAGCATGAATACTAAGAGCAGAGTATGATAGTAGCTATTAAAAGACAAAGAACACACACATCATAGATAGACATGAAAATTCTATGTAATGTTCTAGGTAGAAGTGGAGCGTGTTTCTCTCCCACATAAAGGAATGCTGGGTTCCGACTCGTTATGAAAAACTAAAAAGAAAACTAAAAGAAAGACGCTCCAAGCATAGCACATAACACATGAAGTGATAAAAATATAGCGGAACGAAAGACGAACTGATAATGTTGATGGAGAAGGGGATGCACGGGGGCATCCCCAAGATTAGACGCTTGAGTCTCCTTGAATATTTCTTGGGGGTGCACGGGGGCATCCGCAAGCTTGAGCGCTTGACACTCCTGAATCTTTTTATCATCTTCCCTCGCACACTTGAAAACTCCCTTCATACACAACTCATCATAATCTGATTAGCGAGGTTAGTACCCTTAATAAAATAGTTATACCTTGCTGGAAATAAGGATATTCTTTAAGTTCTACTGTTTATCAAGATTGCCAAAAGGTTTTTGCAAAGAAAAAGCAAGTTCTTAATTTGCAAATTGAAGGAAAGGCAAAACAGGACAGAATCTGTGAAAAACAGAACAGCAGGCAGTAATTGACCTGTTCGGGATACTTCTGCAACTCAAATCAAGAAACTCAGAACTGACAATTATATAGAGAACGCTGTCGAAACAATTCAGACCAAAAAGATGATCTGGTGATTTTATACGAATTTTTCTATCCAAGGACAGAATCTGTTTCCTGGACAGCACCTCACAACTTTTGAACTTTCTAGAAATCAGAGGCTATACTTGGCACAAATATGAAAAGCAAAGATACAATGATGATGCTACAGCAGTAAACAACATCAAGACACAACAAAAGCAAAAAAATTATTCATGTGGGCTGCCTCCCAAAAGCGCTTTCTTTTATGCCTTTAAGCTAGGCATAATGCATAGATCAAGTTGTATCAATTGAACCATCATCAAGATCATCAAAAAGCTCTTCAATAATACAACTAGTCTTAAGAGGACTCTCAAATAAAGGCCTCATAGAGATACTTCTAGGTAGAAGACCAAAAGGATAAAAGTCAAGGGAAGATTCATTTATAAATTCATCAACGATAGGTGTTTCTTCCAAAGTCTTTACGGTTTCAACCCCTTTGGCAATAGGTGGATTGCTTTTAGAACGGGGAGCCTTTGGAACGTGAACGAACTTAGGCTCCCTCTTTGCCGGAGTTTCTACCTTTTCGGTTTTGATCGAGGAGAAAGTAGTTCCTAAGGTATCAAATATTTCCTCAATCTTGTCCATCCTAGAAGAGTCAGAATCATGGAATTTGACGGTCTCCAAAATTTTGAAAATTTTATGCATGGAGCTATCAAGTCTATTCAAATTCCCTTGGATCTTTTGATCCAACTCATTCATCTTATTAATGCTTGGCATCTCTAGCTCTATTTTTTCAAGTTTTTTCATAATGTGAGCTAGGGTGATGTCCTCTCGAATGCTAACAACAGGGGGACTCCCAACAAGATTTTCAATAATACTAAGAGACTCCCAAACTGGGGCCTCTAGGAAATTTCCATTGATAGCAGTATCTAGAATAAACCTATTCCAAGAAGTAATTCCAACATAAAAATTTCTAAGAAAGATAGTAGTGGGCTGCTTCTTGGTGGCTCTCTTTTGTGAATCATAAATTCTATACCAAGCATCCTTCAAACTTTCCCCACCTCTTTGTTTAAAGGTGAGAACTTCTGCCTCGTCAAAGACAAAAGAACCCGACATAATGATAACTAAAGAACAAGATAACTATTTTTGTGATTTTCGATAAAAGGCACTAAAGCAAAAATGAAAGGTAAACTAACAAGACTAAAAAAGCAAAGGTAAAAGATAGCATGCAACTCCCCTATCCTGAAGAGTGGAGTCCCCGGCAACGGCGCCAGAAAATACTCCTTGATGGGCCTCGAACCCCTCGTTGGTTACCCCAAGTGGAAGGTGTAAGATGCAGTAAGTAGAAGTGTTTTCCCCTAGCAAAGATGCCAAGGATCGAATCCCCAGAGACTCCTAGGTTCAACAGGTAGGTGTCAACGGCTAACGGCGCAATTAGTAATCAACGTGGACCTGCACACAGATACAAATAACTTTGCTCCCAACGAGTACAGAGAGGTTGTCAATCCCTCCGGCCTTGTAGTTCACAAAGGGTTAAAAGCAATGATAGTAGTGATAGATAGTTTTTGCAATAGTAAATAATAACGGAAAAGTAAATAGTGTATGTGATCAATGATGGTAATATGGACCGGAGTCTCATGATGTTCACTAGTGACGTCTCTCTCCCAAAAGACGATAAAACAGCTATGTGAGGTAAACAAATTACAGCTGGGCAATTGACAGGACCACGAACGCAAACCAATGCTGACTACATTGCAAGAAAGGTTGAGGTTCAAAGCATGGGCGGTACGCCAAAGTAAGTAGACCGAAATCCATCAATATATACTACTAATCATCCACCTTGAGATATCTATCCAGAACATCTCGCTAGTATTAAGTTGCGAGTCCCACCCATAGTGTAAACTCAATGCAACAGACAACTGCATTAAAAGAACTTTGCGTAAAGTAAACAATCCTTGCACCCGCGGGCACAAGCACCGTTGTTTTCCCCCTTGTGGCAACAGCACATCCCCTAGACTCATGTTTCTGTCACTCAAGCTAGTCATCAAGGGGCATGAACCCACAATCGAGCATAACGTTCCCTCTTGGAGTCACTACCTATTACTCGGCCAAAGCAATAAATAACAACGGAGAATATGCAAGAATTACTTATGAACTAAAATATAAAAGAGGTGAATCAAATATATTACTCAAGATCAATCTGAATATAATCTCATAATCCATCGGATCCCAGCAAACTCAACATAGCAACAACATAAGGATTACATAGGTGCCTCGATCATGTAGGGCAGCTCACGAGGACTAATTAGTGAAGCACAAGAACGGGAGGAGAACATCACATAGCTACTGGTCATGGACTCATGGTCCAAGGGAGACTACTGACGAGTCATCCGGGAGGCGTCCATGGTGGTGGAGAAGCTCCCGGTGGTGATCCTCCCCTCCGGCAGGGTGCCGGGAAGAGTTCTCCTGGTGCTCCCGATCTTGGAAGCGGCGGCGGCGGCAGAACAGAGATGGGATCGCGAAAAGAAGTCCTGTTCTGAGGGTTACGGGGAACCCTTTAAATATATGCCAAAGTAGGGCACCGGGGGAGCCTCTGGGGGGCCCAGGCGCCCCCCCGGCGCGGCCCAGGGGGGGCGCACCCACAGGGCGCCTGGAGCCCCTATCCCCCCCCCCAGGCTGCCCTTCGGACGCAGTGTTGTTTCCGGTTTGCTGATTTTTTATATAATTTTTTTGTATTTTTCTGGGCAGTTCTCGAAACGTGAAAACCTGAAATACAAAAACAGCCGAAAACAGGAACTGGCACTGGGGTGCACTGGATTAGTAAGTTAGTCCAAATATGATCAAAAGTGTATGGAAGTGTACGAATATCATAGCAATATCACGCAAAAGTGGCAGGGAGCAAGCAGAAATTATAGATACGTTTTGGACGTATCAAGCAGCCGGACGCAAAAGAAAGAAAGAGAGGATTGAAGAGCTTACTGCAGGCGGCTGGTTGCTGCGGCTGTACGGCGGCTTGCCGAAGGCCCAGCCGGAGTCGGAGACCCTGCAGTTGGAGATGTGGTTCACCAAGCGAGCTACTTCCCTGTATGGCAAGGGCTTGGTGCACGTCCGGCTGGGGTCCCGGCGCCCGCTCATGTCGCAGATTAGATGAGGGCGGCGTTGTAGCGGCAGCACTCGATGCTCTGCGAACGTGAGCAACAAATCCACGAAGACCAGGCCCTCGCCGTCCCTCATCTCCGTAGACGGCGCAATGCGATGGAGGCGCCTTCCGTGAGGGAGGCAGGCCGGGTCCTCCAGGAGTCGCGAGGCTCAGCAGGCGGACCCGGCACCCAGTCCGGCAGACAGATGAAGTCTTGCTCGGGTCGATGTTGGAGACATAGAAATACGTCTTCTGCCATTGCTTCACCGACCCCACAAGCTGCGGCGCCGGGAAGAAGTTCCTTGTCCCACTGCGTTTCACCGCAATGCACCCCCCGCACTGGGCGGGCATGCTCTGGACGGCGGTGCCGAGCTTCACGTAAAAGAGCTCGGTCCAAAGCTCTATGGTGGGGAGGATGCCGAAATATGCTTCGCAAAGGATGATGAAGGACGAGAGCGTCACCACCGTGTTCCGCGTAAGGTGGTGGCGTTGGATGTGGAAGAACTCTAGGAAGGAGCGGAAGAAACCACTCGCCGGAAGGCCGAAGCCGCACGGGAAGTGCGAGCGGAAGACAACCCGCTCACCCTGCCGTGGGGCCGGCCTGATCTCTGCCACAGGCGCCAGGCGCACGGCGACCCTGTTGGCCTGGGGCAGCTTCCGCGACCGTCGGAGGACGTCGATGTGCTCCTCCAGGACCTCGCTCCCGTCCCACTGGCCATGGTGTCGGGGAGGTGCTGGGGCGGACATGGTTCGGGCGGCTGCTCACTGCGACGCCGGCGAGATGAGCGGGAGGAAGCAAGGAAGAAGAGGGAGGATGGGGAGGAGTGAGTGCGAGAACGGTGCCAGCTCCTTTCCCCTAACCTATTTATAGGCCCGAGGCGGCGAAGCCGAGGGGACGGGCGTGGGATTATCCGCTCCACGCCCCACACGACCCCCGCCTTTTGCGCGCCTAATTCGTGCGCATTAAATGTGCATGGGAGGGTAATCGATTACCTCTGCCACTCTGGATCCGCGCGGGGACCGAGGCCCTGTAGTGGCGGGCGCCGGCCCACTGTTACGTCCCGTCACGCGCGTGGGCTGGCAGGCCGACGTGACGGGGCGGTGACGCGTGGGGAGCTGCCAACGGTCGGCGGGCCTGCTCGACTACCTGTCGACCAGGCGATGCCTTCCCCCCAAAGATTCAAAGATGACGGTTCGGCTGCCGGGGGCCGTCTCCATCAGCGCAGGGCCGGCTGCCAACAGACGGATATCTACGGAAGACGAGTGAAGGACATTGAGCCTGCCTAGGGAGGGAAGCTGTTGGAACCCCTCGGCCCTCCAGCGCCCGCCGCGGAGTTCCACCAGCTTCGGGGACTACTGTCGGAGATATTGACCATGGGTACCCTCGGCGACCACCCCTGGTATTTCAAGACAAATAACACCTGCCGGCTCCACCCTAGACGTCTGCTCATCGAGCCGCCTCCTAGGGTAGCCTGCCCTAGGAGCCGGCTGCCAGCTGGCGGCAGGGACCCAACAGGCGACGGCACCACGCAGGTGAACATGTCCTTGGAGGATCAATAAGGGCGCGTGCTGGGGGATCCCCACGCAGCAGAGGCGTGGCTACAGGTGAACATGTCCTTGGAGGATCAATAAGGGCGTGGCTATAGTGAAAGTGTACCTTACGAATATCTCCTAAGCGGCGGGTCACTATAGCCACGTTGCTCGTGACCAAGCATCGGTCAGAGGAGGCCACGATCCCACTACTCACAGATGGCCGGGCCAGCAGGCGGCTGGCCCCATTAGCCAGCGAGTAGCTCATGAACAAGCCGCCCCTGGCAGATGGCCAGGGGAGACGGCCGCCTGGTAACAGGCGTCAAATCTCGCCCTGGAAGTCCGAGCCTTATCAAGATGACAAGACAGGGCGTGGCGGCAGTGTACGGCGGGAGACGGCGGCACTGTAGCCACTTCCCTCCTGACGAGGCTGTCGTCAGCAGAGGCGCGTCTACAGTGAAAGATAATCACGCGGGTCCGCAGGCGGCGGCCCCTAGCAGGTGGGCGGTAAGGCCGGCGCCGGAAGACACTGACGGCTGGGAGCCACACCGTCGAGATTACCATTGTACCCCTGGGGGGTAGGCCTATATAAACCCCCAGGGTCCTCCATAAGGAGGGGTTAGAAGGTTACGAGATTGAACCCTACAAAAGAGATAGGAGGTGAGCTAGCCTTGTTCATCTTCTTCCTCTAGACCGCATAGCTCGAGGAGCAACCTTGTAGCTACCATAGTGACATCAGTCATGACGCGGAGCACCAGCAGAGCAGGACTAGGGGTGTTATCTCCTCGGAGAGCCCCGAACCTGGGTAAGATCCGTAGGCGTCCTAAGTTCCGCATCATCCCGCTTCCCGAGTCCGGCGACGTTCTTTTGACCCCATGCATGATAAGCCATCCGTTGGCATATGTCATTCCAAAACCCCGACAATAGGAGGTGTTGGAGTCGGGGCCAAGCAAAGGGGGTCTACAGGCTGTCCATGAGGCAGGGGGGCGCGCCCAGTAGGAGGGGGGCGCCCCCCACCCTCGTGGGCAGCCCGTGCATCTCCTGGTCCTCCCCCAGTACTCTGTGGGCTTCTTCTGGTCCAAAAACAATCTCCATTGAATTTCAGGTCAATTGGGCTCCGTTTGATATTCCTTTTCTGCGAAACCCTAAAACAGGAGAAAAACATAAACTGGCATTGGGCTCTGGGTTAATAGGTTAGTGACAAAAATCATATAAAAGTGTATAATAAAGCCCATAAAACATCCTAGAAAGATAATATAAAAGTGTATAATAAAGCCCATAAAACATCCTAGAAAGACAGAAATCAAAAAATATAGATACGTTGGAGACGTATCACACACATGAATCGGAATTTATTAGAATACTCTATGTGCTTCATTTATATCTTTTGAGCTAGATAATTTTGCTCTAGTGCTTCACTTATATATTTTTAGAGCACGGTGGTGGTTTTATTTTATAGAAATTATTGATCTCTGATGCTTCACTTATATTATTTTGAGAGTCCTTTAGAACAGCATGGTAATTTGCTTTGGCTATAAAATTAGTCCTAATATGATATAAAGTGCATTGAATACTATGAGAAGTTTTATACTTGATGATCATTTTGAGATATGAGGATGGTGATATTAGAGTCATGCTAGTAGAGTAGTTGTGAATTTGAGAAATACTTGTGTTGAGGTTTGCAAGTCCCGTAGCATGCACGTATGGTAACCGTTGTGTTGTGTGACAAATTTGAAGCATGATGTATTTCTTTGATTGTCATCCTTTGTGTGGAGGTCGGGATCGCGCGACGGTTAACTCCTACCAACCCTTCCCCTAGGAGCATGCGTGTAGTACTTTGTTTTGATGACTTGTAGACTTTTCCAATAAGTATGTGAGTTCTTTATGACTAATGTTGAGTCCATGGATTATACACACTCCCACCCTTCCACCATTGCTAGCCTCTCTAGTACCGCGCAACTTTCGCTGGTACCATGCACCCACCATATATCTTCCTCAAAACAGCCACCATATGTACCTATTATGGCATTTCCATATCCATTCCGAGATATATTGCCATGCAACTTTCCACCGATCCGTTTATTATGACTCGCTTCATCATTGTCATATTGCCTTGCATGATCATGTAGTTGACATCGTATTTGTGGCAAGGCCACCATGCATAATATTTCATACATGTCACTCTTCATTCATTGCCCATCCCGGTACACCGCCGGAGGCATCCATATAGAGTCATATTTTGTTCTAGTATCGAGTTGTAATCTTTGAGTTGTAAATAAATAGAAGTGTGATGATCATCATTATTAGAGCATTGTCCTGAAAAAAAAGCCAAAAAAAGAAAGGCCAAAAAAGGGAAGGCCCAAAAAAAAGGAAAAAAAGAGAAAAAAAGGGGACAATGCTATTATCTTTTTTCCACACTTGTGCTTCAAAGTAGCAGCATGATCTTCATGATAGAGAGTCTCTTGTTTTGTCACTTTCATATACTAGTGGGAATTTTCATTATAGAACTTGGCTTGTATATTCCAACGATGGGCTTCCTAAAATGCCCTAGGTCTTCATGAGCAAGAAAAATGGATGCGCAACCACTTAGTTTCTTTTGTTGAGCTTTCATACATTTATAGCTCAAGCGCATCCGTTGCATGGCAATCCCTACTCACTCACATTGATATCTATTGATGGGCATCTCCATAGCCCGTTGATACGCATAGTTGATGTGATACCATCTTCCTCCTTTTTTGTCTTCTCCAGAACCACCACTCTATTCCACCTATAGTGCTATATCCATGGCACACGCTCATGTATTGCGTGAAAGTTGAAAAAGTTTGAAAAAATTAAAGTATGAAACAATTGCTTGGGTGAAACCGAGGTTGTGCATGATTTGGGTATTTTGTATGACGAAGATGGAGCAGCCAAACAATGATTTTGTAGGGATGAACTTTCTTTGGCCATGTTATTTTGAGAAGACATAATTGCTTTGTTAGTATGCTTGAAGTATTATTATTCTTATGTCAATATTAAACTTTTGTCTTGAAACTTTCGGATCAGAACATTCATGCCACAATAAAGAGAAGTACATTGAAAATTACGTTAGGTAGCATTCCACATCAAAAATTCTGTTTTTATCATTTACCTACTCAAGGACGAGCAGGAATTAAGCTTTGGGATGCTTGATACGTCTCCAACATATCTATAATTTTTTATTTTTCCATGCTATTATATTATCTGTTTTGGATGTTTAATGGGCTTTAATATGCACTTCTATATTATTTTGGGGACTAATCTACTAACCAAAGGCCCAGTGCAAATTGCTGTTTTTTCCCTATTTCAGTTTTTCGCAGAAAAGGAATATCAAACGGAATCCAAACGGAATGAAACCTTCGCGAGGATCGTTTGTGGAACAAACGCAACCCAGGAGACTTGGAGTGCAAGTTTGTAACGCCACCACGCGGCCACGAGGCAGGAGGGCGCGCCCCCACCCTTGTGGGCCCTCGTAGCTCCACCGACGTACTTCTTCCGCCTATATATACTTATATACCCTGAAAACATCCAGGATCACCACGAAACCCTATTTCCACCGCCGCAACCTTCTGTACCCCGTGAGATCCCATCTTGGGGCCTTTTCCGGCGCTCCGTCG
>LR738716.1:65302402-65332358 GCA_902687465.1 Secale cereale
GGGGGCGATCACGGAGGGCTTCTACATCAACACCATAGCCTCTCCGATGATGTGTGAGTAGTTTACCACAGACCTTCGGGTCCATAGTTATTAGCTAGAAGGCTTTTTCTCTCTCTTTGGATCTCAATACGAAGTTCTCCTTGATCTTCTTGGAGATCTATTCGATGTAATACTTTTTGCGGTGTGTTTGTTGAGATCCGATGAATTGTGGATTTATGACCAAGATTATCTATGAACAATATTTGGTTCTTCTCTAAATTCTTATATGCATGATTTAATATTCTTGCAAGTCTCTTCGAATTAACAGTTTGGTTTGGCCTACTAGATTGATCTTTCTTGCAATGGGAGAAGTGCTTAGCTTTGGGTTCAATCTTGTGGTGTCCTTTCCCAATAACAGCAGGGGCAGCAAGGCACGTACTGTATTGTTGCCATCGAGGACAAGAAGATGGGGTTTATATCATATTGCTTGAGTTTATCCCTTTACATCATGTCATCTTTCTTAATGCGTTACTCTGTTCTTATGAACTTAATACTCTAGATGCATGCTGGATAGCGGTCGATGTGTGGAGTAATAGTAGTAGATGCAGAATCGTTTCGGTCTACTTGTCACAGAGTTGATGCCTATATACATGATCATGCCTAGATATTCTCATAACAATGCTCTTTTCTATCAATTGCTCGACAGTAATTTGTTCACCCACTGTAAAATATGCTATCTTGAGGGAACCCACTAGTGAAACCTATGGCCCCCGGGTCTATTCTCCATCATATTAGTTTCCCATCAACTTGCCAATTTCTGTCGCCGTTCTTTTATTTTGCAATCTTTACTTTTCAATCTATACAACAAAAATACCAAAAATATTTACCTTATTATCTCTATCAGATCTCACTTTTGCAAGTGGCCGTGAAGGGATTAACAAATCGTTTATCGCGTTGGTTGCAAGGTTCTAAATTGTTTGCGCACGTACTAGGGATTTGCGTGTAGTCTCCTACTGGATTGATACCTTGGTTCTCGAAAACTAAGGAAAATACTTACGCTACTTTGCTGCATCACACTTTCCTCTTCAAGGGAAAACCAACGCATGCTCAAGAGGTAGCAGGGATACCAATTAAATGGCAAGCCTTGTCAAGACAAGCAAGAGAAAAATGATCTTCACCACAAAAGAGTGCACTAAGATGTAATTATATAATATCTGCACTCAAGACACACACCTTTACGGAGCCACCAAAGAAATAATACAAGAAAGAAAAGGTGGACGTGAAAGAAAGTATATCATCTAGAGATGTAATTTCTCTCAAGTGTATAAGGTTCTAGCTGGATGAAAAGATGATATCAATCCACAAAGAAGGATGTACACATGAAATTGTTTCAACACGAAGGAACAAGATATCCACAAGGAAGTCATAAATATACCAATAAGATATTTGCTTAAAAGCATAGCACATGGCTAGATATGGTCTTATTGTATATAAATGAATTCCAACCACACGAACATCAAAGACATCACAACTAGCAACAAGAGATCATTGTTGTGATGCTTTGAGAAAGGAAAAAAGTATCACAAGAAAGAATGAATTACATGCCTTGATACAACCTACACAAGGTTGATGCAAGAAATGTGTGCATGAAGTAGATGACGGTACTTGTTAGCAAGATACCATTGGAAGGATGTAGTAGATACCAATTGAAGGTAGATAGTAGTCCATTGATCATGCTAGCTTGACTCCAATAAGCACATGGTGACAACACCTTCCTTTTGAGAGAGCCGAGCATCCAACGCATCTCCAATTGTTCCTAGAGCAACAACACAAACTAAATGGTACCCAAACTCATTGGGACCAAAGAGTTAAAAACACCAATACATAGGACAAACTCCACAAACTATAGGAGCTTAGCTGGGGCACTCCAGTACCTTACTTTGACACGACCGGACCTTTCATATGTTGTCCAGCAAGTTTGCTTATTCATGCATGATCCTCGGGACTCCCACTTCCAGTTGATTAAACGCATCCTACGCTATCTCCGTGGCACCACTCATCTCGGCTTACAACTCTACTGTTCATCCTCGCATGACTTGATAGCATATTTTGACGCCGATTGGGCGGTTTCCCCCGATACTCGCAAATCCACCTCTGGTTTTTGTGTTTTCTTGGGCGATAATGATGTATCTTGGTCTTCCAAGCGACAACATACGGTCTCTCGATCCAGCGCCAAGGTCGAATACCGGGCAGTCGCCAACTGCGTGGCAGAGTCTTGTTGGCTTGGTCAGCTCATGACCGAGCGACATCACCCACCATTCCGGGCTACTGTGGTCCCTATGTGAGTAATACAAATTGTGTTGTGTGCGGCTTCTCATCTCATTCAACTTTCATGCGTCTCCAAGCCAACACCTGCCGCTGCCACGTCCAAACTGGTGTGGGCTTCTTGTTGTGCGTCAACTCAACTCAAATAAGGGTCAGTCTCTTTCTTTCTTTCTATTGGCCTGGCAGGTCCCAAATTAACGAACGTACTACAAAGTACAAAGGGATTCGTATAGATCACGGTAGCTGTACGTGATAAAAGTGAACAAACCGGGGAAACATAGCAGAAGCTCGATCCATTGGCAGCACGACACAAAATCGGGCAGGGTTCAAGGGGATGGTGTTCGCCGTGCCCACGGACGTCTTGGCGGACATCTTGAGCATTAAATGTAGCTAATATTTGAGTGTGTTTGATGAATGGATCAATGATTAAGCATAATGGGCTAGGGATAACTTTCTTTAGCATTGATATTTTCAAAAACATGGTTGCTTGTTGATATTCTTGAGTATTAATGTCTTCATATCAAATTATAGACTATTGCTTTGAATCTTCCAAGTCCAAATGTCCATGCTACAAAAGAAAAGAGTATATGATGTATATGATAAGCAGCATTCCACATCAAAAATTCCATGTTTCAATTGCTACTTTATCACGATGAGATTTATGACAAAGAGTTGTTGTTATGATGCTAGGAAAAGTGATTAAAAATTATCATTGATCAAACTTATGCACTTTGCTAGCATTCACACTTCATAAATTATATCTTTTATCATTTACCTACTCGATGACGAGTAGGAACTAGGCTTGGGATGCTGATATGTCTTCAGCCACTAGTAAAGGAACGTCCTTTAGTCTCGGTTGGATAGGGCCTTTAGTCCCGGTTCACCAACCGGGACTAATAAATCAGGAGTAAACACCCCCGCCCTTTAGTCCCAATTGGCCACGACTCAGGACTATATCCCTTCCACGTGGCCGACAGCGCGCGCCAGGGGCTGGGGCCTTTAGTCTCGCTTGATGACACCAATCGGGACTAAAGGTTTAGTGGTTTCGGGTTTGAGGGTTTTAGTGTTTATGGTTTATTTTTTCTTTTAATTTTGTGTTTTCCATTTAATTCTTTTTGTTTTCAAATATATTTTACGCTACTATATATGGAGCAGGTCATACCAACGGACCGCATATTAGCACTTCAAAAGGAAATGGCGGGATTTTTTCTTGAGCAAGTCATAGATCCCAAAGGAGAATATCATTTCACCTAATGCCTGCATGTAATGATCTGCAAATTGTAGGAGAAATTGTATATACCAAATTGTGTGTGCGTGCGCGTGCGCGTGTGTGTATGCATGGTTCTACGAGAAAGTCTATTATATATGTATATATGTACGATGTACGTGTGCAATATGTAGCAGCATAAAATATGTTCGAAATTAAAAAGAATTTAATGGAAAATACAAAATTAAAAGCAAAAGTAAACCATAAACCCCTAGATCCTTAAAACCCTGAACCCTTTTGTCCCGGTTGGTGGACTAAAGGTACCAAGCCCTCGGCGCGGGCAGCCGGCCACGTGGTGAGCCTTTAGTTCCTGGTCGTGGCCAACCGAACTAAAGGGGGGAGGGGAGGTGGGGCTGGGGGTTTTAGTCCTAATTTATTAGTCACAGTTGATGAACCGGGAGGATGAATTCGGGACTAAAGGCACTATTTTTTTGCGAGAAAATTTCAATCTATTCATGTTTAATCATGACAGTATAACTTAATACCAGAAATAATAGAAATTACATCCAGATTCTTAGACCACCTAGCAACGACTATCAGCACTGACCTGAGCCGAAGACGCGCCGCCGTCATCACCCCTGCATCGCCGGAGTCGGGCACAACTTATTGTAGTAGACAGTCGGGAAGTCGTCGTGGTAAAGCCCCGTAGGACCAGCGCACCAGAATAGCAACCGTCGGGACTAATGGCCAATCCTTAACTGGTGCTCGTACACACGCATGGCCCGTCGGGATCGACGCAATTGACGTACGCGTGGGTGCATTGTTGCATCCATGTAACACATATGGTAAGCAATTCAAACAATTAAAAAAAACACCACCGGCACGCTGTCTTCATACGTCCCCAAGCCAACACCTGCCGCTGCGACGTCGAAACTGGTGTGGGCCTCTTCTTGTGCGTCAACTCAACTCAAGTTAGGGTCGGTCTCTTTCTTTCTTTCTTTTATTAGGCATGGCATGTCCCAAATTACCGAACGTACTACAAAGTACAAAGGGATTCGTATAGATCACGGTAGCTGTACGTGATAAAAGTGAACAAACCGGGGAAACATAGCACAGCAGAAGCTCGATTCATCGGCGGCACGACACAAAATCGGGCAGGGTTCAAGGCGATGGTGTCCGCTGTGCCCACGGACGTCTTGGCGGACATCCTGGCGCGGCTGCCCACCAACGCCCGCCGTCGTGTCCGCCTCGTCTGCCGGCTCTGGCGCAACCTAGTCGACGAGTGGGCGCCCGTGGACATGCGGAGGCGGGACAAGATCCTCGTCGTAGAGAGCCTGGGGTCCAAGGACGTTGTCCACGTCGTGTCGCCGGAGGGGAGCCGCGCGGAGCTGTGGCGCGAGCTAGATGACAACACGGCCTACCTCTACAGACGCATGAACGTGGTCGGCACCTGCAACGGCCTCGTCTGCCTCTGCGATGACAGGGAGCCAGGCGGCGCCATCACGCTGGTTAACCCGTCGACGGGCGATGAGCTCTGCCTCCCGCCGCTGCCGACGACAAGCTCTTCCATGGAGTTGCGCCCAAGCTTTGTCCGCAACAGCTGGCACCTGCAGTACGCCTTTTGGCGCCACCCGGAAACGGGGCGGTACATGGTCGTGCACGTCCCATGGAGCTACGAGCGGTTCTGGGAGCCAGGCACGGTGCAGATGTTCACTCTGGGGGAAGCGTCGTGGCGGGACATGCACACCGGCCCCGACGCAAAGTGCAGCCTCGGCCTCTCTAGCCTCGCCATCATCGACGCCACGCTTTACTGGCTCACGGAGAACGCCGACGGGAAGATCTGGTCGTTCGACCTAGACCACGACCGCGTCACGTGCATCGAGCCTCTGCCCGTCCCAGCGAAATCGTCCTGCTGCCGCCTGGCAAAGGTGCACGGGATGCTGGGCGTTGCAGTCGCCGGTGCCGGCGGCTCGACGGCGGTGTGGGTGCTGGAGGTGGACGCGACGTGGAGGCTCCGGTTCCTCATGGAGGCGCATGGGCCGCGCCAGCTAGCGATGCCGCACTTCGCGCACGGCGACTACATCATGACACACGGACGACGGGATGAAAACTGTTACTTGCACCGGCACAAGACGCAGACGGGCGTGGAGCAGGTCCTTCAGATCGGGCAGCAGGACGGAGAGGAGGTGACTCGTCTCGAGCACGATATCTACCGAACGTTCGCCTACGTCGAGACGAAGGAGCAGCTCAGTGTTTACTGCGCGGCTCTGGTGACCAAGCGCCGTAGAAGTCAATGTACTATTGTATGAGCAGCGCTATAGGAAGTTAGGAACGACAGCTTATGCGCGATATCTTATCTACAGGATGGCGTCAGGCAAAAGGAATGCAAGCTAGGATGATAGTGCGATGCTCGGTCTTCATACTTGAGTTGTCTTTGAGTTGGGGAGAGTCTTTTATCACAGTTGACTGATTTTAGCTCTTGTTTCAGTCACAGCTATTGTACTAGATGATACGTCAGACATCAAATAGCTTCGATTTGCATTATCCGTAGGACACCTTATATGTATCAAAATTAAAAAGATGAAAAAAGATGTACAATCCAATTTCTCGATTCAATAGAAGCCCAAAGAGATGCATATGGTACCGAAATAAGAATAGGATAGATATGTCAAAAGTAGGTCTGATTACACCTATTCCTAATCCTAAATGGAATGTAAGGACGTAGGGATTTCCCTTCTCATAATAAGAATGTGCACGGTCTGGTTCAGTATGGAATGAACTTATAATCTGATGATCGAGTCGATTCCATGATTATAAGTTCATAACCCTAGCGCCCATTCCCATTTTGAGCGAAACAGATCTACTAATTCTTTTATTCCAGTTAGTAAGAGGGATCTCGAACTAAGAAATAGACCTAGTAGCTAAAAGAGGGTATCCTGAGCAATTGCAAGAATGGGGTGTTGGAAATATGCCCTAGAGGCAATAATAAATTGGTTATTATTATATTTCCTTGTTCACGATAATCGTTTATTATCCATACTAGAATTGTATTGAAAGGAAACTCAGATACATGTGTGGATACATAGACAAACACCATGTCCCTAGTAAGCCTCTAGATGACTAGCTCGTTGATCAATAGATGGTTACGGTTTCCTGACCATGGACATTGGATGTCGTTGATAACGGGATCACATCATTAGGAGAATGATGTGATGGACAAGACCCAATCCTAAGCCTAGCACAGATCGTGTAGTTCGTATGCTAAAGCTTTTCTATATGTCAAGTATCTTTTCCTTAGACCATGAGATTGTGCAACTCCCGGATACCGTAGGAATGCTTTGGGTGTACCAAACGTCACAACGTAACTGGGTGACTATAAAGGTGCACTACAGGTATCTCCGAAAGTGTCTGTTGGGTTGGCACGAATCGAGACTGGGATTTGTCACTCCGTATGACGGAGAGGTATCTCTGGGCCCACTCGGTAGGACATCATCATAATGTGCACAATATGTGATCAAGGAGTTGATCACGGGATGATGTGTTACGGAACGAGTAAAGAGACTTGCCGGTAACGAGATTGAGCAAGGTATTGGTATACCGACGATCGAATCTCGGGCAAGTGCTATACCGATAGACAAAGGGAATCGTATACGGGATTGATTGAATCCTTGACATCGTGGTTCATCCGATGAGATCATCGTGGAACATGTGGGAGCCAACATGGGTATCCAGATCCCGCTGTTGGTTATTGGCCGGAGAGTTGTCTCGGTCATGTCTACATGGTTCCCGAGCCCGTAGGGTCTACACACTTAAGGTTCGATGACGCTAGGGTTATAGGGAAAGTATGTACGCGGTTACTGAATGTTGTTCGGAGTCCCGGATGAGATCCCGGACGTCACGAGGAGTTCCGGAATGGTCCGGAGGTAAAGATTCATATATGGGAAGTCCTGTTTTGGTCACCGGAAAAGTTTCGGGCGATATCGGTAATGTACCGGGACCACCGGGAGGGTCCCGAGGGTCCACCAGGTGGGGCCACCAGCCCCAGAAGGCTGCGTGGGCTAAGTGTGGGAGGGGACCAGCCCCAAGGGGGCTGGTGCGCCCCCCCACCAAGGTCCAGGGCGCCTCCAAGAGGGGAAGGGGGCAAACCCTAGGGCAGATGGGCCCTAGGGCCCAATAGTGGTGCGCCTCCCCCTCTCCCCCCCTTGGCCGCCCCCCTAGATGGGATCTAGGGCTGGCCGCACCCCTAGGGGTGGGAAACCCTAAAGGGGGCGCAGCCCCCCCTTCCCCCTATATATATGTGAGGTTTTGGGGCTGCTAGACACACGAGAACGTCTCCCTCTTGGCGCAGCCCTACCCCACTCCCTCCTCGTCTCTTGCAGCGCTTGGCGAAGCCCTGCTGGAGTCCCGCGCTCCTCCACCACCACCACGCCGTCGTGCTGCTGTTGGATGGAGTCTTCCCCAACCTCTCCCTCTCTCCTTGCTGGATCAAGGCGTGGGAGACGTCACCGGGCTGCACGTGTGAAGAACGCGGAGGCACCGTCCTTTCGGTGCTAGGATCTTCGGCGATCTGAATCGCGGCGAGTACGACTCCATCAACCGCGTTCTTGAACGCTTCCGCTTAGCGATCTACAAGGGTATGTGGATCCAACTCTCCTCTCGTAGATGTGCATCTCCTAGATTGATCTTGGTGAGCGTAGGAAAATTTTTGTTTCCCATGCAACGTTCCCCAACAGTGGTATCAGAGCTAGGATCTTGCGTAGATGCTTTCACGAGTAGAACACAAAAGGGTTTGTGGACGTTGATGTTTAGATTGCTTCCCTCCTTAGTCTTTCTTGATTCAGCGGTATTATGGGATGAAGCGGCCCGGACCAACTTTACATGTCCACGTACATGAGACCGGTTCCATCGACAGACATGTGACTTTTGTTGTATAAGATGGCTGGCGGGTGTCTGTCTCTCCTATCTTAGTTGAATCGGAACAGAACAAGGCGGTCCTTGTAGAAGGTTAAATAGCAACTTAAATATCACCGTTGTGGCTTTGCGTAGGTAAGAAGCGTTCTTGCTAGATACCCATAGCAGCCACGTAAAACATGCAACAACAAATTAGAGGACGTCTAACTTGTTTTTGCAGGGTATGTATGTGATATGATATGGCCAATGACATGATGAGATATATTTGATGTATGAGATGATCATGTTGTAATAGTTAATATCGACTTGCATGTCGATGTATACGGCAACCGGCAGGAGCCATAGGGTTGTCTTTAATTTTTGTATGACCTGCGTGTCAATCATTAAGCGCTATGTAATGCTTTACTTTATCGCTAAACGGTAGCAATAGTAGTAAGAGCATGGTGGGCGCGCGACAACCCCGATGGCGACACGATGATGGACATCATGATGATGGGGATCATGGTGTTACGCCGGTGACGATGGAGATCATGCCGGTGCTTTGGAGATGGAGATCAAAAGCACGAGTTGATGGCCATATCATGTCACTTATGATTTGCATGTGATGTTAATCCTTTTATGCATCTTATTTTGCTTAGGACGACGGTAGCATTATAAGATGATCCCTCACTAAAATTTCAAGATAAAATTGTGTTCCCCCCGAGTGTGCGTCGTTGCGAAGGTTCGTCGTTTCGAAGCACCACGTGATGATCGGGTGTGATAGACTCTACGTTCGCATACAACGGGTGCAAGCCAGTTTTGCACATGCAGAACACTCGGGTTAGACTTGACGAGCCTAGCATGTACAGACATGGCCTCGGAACACGGAAGACCGAAAGGTCGAGCATGAGTCATATAGTAGATATGATCAACATGTTGATGTTCACCATTGACACCACCTCATCTCACGTGATGATCGGACTTGGGTTGGTGAATTTGGATCATGTCACGCTCGAATGACCGGAGGGATGTCAATTTGAGTGGGAGTTATAATTAATTTGATTAGGTAATAACTCACTTATCATGAACAATAGTCTAAAATGTCTTTGCAAATTTATGTTGTAGATGGCTCGCGCAGGAGTTCCCCTGAATTTTAATGCGTTCCTAGAGAAAGCTAAACTGAAAGATGATGGGAGCAACTTTGTGGACTGGCTCCGCAATCTGAGGATCATCCTCACAGCTGCCCAAAAGGTTTATGTCCTAAATGCACCGCTAGGTCAACCCCCCGCTCCTGGAGCCTCTGCGGACGATATGAACGTCTGGCAGACGCGTTCGGATGACTATTCGATAGTACAATGATACAGGGTGGAACCCTAGTCAGCGGATCTTTCACGTTTGGAGGTTGGCACACGATGAACACGGGGAATCACAAGGGAAAGATGGGGGAAACACAAGAGGAAAACACTCAATCAACACGAAAGCAATCACACAAATGCTAGATTCGCGATACAAGGTTGAGATCCATGATCCAAAGTCAACAACGGTGATACAGATAGTCTTCTCCGTGAGGAGGTCTTGGAATCCCGTGGGATCTTCCCGTTAGGGGTCTTGAATCCAGAGGTGGATCTTCTCCGTAGAGGCGCACCGGTCTCGTGGGAGAAATCCACACAAGTGTCAAATGAGCTAAACCACAGCTAACCCTAAACGGAATGAGGAGAGGAGTATATATAGTCTACGGGGCGAATGGGTACATGGGCCTCGGCCCAGGGGGCTGCACGCAGGCAGATCAGGGGCCGGATGTCCGGGCGGCGGCCCGGATGTCCGGGTCTTCGAGGGGTGCCGGACGTCCGGGGCGAGGAGCCGGATGTCCGGGCTGGGGCGGTCTGGTCTCGGGCGCTCTCTGGACAGAGGCGCCGGATTTCCGGGCGCGGGGCCGGATGTCCGGGCCGTGCCTGGCCGGATGTCCGGGCCCTGGCCGGATGTCCGGGCCCTGTAGCCTTGGCTGCTGTTGGCCTTCTGTGGGTGAATGCCCAGGGGCCGGATGTCCGGGCCAGGGGGCCGGATGTCCGGGTCCTGGAGCTCTCTTCTGCTCTTCTCGATGCATTGGCTCGTCCATGAACTTGAGGACTCGTCCATCTTCACGCCCCTCTCCGATGTGGTCTTCTTCACACCTGAGCACACACAACACGTCCGTCTGAGGTAGCGACCATGTCTCGCAAGATTTGTATGGAAGTAGGGCTAGGAGTGACGTCACCTCGGTCTCGGGAGCTCTAGTCCTTGGTCCTTTGGGCACTTGTTGAGGTGAAGGAGGGTCCATGGGGATGGCCCTAGGATACACCGTATCAGATGGTGGTTATCGTTTTGGAGGAAGTCGACTTTGACGATCCGACTACGAACGTGCGAGGACGTCGCGCCTTAGCAATCGCTAAACCAACTCCGAGAGGTTGTTGACCACGCCGGAGCACGATCAACCTGACCACGAAGGTCTGTTTCCTGCAGGCAAACGAAGAACAAGCAAGAAACTAAGATTGCAATCTGGATATTGCGAATATAAGAGGAAAGCTTTATTGATCAAGGTGGGGTTCTGTGACGCCTTGGTCTGGTCGTTGAACACAAACGAAGTACGCGAAGTTGCAGCTATGGCGAACTTTTAATCTAAACAAAACCCAAAGTCTAAACGACGCCCTAAGGGCTGTATATATGAGGGAAAGAGGGGGGAATTTCGTGGCCCTTGGTGGAGGGGTCCGAAACCAACCCTAACTCTTGTTTCCCCACACATACGGACTCTAAAAATAGCCTATACTCAAGTATTTCGAAATTACATGGGCCTGGCCCAATAATAAGGTGACGCAACACCTAAAATAGCCTCTGGACGAAATTTATGAAGTGGCATCTTGTATATTTCGTCCAAGGCTTCTCGCACTCATTATGGTGGCTTCAAAGTCCTGAAATCATCCATTGTAACTCCATTCTTGTCCCCCTTGCGCATGCCATCATCTCCATGCTTGATCTTGCTCCAATGTTCATCCTTCTTGTCCAAGCTAGGCCCTTCATTTGTAAGCAAGACAAATGTATCCAATTTAGGCAGCATCATATTCTCATGAACATTAGATTCATTACCAAGAAACGAAAGTACCTGGTAATTTAATTGGCGTGCGCGAGCTCTAGTAATTGGTCCTGTATATGTGTCAGTTGGAGCTGTGGGTGTAACCTTGTTAGTGATGTCCTCATCAGCCAATGACATGATGAGATATATTTGATGTATGAGATGATCATGTTGTAATAGTTAATATCGACTTGCATGTCGATGCATACGGCAACCGGCAGGAGCCATAGGGTTGTCTTTAATTTTTGTATGACCTGCGTGTCAATCATTAAGCGCTTTGTAATGCTTTACTTTATCGCTAAACGGTAGCAATAGTAGTAAGAGCATGGTGGGCGCGCGACAACCCCGATGGCGACACGATGATGGAGATCATGATGATGGGGATCATGGTGTGGCGCCGGTGACGATGGAGATCATGCCGGTGCTTTGGAGATGGAGATCAAAAGCACGAGTTGATGGCCATATCATGTCACTTATGATTTGCATGTGATGTTAATCCTTTTATGCATCTTATTTTGCTTAGGACGACGGTAGCATTATAAGATGATCCTTCACTAAATTTCAAGATAAAATTGTGTTCCCCCCGAGTGTGCGCCGTTGCGAAGGTTCGTCGTTTCGAAGCACCACGTGATGATCGGGTGTGATAGACTCTACGTTCGCATACAACGGGTGCAAGCCAGTTTTGCACATGCAGAACACTCGGGTTAGACTTGACGAGCCTAGCATGTACAGACATGGCCTCGGAACACGGAAGACCGAAAGGTCGAGCATGAGTCATATAGTAGATATGATCAACATGAATATGTTCACCATTGACACCACCTCATCTCACGTGATGATCGGACTTGGGTTGGTGGATTTGGATCATGTCACGCTCGGATGACCAGAGGGATGTCAATTTGAGTGGGAGTTATAAGTAATTTGATTAGTTAAACTCACTTATCATGAACAATAGTCTAAGTTGCCTTTGCAAATTATGTTGTAGACCAATAACTGCGTTGTAGCTCCCTGTTTAATACGATCCTAGAGAAAGACTAAGTTGAAAGAGATTGTAAGCAAGGATGCGGACTGGGTCCGTAGTCCGAGGAGTGTCCTCACTGCTGCATAGAAAGCTTACGTCTTTGATGCACCGCTCAATGTGCAAACCCCTACAACGTTGTCTGTGGATGTTGTGAACACCTGAGAGACACGTCCTGATGACTACTTGATAGTTTAGTGCACCATACTTTACGGCTTAGAATCGGGATTCCAATGACGTTTTGAAACGCCATAGAACATATGAGATGTTCTAAGAGCTGAAATTGGGATTTCAGGCTCATGCCCGTGTTGAGAGGTATGAGACCTCTGACAAGTTCTTTTGCCAAAAAGATGGAGGAGAATGGCTCAACTAATGAGCATGTGCTCAGAATGTCTGGGTGCTGAAATCACTTGAACCAAGTGGGAGTTAATCTTCCAGGTGAGATAGTGGTTGATGGAATTCTCTAGACACTATCACCAAGCTACTAGAACTTCGTGATGAACTATGACATGCAAAGGATGGTGATAATCCCGGTGCTGTCAGCGGTTCTTAGTACCGCAAAAGTAGAGATCAAGAAGGAGCATCAAGTGTTGATGGTTTAACAAGACCACTGGTTTCAAAAGGGTAAGGGCTTGAAGGGAAACTTCATGAATGGCAAACCTGTTGTCGCTCTGATGAAGGAACCCATGGTTGAACCCAAACCTCGAGACTAAGTGCTTCTATTGTAAGGGGAACGGTCACATGGTAGCGGAACCACCCCAAATACATGGTAGATATGATAGCTGGCAACTTCAACAAAGTATATTTGATATACGTGTTATTGATGTGTACCTTAGTAGTACTCCTTGTAGCACCTGGGTATTGGATACCGGTTCAGTTGCTATTATTAGTGACTTGAAGCAAAAGCTACGGACTGAACGGAGACTAGCTAAGGGCGAGGTGACGATGTGTGTTGGAAGTGTTTCCAAGGTTGATGAGATCACCATCGCACACTTCCTCTATTTTCGAGATTAGTGTTGAACCTAGATAAATGTTATCAGGTGTCTACGTTGAGCATGAAAATGATTAGATCATGTTCATCGCAATACGGTTATTCATTTAAGTTAGAGAATAATGGTTATTCTGTTTACATGAATAATACCTTTATGGTCATGCACCCAATGGTTCGTTGAATCTCGATCATGGTAATACACATAATGATAATATTAATGCCAAAAGATGTAGAGTTAATAATGATAGTACCACTTTCTTGTGGCACTGCCGCTTAGGTCATTTTGGCATAAAATGCATGAAGAAACTCCATGCTGATGGACGTTTGGAGTCACTTGATTTTGAATCGCTTGACACATGCGAGCCATGCCTCATGGGCAGGATGACTGAGATCTCGTTTTCAGGTACAATGAAACGGGTAAGTGACTTATTGGAAATCATACATGCTGATGTATGTGATCCAATGAGAATTAAGGCGTGTGCTGGATATCGTTATTTTCTCATCTTCACTGACGATTTGAGTAGATATGGTATATTTACTTAATGAAGCAAAAGTCTGAAACGTTTGAAAGGTTCAAAAATTTCAGAGTGAAGATTAAGAATCATCATAACAAGAAGATCATGTTCCTACGATCTGATCAAGGGGATATTATCTGAATTATGAGTTTGGCAATCACTTAAGACATTGTGGAATTGTTTTGCAGTTGAAGTCCCCTGGAACACCACAGCGTAATGGTGTGTCCGGACATCATAATCGAACCTTATGAGATATGGTGCGATCTATGGTGTATCTTACCGATCTGCCGCTGTTATTTTGAGGTTATGCATTAGAGACAGCTGCATTCACTTTAGATAGGGCACCATCTAAGTCCGTTGAGACGACGTCGTATGGTTTGGCAAGAAACCAAAGTTGTCGTTTTCTTAAATGTTTGGGGCTGCGATGCTTATGGCTTCAGCCAGGAAAAGCTCGAACCCAAAGCGGACAAATACATCTTCATGGAATACCCACTGGTAACGGTTGGGTATACCTTCTATCTCAGATCCAAGGACAAAAATGTTTGTCGCTAAGAATGGGTTCTTTCTCGAGAAGGAGTTTCTCTCGAAAGAATTGAGTGGGAGGAAGATAGAACTTGATGAGGTTGTCAAACCCTCACTTCAACCGGAGAGTAGTGCAACACAGAAAGATGTTTCTGTGGAACCTACGCCAGTTGAAGAGGATACTAATGATAGTGATCATGAAGCTCCAGATCAAGTTGCTATCGAACCTCGTGGGTCGACAAGGATGTGTACTACTCCTGAGTGGTACGGTGATCCTGTCTTAGAGGTCATGTTGTTGGACAACGATGAACCTACGAACTATGGAGAAGCGATGGTGGGCCCATATTCCGACAAATGGTTAGAAGCCGATAAATCCGAGATAGGATCCATGTATCAAAACAAAGTATGGACTTTGGTGGACTTGCCTGATGATTGACAAGCCATTGAGATAAATGTATCTTTAAGAAGAAGACGGACGTGGACGGTAATGTCACCGTCTATGAAGCTCGACTTGTGGCAAAGAGTTTTTCACAAGTTCAAGGAGTTGACTACGATGAGATTTTCTCACCCGTAGCGATGCTTAAGTCCGTCGGAATCATGTTAGCATTAGCTGCATTTATGAAATCTGGCAGATGGATGACAAAACAAGTTTCCTTACCAGTTTTCGTAAGGAAAGGTGGTATATGATACAATCAGAAAGGTTTTGTCGATCCTAAGGATGCTAAAAGATATGCTAGCTCCAGCGATCCTTCTATGGACTAGAGCAAGCATCTCGGATTCGGAATATACGCTTTGATGGAGTGATCAAAGTTTTTGGGTTTATACTAAGTTTGTTAGAAACTTGTATTTACAATAAAGTGAGTGGGAGCACTACAACATTTCTGATAAGTATATGTGAATGACATATTGTTGATCCGAAATGATGTTGAATTTCTGGAAAGCATAAAGGGTTGTTTGAAAGGTGCTTTTCAAAGGAAGACCTAGATAAAGCTGCTTACATAATTGGGCATCAAGATCTATAGAGATAGATCAAGACGCCTGATGATACTTTCAAAAGGAACACACACTTTTGACATGATTTTGAAGGAGTTCAAAATAGGTCAGTCAAAGAAGGAGTTCTTGCCTGATTTGTAAGGTGTGAAGTTGAGTAAGACTCAAAGCTTGACCACGGCAGAAGAAAGAGGAAGGACGAAGGTCGTCCCCTATGGTTTTGTCATAGGCTCTATACGATATGCCATGCTAAGTACCGCACCTGATGTGTGCCTTGCCACATGTCTGGCAAGAGGGTACAAAGGTGATCCAGGAGTGGATCACTAGATAGTGGTCAAAATTATCCTTAGAGGAATAAGGAAATGTTTCTCGGTTATGGAGGTGATAAAGAGTTCGACGTAAAGAGTTACGTCGATGCAAGCTTAACACCTATCCGGATAACTCTAAGTGGAGATATCGGATACGTATAATGGAGCAACAGTTTGGAATAGCTCCAAGTGGAACGTGGTAGCAGCATCTACGATATGACATAAAGTTTTGCGAAGTACATAGGGATCTGAATGTTGCAGACCCGTTGACTACAACCTCTCTCACAAGCATAACATGATCAAACACAGAACTCATTGAGTGTTAATCACATATTGATGTGAACTAGATTACTGACTCTAGTAAACTCTTTGGATGTTGGTCACATGATGATGTGACCTGTGAGTGTTAATCACATGGCGATGTGAACTAGATTATTGACTCTAGTGCAAGTGGGAGACTGTTGGAAATATGCCCTAGAGGCAATAATAAATTGGTTATTATTATATTTCCTTGTTCACGATAATCGTTTATTATCCATACTAGAATTGTATTGAAAGGAAACTCAGATACATGTGTGGATACATAGACAAACACCATGTCCCTAGTAAGCCTCTAGATGACTAGCTCGTTGATCAATAGATGGTTACGGTTTCCTGACCATGGACATTGGATGTCGTTGATAACGGGATCACATCATTAGGAGAATGATGTGATGGACAAGACCCAATCCTAAGCCTAGCACAGATCGTGTAGTTCGTATGCTAAAGCTTTTCTATATGTCAAGTATCTTTTCCTTAGACCATGAGATTGTGCAACTCCCGGATACCGTAGGAATGCTTTGGGTGTACCAAACGTCACAACGTAACTGGGTGACTATAAAGGTGCACTACAGGTATCTCCGAAAGTGTCTGTTGGGTTGGCACGAATCGAGACTGGGATTTGTCACTCCGTATGACGGAGAGGTATCTCTGGGCCCACTCGGTAGGACATCATCATAATGTGCACAATATGTGATCAAGGAGTTGATCACGGGATGATGTGTTACGGAACGAGTAAAGAGACTTGCCGGTAACGAGATTGAGCAAGGTATCGGTATACCGACGATCGAATCTCGGGCAAGTGCTATACCGATAGACAAAGGGAAACATATACGGGATTGATTGAATCCTTGACATCGTGGTTCATCCGATGAGATCATCGTGGAACATGTGGGAGCCAACATGGGTATCCAGATCCCGCTGTTGGTTATTGGCCGGAGAGTTGTCTCGGTCATGTCTACATGGTTCCCGAGCCCGTAGGGTCTACACACTTAAGGTTCGATGACGCTAGGGTTATAGGGAAAGTATGTACGCGGTTACCGAATGTTGTTCGGAGTCCCGGATGAGATCCCGGACGTCACGAGGAGTTCCGGAATGGTCCGGAGGTAAAGATTCATATATGGGAAGTCCTGTTTTGGTCACCGGAAAAGTTTCGGGCGATATCGGTAATGTACCGGGACCACCGGGAGGGTCCCGGGGGTCCACCAGGTGGGGCCACCAGCCCCAGAAGGCTGCGTGGGCTAAGTGTGGGAGGGGACCAGCCCCAAGGGGGCTGGTGCGCCCCCACACCAAGGTCCAGGGCGCCTCCAAGAGGGGAAGGGGGCAAACCCTAGGGCAGATGGGCCCTAGGGCCCAATAGTGGTGCGCCTCCCCCTCTCCCCCCCTTGGCCGCCCCCCTAGATGGGATCTAGGGCTGGCCGCACCCCTAGGGGTGGGAAACCCTAAAGGGGGCGCAGCCCCCCCTTCCCCCTATATATATGTGAGGTTTTGGGGCTGCTAGACACACGAGAACGTCTCCCTCTTGGCGCAGCCCTACCCCTCTCCCTCCTCGTCTCTTGCAGCGCTTGGCGAAGCCCTGCTGGAGTCCCGCGCTCCTCCACCACCACCACGCCGTCGTGCTGCTGTTGGATGGAGTCTTCCCCAACCTCTCCCTCTCTCCTTGCTGGATCAAGGCGTGGGAGACGTCACCGGGGTGCACGTGTGAAGAACGCGGAGGCACCGTCCTTTCGGTGCTAGGATCTTCGGCGATCTGAATCGCGGCGAGTACGACTCCATCAACCGCGTTCTTGAACGCTTCCGCTTAGCGATCTACAAGGGTATGTGGATCCAACTCTCCTCTCGTAGATGTGCATCTCCTAGATTGATCTTGGTGAGCGTAGGAAAATTTTTGTTTCCCATGCAACGTTCCCCAACATGGGGTTCATTGATATTCATGGTATAGTAGATGCTATCACACATACAGTCATACTCAATTCGATGTAATTTTTTGATCTTAAAGGGGATCTTCTATAATTTCACACATAAGGGGTTATTTCTTGGTTTCGTCCAGTCATTAATAACTTGATTATTTCTAGATAATAGTAGATAGAAAGAACGCTCGTAAGGAGTCCTATTGAAACCAAGAAATATAGGCCTGCTAGTACGTAGTAGAGTAATACATATGGATTTTCTATGTCACGGTTACCTGATTTTATCTCTTTTATTAAGTTATATAATAAATAAAAAATCGGTGGTACGTTATGGAGGTTCATGGATATTTGCTACGTGAGACACGAGATGAGAACGAAATTCATTTATGCACGTAGTAGACAAATGTCCATGCGTTGCAATGGGATATAAACATTTCAGTACGCTAGCTCATAATTTATGTCCTCATCATATTAAAAGTCGTATGTGTTGGAACTGCCGCGGAATAGGCAAAGTCGCGACAGTTTGAGAGCTTCGTGATCTAGCGAGGCAATTTGCCCCCTCCATCCTTTGCATCCTGGAAACACAAGTAGAGGGTTCGAGAGTTGAGAACATGGTGGAAACCCAAGGTTACAATAAAAGTTATGATGTAAGCATGGTTTCGGTATTTTTTAGAATGATGAAATAGAAGTTGAAGTTATTGGTTACTACAAGCATGGTTTTGGGTACCGAGCGAGATATTCGGATACCGGGCGGTATCACCGTTTCTCGTTACCCCACGAGAAATCTATGTACCGAGGAAAAGAATCGAAATATTTTGAAAATTTTGAATTTGAATGTAAAGTATATGGTTAAATAAACCTGAAACTCATACAGATCACATAGGCAACGTTGGTGTACTGGTTTGCGCTGGCTTTCCGTGGATTCATGCGAGCGCGGGATATATGAGCAAAATATGGCCCCGGTGGGATTCAAAACCTCGAACTGAAGGTAAAGAGTTGGATAGATAGGAACTAATCAATCTGCCACAACGTGATTGGTGATAAAATAGATTTCATTTTTAACATATACTCCCTCTGTTCCTAAATATTTGTCCTTTTAGAGATTTCAAATGGACTATTACATACGGATGTATATAGACATATTTTAGAGTGTAGATTCACTCATTTTGCTCCGTATGTAGTCACTTGTTGAAATCTCTAAAAAGACAAATATTTAGGAACGGAGGGAGTAGTACGGTAAAAAGGATTTGAATTCAAATTCAAATTTCATATTTCGTACGAAATTTTTACGGTATTTCGGTAACCGCAATTCTCCGTGCCCCACGAGAAAAAATGACTGCTCGGGATCAAAATCCTTGACTCCAAGTATCACATTGGTGCTTTGATTGATGATTTAGTGGATATTTTGGTCAGTTTGACTTTTGTGTACGGTGAACTACGCCTTTGCGCGGCACCCAGAGATGGTGTGGTACACGGTGGTGCACGTCCCAGGGAGGTACGCGTTGTTCTTGAACAGGGCCGGTCCTGAGATTTTAGGGGCCCGGGCGAAATTAAAGCTCGGGGGCCCTTAGTATATATAGTTTGTGTGGGGATATAAGGGCCTTAATATAAGCAACATAACAATTACAGTAATATTGTTGTCTATATTTTTTATCATAAATTTAAAAGCAATATTGATATGAAATACAGTTTCTACAAACAATTCTGAAAATAAACAAATTTGCATGATAAGTGTAACAGTAAAAGCCATGCAGCATGTTGACGAAGATAAATTACTTAATTAGCAATGAACAATAGTGATAATGATCACCTATTAAAATTGCCAGAGAAAGAAATTGCGGCAGCCAAATTTGCACCAAAATATAGCCTAGATCAGCATGATCTACTGCAATCGCCGGTGATATCCCACGATTTTGACCTGCATGCAAATCATCGCAGGCAATTTTTCAGCGGCAATTGTGCCGCAACCGCTACCGTTTCTGTTGCTGTTTAAAATCATAAATATGATCACTTCTTCTTCGGTACAACCCCCTGAACACATCAACGGTCAAGATCTGTCCATACCCCTTCATAATAAAGGGTAGGATGGTCTTTCTAGAAAATACGACGTGGAGATCTGTCACGTTCTGAGTCCATCTTGGGCCAGCCCATTAGTGAGTATGTACGATAGCACTGATCAAAAATCCAAAAAAATAGTGAGCCTATCAGGCATCGAACACAAGACCTGCAGGGGTTGTGAAATTGCTGATAGCCACCCGAACCATCATAATTAGGTGATACTTATGGAGCGCAATTATTTATCACATAGAATGGATGTACTGTAGGTGTTGTTTTAATTAGAATTACGGTAGCAGATCAAAATTGGTATTGTACAACCGGGCCGGACATTCTATCTAAAGCGTTTTTATAGCTAAAAAAACCTAATGTGTTTTTCATCCTTTGGAGTATTTTTCGAAAACATGAATATTTTTAAAGATACGAAAAATCAAAATTTGAACTTCTTTTGGAAACACGAATGTTCTTCAAATTTCTGATCCACTTTTATGAAAATTACTTTGATTTTGTGAATATTTTTCAAATTCTATGAACAGTTTTTAGAATTGTAAACATTTTTTTGAAAATATGAATAATTTATCAAATTTGGGAAGATTTTGTTGAAAACATGATCAATTTTTAAAATTCTGAACATTTCTGAAAAATGCAAACAGTAAAAAAAATTGCGTGCATTATTCTAAAACACAAACATTTTTAAAAATTTATAAAAAAATTTCAACATTTTCTGAAAACATTTCTTATTTTCTAGGGCCTAAACATTTTTTATTGCAATTATTTTAGTTTTTCTTCTCTTTTTTTAATCTATTTTTCTACTTTTGAACTTTATTATTCTTTGTGAAACTTGTTAAAAATTTTGGAAAATTGTTTGGCATAACGTAAAATGTTCTTGTTTTCAAATATTGTTTAAAATTGTAAAAACTATTCTGGAATTTCATAAAATGTTCTAATTTTCGATTATTTTTTTCACAAATTTGAGACATGTATGCGTTTCAAAAAAGTTGATAATTGTTTTTAAAAAAGAAACTGGTTTGCAATATGTGTTCAAAATTTTCATCATTTTTTCGTAGTTTGTTAACAATTTTGGGAAAAAGTGTGCAAGTTAGTAAAATTTTCATACACACTTTGAAATTCCAAAATTGTTGACAAATTTCAAGAAATTTTTAGTGAAAAATAAAATGTTTATGTTGAGTGATGATGACGGGAATTATAAATACACTCATCAAACTGGTATACTTTAGGCTATGGATAAATGATCGCAGCTTCTGGTAAGAGTCTGTCATGGCCATATGAGGCATCCACGCCTGGTTTGAATGACTTCCGACACCGTATGCACGTTTTGATACATATTGCCATTAATCGGCTTTTTTCAATGAGAAAACTCAAAAAAATGCAAAACTTGGCAAAATGTCAAACAATTTGGAATGGTGCCTTGAATTGGTCATGCAAGACCATGAAAAAATAGGGTCATTTAAGGAATGTCGAGAAATGAAGTGCTCCCAAACATATCCTTCTGGCCTATTCGAACACTCTTCATTGAACATGGCATTTCTTTGGAAATATCAGACTTGTTCTCAACTTTTGGAAGCAAGTGGGCATGCCCATGTTAGGCATCCATGCCTGGTCTGAATGACTTCCGACACCGTATGCACGTTGCGACATGTTCTGTCATTAATTGTCATTTTTTTCACCGAGAAAACTCCAGGAAATGCAAAACTTGTCAAAAATCCAAACAACTTGTCATGATGCCTTTAATTGGTTATACGAGGCCCTTCAAAAAAAAATTGGAGTAATTTCAAGGATGTCAAGAAATAACATGCTCTCAGACGGAGCCTTCTGCCCCCAGAACACACTTGGTTCAACATGGTCTATTTTGTACATCCTTAAAATGATCCCAAATTTTTCTACTAGGTGGGCATGCCCCTCATAGGCATCCATGTCAGGTTTGAACAATTTCCAACACCGTATGCAAGTTGCGATACATCCACCATTTTTTCTGCATTTTCTTACCGAGAAAAGTCTAGAAAAAAATATAAAACTTGTCGGAAACCAAAACAACTTGTCATGGTGCCTTGAATATGTCATACGAGGCCATGAAAAAAAATTAGGGCCATTTCAAGGATGTCAAAAAACAACGTGCTCTCTGACATACCCTTCTGGCCAACCTGAACACCCTCCGTTGAACATGGTGTTTTCGTGGACATCCTTGAAATTACCAAAACTTTTGTCACTACGGGGACATGCCCATGGTAGTCATCCATGGCAGGTTTGAACTACTTCCGACACCATATGCAAGTTGCGATACATCTAGCCATTTATCGACCTTTTTGAAAGAGTAAACTTTAGAAATGAAAAATATGTCGAAACCCAAGCAACTTGGATTGGTGTCTTGAATTGGTCATATAAGTCCATTGAAAAAATATTTGGGGCATGGGTGCCTACCATGGGTATGCCACCTGCTGGCAAATGTTGGGGTCATTTCAAGAATGTAAAAAAAAACACCATGTCCAACGTAGCGTGTTCGAGTAGTCATCCACGCCATGTTTGAAAGAAAAACGTATTTAAATCATAATTTATGTAGATACTTAAAACTGTCATTTTAAGTTCGTAACATAACTAACAAATACAAAATGATAGAATTGAAAACGACGATTTTTTAAAGCATTTAATAAATATTTAAACAAAAAAGATTGAAATCCTAATTTAAAATAGTTACTTAAAATTGTTATTTTGGTATTTCGATTTTTTGAATAGGTTTCAAAAAATAATAAGCTTAAAAAGGAGAAAAGACAAATTTTATAAAAAGATAGAAAAACGAAAAAAATAGAACTGTAAAAAATAAAATCTTAGGCCTTATCCAACGAAGCGACGGCATTGGTCCTGTTGGACGACTATTGGAATTTATTCGGAATTTAAAAAATGTTCTCATTTTAAAAAAATTATTCACAAACTGGAAAAATGTTCGGGCAAATTTAGAACACTTTTTTATATCACTTATTTAGTCTCATTTCTGAAAAATGTTTTGAAATTTAATTTTTTGTCCGTGCTCTCAGAATATGTTTGTTTTCACAATTTGTTTGTGCTTTTCAAAAAATTATTTGCATTTTGACATTCTGAACAATTTTTTAAAGATTTTTTTTAAATTACCTTACCATTTTCGGAAATGCAAATCTATTTTAATTTACGATTTGTTTTTTCGATATAACAAACCTTTTCAAATTTTGAATAACATTTTGAAACCGTGGGCATTTTTTGAATAGGAAAGAAGAAACATAACAGGAAAAGGAAAATAAATAAATAAATAAAAAGAAATAATGGAAAAAAGACCAGTTCACAAAGTTTTTCTAAAATCTTTTTGAAATTCCCAGCCCATCCATTACTTAATGTGTCTAGCTTTATATCCCTCACAAAAGCTATCCTGGCGCAGTGGTTCTGGACGCATTTATGTTTTAAGTGATCGTGGGTTCGATTCACAGCTTGTGTGATTCTTATTCGGTATTTTTGATCGCATGCCATCCCAAATGGGCCGGCCCAAGTAAGCTGCCCTGCAGAACTCTCTTGGAGTGATCGTGGATGACCCGGCTGGGCTTCGGGCTATGGTTAATGAGTTTTATCAGAGTTTGTATACCGCTCAAGAGGTGCAGAACATGGATGCTGTGCTTGATCATGTTCCTAGGAAGGTGACGGATGAGATGAATGCTTCTCTATGTGCACCTTATACAAAGGAGGAGGTGAAAGTGGCTCTCTTCCAAATGTTCCCAACGAAAGCGCCGGGCCCTTATGGATTTCCTGCTCACTTCTACCAGCGACATTGGGACATTTGCGGAGGGGAGGTAACAGAGATTGTCCTAAGAATATTACGTGGGGAGGACAACCCTGCATGCATAAATGACACTATTCTGGTCCTTATCCCCAAGGTAACTAATCCCACGCTCATGTCTCAATACAGGCCAATAAGTCTATGCAATGTCCTCTACAAAATTGCATCCAAGGTGGTGTCAAACAGATTGAAACTGATCCTTCCATACATAATTTCAGAAGAGCAGTCAGCTTTCGTTCCGGGAAGACTTATAACAGATAATATTATTAGTGCATATGAGTGTCTGCATTTTATGAAACGATCCAGGACAAAATCAAACAGCTATTGTGCTTTAAAACTAGACATGATGAAGGCCTATGATCGGGTGGAATGGTCATATTTAAAAGCCATCATGACTAAACTGGGATTTGCCGGAGTATGGATAGATACAGTCATGAGCATGGTATCTTCAGTTTCTTTCTCAGTTATGGTAAATGGGGAAAAGCTTGAATCTTTCAATCCTTCCAGAGGAATCCGGCAGGGAGACCCAATCTCCCCCTACTTATTCTTGATTGCAGCAGAGGGCCTTTCGTGCCTCCTCAAATCCAGTTCGTCGTCATCATTTGCAGGTATTAAGGTGGCCCCAACGGCTCCCACCGTTAACCATCTTTTGTTTGCAGATGACAGCCTGTTGCTATTCAAGGCCAATGTAGAGGGTGCAGGAGAGGTGTCAAACCTGCTAGAAACCTATTGTGCAGCTTCGGGACAGAGGATTAATCATGAGAAGTCTTCAATTTTTTTCAGTAAGAAGTGCCCGGAGAACATAAAGGATGCCATGAAAAATATCCTACATGTGCACAAGGAGTCGCTGAGTGAACGCTACCTGTGTATGCCAACTGACGTAGGCCACTCAAAAAATGGGACGTTCAAATATTTGAGGGACCGTGTATGGGAGAAGATCAAAGGCTGGATTGAGAAGCTTCTATCCTCGGCAGGCAAGGAAGTACTAATCAAGTCGGTGGCTCAGGCAATACCAGTATACTCGATGTCATGTTTTCGTCTGCAAAGAGGCCTTTGTGAGAATATCATGTCTATAATTAGGCAGTTCTGGTGGGGAAGCAAACATGGGAAGCGCAAGCCCAGCTGGGTTGCATGGGACATTATGACCAGACCAAAACACCTTGGCGGGCTAGGGTTTCGGGACTTGGAGATTTTCAACCTGTCATTGCTGGCCCGACAAGCCTGGAGGTTCCTTACGGGAGTTTCGTCTCTGAGCTCACGGATTCTGCAAGCTGTCTACTTCCCAGGGGGCTCGATTCTTGATGCTGAGCTTGGGCCGCACCCCTCCCAAATCTGGCGTGCGATCCTGGATGGGCGTGATATCATGGCACAAGGTATTGTGAGGAGAATTGGTGATGGCACAACTACAGATATATGGAGGCATAGTTGGTTACCACGAGACGGGCTTAAACGGCCAATAACTGCTCTTTCTCATGATCCACCAAGACTAGTATCTGAGCTCATTGATCATACCATGGCTACCTGGAAGGAAGAAGTGATCCGAGGGACTTTCACCAGTTTCGATGCAGAAGTTATACTCAAAATCCCCCTGTGTACTCGCCAGGTAGATGATTTCTGGGCATGGCATGAGGAAGCGAGAGGTGTTTTCAGTGTTCGGTCTGCTTATCGCATGGTTCTACGCACTAAACTGGAACGCGAGGCTTGGCTGAATGAAGATGGGGACTCATCATCTGTGCATGATGAGGCGGACAAATGGAGCAATATATGGCATATTCAAGTTCCCTCAAAGCTCAGAATGTTTGTGTGGAGGCTGGCGCGACGATCAATGCCAACTGCGGACCTGCTGAAGCATCGAAACATGTCCACTGAGGACAACTGCTCTTTGTGTGGGGCAATTGATTCATGGAGACATGCCCTTCTCATGTGCCCGATGTCGAGCAGTGTCTGGGCCTTAGCACCGGAGGAGCTGGTTCATCATCTAGTGGATAGACAAGAAGATAGTCCCAAAGACTGGCTTTTTGCGCTAAGTGAAACAATGAGCAGAGACATGTTTGCACATATGATAATCATCCTGTGGGCTATCTGGAGGGCTCGTAGGAAAGCGATCTATGAAGATATTTTCCAACCGCCTCATGCCATATACGGTTTCATAACGAGCTATCTTCGAGACATTAATTTGCTCAACAGGAAGGAGGTTAGGCCCAGAGTTCAGAGTGTAAACAGGCCATCGCAATGGCAGGCTCCAGCCGCTACTTGTGTCAAGATCAATGTTGATGCGGCTGCTCCGAGGCATACTAGATGTGGGATGGTCGGGGCTATATGCAGAAGCTCAGAAGGTACGTTTCTAGGAGCATCAGCACTATTGGTAAGACATGTTGCCGATCCACAGATTCTTGAAGCTATCGCAATAAGGGAAGGTTTAGCGCTAGCTGAAGATCTCTACTAGAGGCGAGTTCATGTTGCGCCGGACTGCAAGCATGTGGTGGAGGATCTGAAGAAGGATAATGCATCATCACATGGAGCGATTGTGCATGAAATTATAAACCACTCTCTAGCATTTGATTTTTGTAAGTTTAACCATGAGTTTAGGAGCTCAAATTTTGAAGCTCACAATCTAGCGAAGCACGCTTTGTCGCTTGGGTTGGGCCGCCATGTGTGGTTGGGCCAGCTAGGGGATCTTACTTTTGTTCCTGTAAACATTGTGACGATTTAATAAAAGCTTCGCGAGGTTGTCTAAAAAAAAAGTAGATACACATTGTGAAAAGTCTATACTACCCTTTATACATATTGCAAGGGGGTTGTACCTCGCTACCGGTGATTGTTTAATCCGGCGCTTGGCGATGAGGCGATCTGTATATGCGTATGCGGCATGCACTCGGCGATGTCTGGGTGATGGCGCAATCTGGCGCTGGCCTGGAGTAGATATGGAAGAACATAGTTCATCCGAGAAACAGCGACTCGCGTTCGCGCCTAGAGATCTGTTGGCGCAGGTCCCGACCTCGACGACGCTGCCGAGTACTTTCCGGCGGTACGCACGTACGAGCTGCTCGATTACTTTTCGAGGCGCCGGGTCGACGGACGAGGCAATACGTACAGACGAACTAGCAGCACAAGCTAGCTAGCTTTGTCTTGGCGATTGCTTCCGGCGAGTCGTACGCGAACTAGTAGTAGTACTCAAGAGACACGCGAGATTGATTGCTAAAGGCTCCTGACATGCCTTTGTATTTTTATTGCTTCGTTTGATCTGGTATTACAAAGTAGGGGTACCCAGGTATTTATATTAGCTAACCTAGCCTATTACAATATCGAGCCGGTGACTTCTCCTAGTCCATACCAGACAGGACATCAACAGTCCGTGGTTGATTCCAACAATCACCCCCAACCACGATGTCCTCACTTTACAGCTTGGATGCCGATCCTTCCCCGCATCTCCGTGAACTTCTGTCGTCCCAAAGATTTGGTCAGGATATCTGCAAGCTGGTCGTCGGTGCAAACGTAGTTGACTTCAATCTTGCTTTCTTCTACACATTCCCGTATGTAGTGATACCTTATGTCGATGTGCTTCGTCCTGTCATGATGCACTGGATTCTTACATAGGGCAATTGTAGACTTGTTGTCAACGTAGAGCACCACTCCTTCCGGTTCCTTGTCAGTGAGGTCACCGAGTAGCCTTTCTAGCCACACACCTTGACCTGCTGCGGTTGCAGCAGCAATATACTCCGCTTCACAAGATGATAATGCGACCACTTTCTGCTTTTGTGATAGCCAAGTCACGATGCTTCTTCCCAAGAAATATGACACACCCGAGGTACTTTTACGGTCGTCAATATCTCCTGCTAAGTCGCTATCACTGTAGCCAAGTAGCTCCACCATCTCCTTCCGCTTCTCCCTCAAATAGACACAACCGAAGTTAGTAGTCCCTTTGATGTACCTGAGTATTTGTTTCACAGCTGCCCAATGTTCTGTCGTGGGTGCTTCCATGAAGCGACTCACCACGCCAACGGAATAGGCCAAGTCTGGTCGTGTATTCACAAGATACCTTAGGCTTCCGACCACACTTCTATACTCCGTTGCATCAACCGCGGGTGCTTGGCTCCTCTTGCTAAGTTTAAGTCGAGGCTCCATGGGAACATGACTTGGATTGCAGTCCTCCATGCTACAACTTTCAAGAATCTTCTTTGCATATGCCTCCAGGCAAAGTGTGATCCCCTCCGGCTTTTGATGTACCTCAATCCCAAGGTAGTAAGTCAAGAGCCCTAAATCACTCATCTTGAATAGCTCCTTCATCTGTAGCTTGAATCTTGCAATCTCCTCCTCATCTGCTCCGGTTATCAAGAGATCATCAACATAGATGCCCACTAAGAGACGATCCTTGCCTTTACCTCGCTTGTACATAGCATGTTCCAGTGGACTTTTCTCAAAACCAAGAGAAACTAGTGTACGATCAAGCTTGATGTTCCATGCCCGAGGAGCTTGGCATAGCCCGTACAAGGCCTTGTGTAGTTTCAACACCTTGTGTTCCTCTCCCTTTTTGATGTAACCCGGTGGTTGCTTCACATATACTTCTTCTTTCAACTCACCGTTCAAAAAGGCGGATTTAACATCCATGTGATGTAGTTTCCATGATTCTTGAGCTGCGAGAGCTATAACGAGCCTCACCGATTCCATCCTTGTAACGGGAGCAAACACTTCCTCGAAGTCCACACCTTGCTCTTGCACGTATCCTTTGGCTACGAGCCTTGCTTTATGCTTCACCAAGTTTCCTTCGGCATCTTTCTTGACTTTGTACACCCACTTGAGTCCTATGATTTTATGGTCGTTGGGTGGATCCACGAGTTCCCATGTTTTGTTGTCTTGGATCGATCCCAACTCCTCGTCCGTAGCACGACGCCAACACTCCTCCGATTTTGCATCTTCAAATTTCGTTGGTTCCTCGATGCTAAGCAGACACCGCCGTCCTCTTCCTTTAATTTTCACTGGATTTACTTTTGGAAGTGCTTCCTTTGGATATAAATCCACCACTGGTCGAAGACATACTGGTGTCGGCGGACGTTCCCTTGTCTCCTGTTCAGTCGAAGACGAAGTAACATCATTTGGAGTTGTTAAACTCTTGTTTTGAGGCGATTCAGACTCTTCCGAGCTATCCGCGTCACTGGACGAACTAGCCGGAGCTGGCTGTGTTTCTCTTGTACGTACAATGGGCGGACCAGCAAAAACTGATGTTTCTTCACCATCACGTGTGTGGCTTTGGGAGCCAGCCTCCATACCACGTGGGCTTCCCAGCCTAGATGAGCCACCAGGTCGAGCCCCACTCGCGCTGCCTGGCGTGTCTTCGGCGGCATCAGCCACTCCTTCTCGCGCGTGCGCGTGAGACTCAGCGGGAGTAGCTGGCGCATCTCCGCCCGGAGCATTGCTCCGTCCCGAAGAATTCTCTGGCAGATCAAAATTACCTGCATGCTCGGATTCGTCGTAAACAACATGAAAAATTTCATCGGAAGACGGGTATACCGGCTCAATGGAGTTCCAATTCCATGACCTTGCTTCTTCAAAGACCACGTCACGTGTCACAACCAACTTATTGGTAGATGGGTTGCACGCACGGTATGCCTTCGTTCCCTTTTCATAGCCCACCAATATCATTGGAGTACTCCGATCCACCAATTTGCTAGTATGCCCGGCCACTGTCTTCACATGCGCTACGCACCCGAAAGTGCGAAGATGATCAACCGTGGGCTTGTGACCGTACCATGCTTCGTACGGCGTCATCCCAACCACACTCTTGGTTGGAGCCCGGTTCAGCAAATAAACGGCCGTATTGACCGCCTCACCCCAAAACTTGCCTGGCATGCCTTTACTCTTCAACATGCTTCGTGCCATTGCCACCACGGTTTGATTCCTCCATTCCACAACACCATTTTGCTGCGGTGAATATGGCGCCGTAAGATACCTCTTGATCCCTTGAGCTTCGCAAAATTCCATGAATGCACGAGACTTGAATTCACCCC
>LR738716.1:65332389-65358939 GCA_902687465.1 Secale cereale
AATTCCCCCCCCCCCCCCCGATCGGTACGGAGGGCCTTCAGCTTGGCTTCAGATTCTACTTCAGCCGCCATCTTTATTATCCTGAAGGCTTGCAAAGCTTGATCCTTTGTCTTCAACAACACAATCCACATGAATCTGCTGAAGTCGTCGACGACGAGCAAGAAGTATCTGTTTCCGGTAGGGGTGGCCGGTGTAATCGGCCCGCACAAGTCTCCATGGACCAACTCAAGAGCTTTACTTGCTCTAAAGTTTCCCTCTCTTGGGAACGGAGCTCGCCTTTGTTTCCCAATGAGACAACCGCCGCACACTTGGTCGACATGGTTGATGCACGGTAGACCACGTACCATCTCCTTTTGTCCAAGTTGCCGAAGAGCCTGGAAATTTAGATGACCGTAGCGCGCGTGCCACTTCCATGCCGAGTCGTCCATGCTCGACAAGAGACATACCGGATTCACACGATCCAGGTTCAGGACGTAGAGTCTGTTTGGTGACCTCTGCACCTTCATAATCAACATCCTCTGACGATCATATCCCCATAGATAGCCATCTTCGAGCACAATCTTGCAACCACGCTCCTCGAGCTGACCAAGACTTATGATGCTGCTCTTTAGCTTGGGAATATAGTACACATCCGTGAGTACCTTGTGACCGCCGTTCTTCAACTCAAACAGGACAGTACCTCGCCCTGCGATGTCAACGGTCCGTCCGTCGCCGAACCGAACCGTGCCTCCCACCAAAACACTGAGCTCAGAAAACTGGTCCTTGTCGCCGGTCATGTGATTGCTAGCGCCCGTGTTGAGGTACCATACGTGCCTCGACGTGTTCATCCTCTTCTTGTCATGAAGATAAACTGCTTCCTCTACGAGCGTGACAACCTCTGTAGCCGGTGCCTTGGGAGCTGGACTATCCTCGTCCATTAGCTCGCATACCTCGACCATGAGCATCATGTCGCCATCATCGCCTCCTTTGGCCATGAGAGCTTTCTCCTTCGGTGGTTTCTTGCACTCCGACTTGAAGTGCCCCATTAAGCCACAGTTGTGACACTTGATCTTGCGCTTGTCGAACTTCTTTTTCTTCGGAGCGCCGTCGCCGGCGTTCTTCTTACTTTGTTCTTTCGGCGCATGATCTTGGCGAGTGTTGCTGCTAGAGCCCTCGCCTCCTCTCCTTGAGTCTAGCGCCAGCCACTGAGCCCGTGTGAGCATGACTTGCTCATCGTTCCTCCCGTCCCCGGGACTGTACCGCATACGCTCGTCATGAGCCTTGTAGCGTCCGACGAGATCATCGATGGAAAGCGTCTCAAGATCGACACATTGCTCGATCGCCGTGACAATTTGCAGGTACCGGGGAGGGGCCGCGCGTAAGAACCGCCGGACAACCGAAGCCTCCATGAGGTTTTCTCCTAGTGCGCGGATCCGATTGACGAGAGTAGCCACCCGTGAAGCGAACGCATCCACGGACTCATTGTCGCCCATGACCAACGTCTCATAGTTCCTTAGGAGAGTTTGAAGATTGGCTTGCTTGACGCGGGTGTCCCTCGAACATGAGCTTCAACGTATCCCACGCCTCCTTCGCCGTTTCCTTGGCGATCAGGTGTTGGAGGACATCCATCGGCATCACCGAGTAAATCGCCGATGCCGCCTGCCGATCCTTCCGGTGCTCGGCTCCCTCCTTCTTGAACGCGTTGCCTCCTGGATCGACCGCGTCCCATAGCTCGTTGGCGCGGAGACCACACTCCATGAGGGCCTTCCAGACCCCAAAGTTCTCGCGATCAAACTTTGGGTACGACGAACTCGCCAGAGCAGCAAATACTTTAGCCGCACCGGACGCTTCCACTATCTCCTTGCCCGTCATGACCTTCTGTTACTAGAAGATCAACCAAGCTCTAGATACCAATTGTTGGCGCAGGTCCCGACCTCGACGACGCTGCCGAGTACTTTCCGGCGGTACGCACGTACGAGCTGCTCGATTACTTTTCGAGGCGCCGGGTCGACGGACGAGGCAATACGTACAGACGAACTAGCAGCACAAGCTAGCTAGCTTTGTCTTGGCGATTGCTTCCGGCGAGTCGTACGCGAACTAGTAGTAGTACTCAAGAGACACGCGAGATTGATTGCTAAAGGCTCCTGACGTGCCTTTGTATTTTTATTGCTTCGTTTGATCTGGTATTACAAAGTAGGGGTACCCAGTTATTTATATTAGCTAACCTAGCCTATTACAATACCGAGCCGGTGACTGCTCCTAGTCCATACCGGACAGGACATCAACAGTCCGTGGTTGATTCCAACAAGATCATGATCGTGGCTGGGATACTCGAAGACGTGAACTCACAATCGGATCTCGGATCTTGGAGGCCGGCATGATGCACGTGTTCACGCTAAGGGAGGCGTTGTGGCGGATTGTGAATGTCGGCCCCGGCGCAAAGTGCAGCACTAGCCTCTCCAGCCTCTGGATCATCAATGAAACGCTTTACTGTCTCAGGGAGGACGACGACTCTCGCAAAAACAAAAATAATGCATTGCTATTATACTAGAATTTTCCTTTGAATAGTTTGATTGCTTGGAGAATATGAAGCTGCCAAAGAAGGATGGTAGGCTTGGGATCAGTGACCAGCACTGGCTCAATCTCGCCATGCTGGCAAGACAAGCCTGCAGGTGGCCCCCACCAGCTCCGTTGTGCCCTGTGCACATCTGTTGCAAGCGAAATATTTCACGCTAATTTTTTTTTTGAGCTGCATCGTCTTGAATCCTCCCCCCGCGTCGTCTCTGTGGCGACACGGGCGGGGCCCCAAAAGCGTCGCCGGCCGTCCCCTCCTTCTCCACCTCCCTCTCCTCGTCGTCGCGGGAGGATGCTGCCGGGCTAAGCCCGCGGCGGACGGCGGCGGCGGGGTTTCCCTTTCCTTCCTCGCGGTGGAAGCATCTGATGGGGTGGGGGAGGCTCGGCCCCCTTTGCTGCGCTGCGTGGCGGCCGGCGACGTCTCCGACGGCTCTTCTCAAGCAGCGGGTCTAGGCGGGGTGGCAGCCCCCTTCTCCTTCCCGTGCGGGCTCTCCTGGGTGGGTGCTCGGCTTGGAGGTCGCTGCTCGCCAGATCTGGCCAGGCCAGATCGGGTCGCGAGCGTTCGTGGGTCGGCTGGCTCGGCGGGGGTGTTTCTCCGGCGAGGGTGCTGCGCGGAGCCCTGGGGCGGTGATGTGCGGCGGCTCCGTGGCAGTGCGGCAGGAAGGCTCGTCGGCTTGCCGGCGGTGAGGTGGATGGCTCTCGCGTGTTCTTTCCGGCGGCGGAGTCTGTGGTGGCTTCTACTTTGTCATGGCGCGATGGCTTCGTGGGAGGTGTGCGGGCTAGCGGAGGTGTTGTGCGTGGGGTTGTGGTGTTGGGCGGTGCTCCGGGCGAAAGCTTGTCGGGCTCTTGCCGGCCGGCGGCGTCGTCGTCCGTGGACGTCGTCTCTCCTCCTTGGAGGCGCCGTCGAGGAGTTCTCTCCCTACACAACCTCGGATCCAGTTCTTCGGGTGAAAGCCTAAGGCCCGGTCAGGTCGGGCGACGGCGTCGGCATCGTCGCTTCCCTCTTTGGGGCGTCGCCTTGAAGAACTTTGGTTCCGTTTGCGTTCTCCATGGGCTAGACGCTCACGACACTGCGGTCGGCAGGTGTCCGACCGGCAGTGTGGCGGTGCGGTGTCCAGTTTGGCAACGATGATGATGGCTAGCGGTGCAGGGTCGCGGCAGTGCTTCGGTTGTCGGTTCTTACCCGGCGTGCTTGACAGGTCTCTTATGGGTCTCGCCGGGCCGTCGCGGAGTCGGAGCTGCCCGGGAGGTGCCTAGGCGGCGACGATGACAAGTGGCTGGTAGTGTTCGTGGAGGTGTTAGTTGGTGCCAACGCTGCCCATTTCTCCTGTGTTTTGGTGGTCT
Organism: Secale cereale; assembly: GCA_902687465.1. NCBI lineage: Eukaryota > Viridiplantae > Streptophyta > Magnoliopsida > Poales > Poaceae > Secale > Secale cereale. The sequence goes on from LR738716.1 coordinate 65,336,287, forward strand.
TCTTAGTCGGAGTTGTCTGGCGCCTGCGCCGGTGGCCGATTGTTTGGCATGGGCCGGCATGGGTTCCAGCGTTTGCGGCGACGAGGACTTCATTGGTGGAAGTTGATGGTGAAGTCGGAGTCGCTGGCTCGTGGAGGAGTGATGACGATGACACTTGGTGACGACCTTGACTTTGTGTTTTTTCTATGCAGCGTTGTTGTATCTTCGTGTGGGTGGCCTGGTCGGCCGGTGTTGCCCCGTGTGGGTTGTTGTGACGATTTTAGCCCGGTTTTCCGTTAATTAACCGGGCAACCCTCTTCTTTTTTAATGAATCGGGATCCCTAGGGGCCGGCTTCAAAAAAAATATTTCACGCTAGAGGATATTCTTGCTGCTGCCCATAAGGCTGGCATGTACTACAAATGGCTTATTGTATGTTAAAGGACATTGACATTGTTAAAGAGGCATGATTTGGTGAATTGGATCAGGTGAGCACATAAACATTCGTCACCTGACACTTCGACTCAAAGGGTCTGTTCTTGATGAAGTCGGCCTACTAGGTAGGGATGTCAACCGGGTCTCGCTTAATCCCGTTTAAACCCACTATATAATCAAACATTTCAAAAGTTTGTTTTTTTTCTTCTGGAAAAATGAACTATGAAGCTAGGAAAAGCAAACTAAACGGGACTTGTGGACACCATTTATTTGCCACTTACATCCCTACTACTAGGTACACACTAATACTCCCTCCGTTTCCTTTTACTTCACATGTTAGATTCGTACACTAATACTTGATGAACATTAGTTTTTGTACATGAATTTGCTTTCTTATGCTCGATGAATATTTTTGCAAATACATGTGAACTTTTTGTATATGGAGTTCACATACTTTGGATAAATGTTGAACATTTTTATTGCATGGTACTCCCTCCGTTCCTAAATATTTGTCTTTGTAGATATTCAAATGGATGCAACATACGGATGTATGTAGACATATTTTAAAGTGTAGATTCACTCATTTTGCTTCGTATGTAGTCACTTGTTGAAATCTCTAGAAAGACAAATATTTAGGAACAGAGGTAGTATATATATTAAAATTAATGATAAATATTTTTAAATTTTTGTCGGTTCAAAGTTTTTAAAAATTTATGGATTTTTCTAAAAAAATCATACATTTTTCCAAAGCTCACATTTATTCTTTTAAAAAAGATCACGTATTTTTAAGGTACTTATATAATTGAGAATGTGTAAGCACATTTATGAAAAAATAATCTTATAATGTTAAATAATTATTTGAGCATTATTATGTAGGTAAAACGAAGTTAAAAACCTGAGCGGGTGAAGTGAACTACATGCATCAAATTAGGGGCGGAGTCCCCGGGTCGGTCTCTGTCTTTGTTCTAATTTTTTTTCATGTTAATATGTGTCTCATTCATATCATAAAGATCAAAGTACAAGTCGCATATGGACCCACATGAAAAAACTGAAAAGATAGCAAAACATGTCTGAGCTTGACACCAACGTCCGTCACCTGCCTTCGGCACCACCACAGCAGCCACCGAAGAAAATAATGACGGATTACCTCCTCACCCGAGCTCGATGCGGCTCCATCGCTGATATGCAGCTTGAGGTCTCTGTCTTTGTTCTATTTGCAGGTCCCATATCGAACGTACTACAAACGGATCTGTATACGTACTACAAACGGATCCGTATACGTATAGATCACGGTAGCTATAGACAATAATAAAAGTCTACAAAATATTGATTCTAATGGAGCAGTTAGTAGGATTGCGTTCAGGTTATTTTCCCACCACTTTCATCCTGTCTTTTTTCGACCGGTTATTTTTCGTCCCACCTCCCACCACCCCTTCCACTGATTTTTTTCCTCCGGATCTTTTCCAGAGATGCAAAGCCACCCCGCTCGATCAAATCTGGATCTCGGCGGCGGCGCCTCCTCCCTCTCCCCGCACACTGACGCATCCTTCGGAGCTGTTCCCGCCACCTCCCTTCCCAGCACCCACGTGACTATCCCTCCTGGCCACATCGCGGGCGTGAGAGCCCTCAAGAGGCTGGGCATGGAGGACTGCTTCAAGGGGATGATCTGCTTCGAGACTCTGAACCTACCGTGCCTGCTGCTGCCGTGCGACCAGGCGTCCGAGATCTTCGCATCGCCGGTCACTTCGCTGGGTCAGGCAGCACCAACGACCCGCCCAGGATCCCCATCATCTGCAAGCCCAACATCGGTGCCGTCGAGCCGGCCCTCAAGATCGCCAACGTCAACCCAGATCCATGCGTTACCTCCGTTCGCCGCCGGCAACCACTTCGACTAGATCTAATCTTGTGGCTCGCGTCGACGAAGTCCGAGAGGACCCAGTGCGGCCTTCATTGCGGCCTGGTCACCGTCGGGACACACCGCCGAGGTCTGCAATCGCCGCCGAGGCAGTCCTAGAGGAGGCGCCCCTGCCTTCTCGCATCAGAGGATTTGATTGACTTCTCCTCTCCTCTCTTCCACCTCTCGTAGTCATCGGATCCCCGCGAGGCATGCCAAGATCCGTCCGCAAACCGCCGGCGACTAGGTGTACGGCGCCGCCACGGCAGTGCTCGAGCGCCTCCAGGAACCCGCAGAGGATAATCAAGGCGTGGCACCTCCTGGACTCCGTCTGTTGCCGCTTTGGCGACAACGTCCCCATCGTCGGGTAGGAAGAGTGTCTCCACGTCTTCAACCTCCATGTCCACGATGTCGTACTCGATGCCCACCTGCAAGGTCAGCCCGCCCATGCCGATGCCCACGATGGCGAGTATGTTGGGTTCCCCGCAATACAAAGGAAGGAAGAGAAGCAAATCATAACCTTTAGGTTCATGGTATAGGAGCAGGAAAGTACATGTCCATCTTTGTGATATTCTCATATGAATAAGCATAATACTAGGTACATAATCTCTCAATTGTGTAGACAGGTCATCAAGTAATGGTTAGTAATTCATAATTCCGCTTCACCTTTCAGTTAATGATCCGCTTTTAAGTGTTTGTTGCAAAGTGCACATCAAATTGCAGGAATCTCGATCTTTTTTCTATATTTCTTGCGAGGCTCTTGTACGGTAGATATTTTTCCTTGGTCATAAATGAATTAGTTCCATGCTCTGACAGTAAGAGAATGGAGCTAGGTGGGCGAACATTGGCATTGATGCCAAGATAATCTGACATCTTGTTGTAGTAGTGTCTTAATTGGATATGTTTACTGTTCTAAAATCAATGTTCATCAGCACCCAACCTTCTAACTAAAAAGTATTTTCACAAGGGCTTCTCTACATTGGTACGCTCTCTCATGAATTTTGAGGCATAGGGGCGAGGGGCACGTTGTGAGGTCGTCTTTGGTCATGGCTACAGCTTATGATGAGAAGGGGATTTATGCTTGGTAGGCTGCCCTGTGGTTAGCAAGTCATTGTCGCCGCCTCCGCCTCCCAGGTTGCCTCGGCTTGCTGTTGGTGAGTGCTGCTGCAACAGCCCCTGCCGGCCGCCTCAAAGTTTGGGCAATGTAGCCACTGATATCAAAGGCGGCGCCATCTTACTTGCAAGGCAAAAATTGCACCGTAGGCAACATCTTGCTATGCATGGCCACTGATGTCAAAGGTGGATTTCAGTTTGACGACCTCTCTACCAAGTCTTCATGTATGATCTGCTTCTTTCCTGTGCTTTCTCCATCTGCTGTTATACTATCTTGCAAGTATGGTTTATCCTTCTTGATGTCATGTTGCTTCGACAGTTGTTTATTGCTCCTAATACACCACGTGGGCGAAGAGTTTTCAAGAAAAGACTCGGCAGACCGATAGTCTACCCGTGATGGATAATAATGATATAATTTAGTTTTTGCAGTACATATTTTTGAATTATATGAGAGTTTAATCAATAAATTATATGAACCTAGGAAATGTCGTCATCAGACGACGAAAGTCTCCCGGGAGAGTCCGACCGATGCATCGACGACCGGGGTCTTTGCGACAGGCCTCACCTTGACGAAGATCGACGCTTCAGAATTACGCTGAAGGAGACCTTCGATGTTGAAACGGTACGCAACGACGACATGTTTTTTTCGTATTTAAGCACGGCTTCTACTACTTCAACTTGTAATTTTCGTCTTTTGCAATTCGACTAGCTTATCCCATGCCATGCAAGACGATATGTCTTGGAGAGGTTTGATTTTGAAGGACCCGTCATGATATGAATTTTGAAGTAAATCTGTACAATTCTGAGAGCGTAACCCATTTTGGTTGCAAGAATTGGGAAGCACTTTGTAAAATGTATGGTTTTTATGAGGGTATGCTTGTCACCTTGGATCTTAGTTATCCTGACATCGCCGAAGACAATTTGGACCTTTGGGTCCTTGTTCATACGCTTTCAATTCTACCACTATGTGAGTTTCTCAAACATAGTTATTACGAGCGCTACCCATTTATATTGTTTATTTCAAAATAGTTGACATCTTATTTCCATTGACAACTTATTTTAATTCATCAAAGAATGTGTGGAAGATGGTAGACAGAACCTATTACACCGATGGCTCAGAATTAACTTATCAGGAGAAAAATCATATGATCGCATTTTGTACTAATATTGAGAATTACAATATCTATTATCATACTCCTCCACATTATGGTCAATACGTGCCACTAGTGCACGTGTTGAAGCACGGTAACATCCATGGAGATGCCATGGTAAGTTTTTTTACTATTACGACATCCGTGCATCTTTTGCATACTTCTAAAACTGAACTACATTGCTAACTACGAAGTTATTACTATGTTTTTCAACAGAAAATCCTGAAGGATTGTGTGCATCATATGATGTTTCAGAATGGTCGCCTTGATGTTTTGAACATACAGCCAGGTCATCCTACGAATCTCACCTGTCCATATCTGATTCTAAAACCGGTGAACACATGGTAATCAAAGAATGGAAACATGTATGGACAGTCGTAAGGAGTTTCTTGGAATCAACATTGTGTGAAAGGAAAGAATTAGAGACAGGATAATCTCCATTCTCATAATGGCGAGTCAGGGGCTATCTAGTTTTATGCTATTTTACGTAAGAGAAGGTAGTAGGTCCTACCTAATAGTGATGATCATGTGCTAAGAATATCTGAGTAGGATTGGTTAGATGACTATGATGATGATGTGGTATCGAGTAGAAGTTGTATGATCGATGATGATGAGTAGGGCTTGTTATTATGATACCAATGATGAGTTATTTATTATTATGATCGATAATGCATGATGCTAAGTTGTTATATGAGCATGATGAGTTATTATATTTATCAGTAGGTGAAATGAACATGAATTAGATTCAAGTGGCGGCAACATGTGGTGCACATCGAAAGTACTTCTAATCCAAACTAGATCAAGTTTGGATTAGTAGTATTTTCGACTAGCATCACATGTTGCCTCCACTTGAATCTACTCCATGTTCATTTCACCCACTATTATATGTAATAACTAATAATGGTCATAAAATAATATGATTAAAGTACTGTATATAAAACCACAACGAAAATAAGCTGTATTTTCAAAAATACAGGAAAAGTTAGCAGCAGTGCTTTTCTAAAGAAACGCTACTGCTACTTACTCTTATCTGTAGCGCTTTCCTAAAGAAGGAAAGCGCTACTGCTAAGTAAGTATAGCAGTAGCGTTGGCATTCCAGTGCTACTGCTAAAAGTTAGCAGTAGCGCCTTAGTGGTAGCGCTCGTACAAGCACTACTGATAGCTACAAAACAAGCACTACTACTAGGATTTTCCCTAGTAGTGTAAAGGAGAGGGCTCCAACGAGAAATGACCCACTACGTTGAGAAACCAAGCGGGAAGGGGACGGTCCGGCAGGAAAACGGAAGGATGCATCATGAGGTTGGCTTTTTGTGTTGGGACCGCATGTTGTAGATAATATTGGCGAATAGTCTGGATAATCACATTTCTCACCACACATGGGTTAGATTTGGAGAGCTCGTACTGTCGAGATAATTGAATTTTGGGGAGCCTACTGGATTTGATATCCGGACACAGACGTATGAGGCAGAAATGAGCTTCGCCCTTGAAAACGGCCTTAATCATTTGTTTAATTCATTTATATCCATTTATAGCCCGTAGCAACGCACGGGCATTCTACTAGTCATGTAAACATACCAGAAGCTCGATTCATCAGCGGAACGATACATAATCTTGAAGGGTTCAGGGTGATGGTGTTTGACATGCCCACGGACGTCTTGGCTAACATTCTGGCGCGGTTGCCGACAAACGCCCGCCGTCGTATCGGTCACGTCAGCCGGTTCTGGCGCGATATCGTTGATGATCGCGCGGTGGTGGATATGCGGAGGCGCGACCGGATCCTTGTCGTCGAGAGCCCAGGTTTGTTGGACGGCGTACACGTCCTGTCGCCGGAGGGGAGCCGCACAGAGCTGTGGCGAGCTCGACGACACCAGAGCCTGGCGCTATAGACGGATGAACGTGGTCGGCACCTGCAACGGACTCGTATGCCTCTGCGACGATAGGGAGCCAGGCAGTGCGATCAGCTGGCTACCCCGTCGACTGGCGAGGAGCTCAGCCTCCTGCTGCTAGCGACGGCAACCTCCTCCGTCGAGCTGTACACGAGGTTAGGCGACAAAAGCTGGCACCTGAAGTACGCCTTCGCGCGCCACCCAGAAACGGGGCTGTACAAGGTCGTGCACGTCCCGGGGCGCTACGAGAGCTTCTGGGAGCCCGGCACAGTGCACGCGTTCACGCTGGGGGAGGCGTCGTGGCGGGTCTTGAACGCCGGCCCGGGCGCAAAGTGCAGTCCCGGCCGCTCCAGCCTCGCCATCATCGACGCCACGCTTTACTGGCTCACGGAGGGGGAAGACGACGCGAAGATCATGTCATTTGACCTCGAATATGAGCGTGTTACGCACACGGCACACCGAGCCACTGCCCGTGCGGGCGAAGTTATGCCGCTGCCGCCTGACGATGGTGCACGGGATGCTGGGCGTCGTGGTGGGAAGCGACGACGCGTCCACGGCGGTTTGGGTCCTGGAAGAGGGCGAAAGGTGGAACCTCCGATTCGTCATTGAGGCACACGGAGTACGGCAGCTCGCCATACCACACTTCGTGCACGGCGACTGCATCCTGACACACGGACACGGACGCCATGATCAAATCAATTACTTGCATCGGCACAAGATGCATGCCGGCGTGGTGCAGATCAGACGGAAGGACGGAGAGGAGGTGACGCGTCTCTGGAAAGATATCTACCGAAGATTCGCCTACTTGGAGACAAAGGAGCAGTTGAGTGTTTACAGTGCGGCCCTGGTGCAAGTGCCCTAGCTACAAACTTATGATATGCCCCCGTGTTGTTGCCAAATGTTTTGCAATAATTTTTTAATGCAATCTGCTTGTATGGAACATAAATATTTGAAATATTAATATGAGAACTAAACCTGAAAATTCATATGATTTATAGTCTTTGATAATTCTACATGATTGTAAATTATTTAGTACTCCATCCGTTCCTAAATATAAGTCTTTGTAGAGATACCACTATGGACCGATTCGTGCCACCAACAGAAGTCACAACAAATGGAATATGCATCATCTATGATTTTGAAAGTGCAGTATATCGACTAGAGGGGGGTGAATAGGCGATTTTTGTGAAATGCTTCAAGACATGAAAGTTTTGAAGAAAAATGATAAATCTAATCCTATTTATATGCAGCGGAGGGTGGACTACACTAGACAAGCCATGGTCAAGTATTCAATGAAGTAAAAGTATGAAGATTAATAGCAGCTAGGCAGTAAGGATCAGGATCGAAGATGGAATGAAGCCAATCAGAACAAGTAGTCACACAGTGAAGTCAATCAGATAAGGCAAGCAGGCAATCAGATAAGCCGTGCAATAACTCTGAGCAGCCACCAATTTATGGTGTAGGGGGTGGGCTAATTATAGCCACTGGGCAACCCGACCTGATTTATCCGAAGTGACCCTGGGTCACTAAGGAACTGACACGTGTTCCAACGGTCAGATTTCAAACACACACGGCAACTTTACTTGGGCTACAAGTAAAGCTGACTCATCCAGCTCTGGATAAGATTTGCTCTCATTGTCTTCGCTCGAAGACATAGGATTTGGTTGAGCATCACTTCAGCCACTCAGACTTAGTTCACTTGGATCCCACTTAACAGTACGGTGGTTCCTATGACTCAACAAAGAAAAAAGGAAACAACGAAACATCTAAGTCTTCGCGCTCCATAGTCTTCACTCAATGCCTTCTCTTGTCATAGGCTTCAATATGATTATCTTCATATATATATATACCACCATTGTCGTCAATGTCTTCATACATTTTTAGGGGTCATCTCCGGTAGGTAAACCGAATCAATGAGGGACTACTACCTGTGTTATCCTGCAATTCTCACAAACACATTAGTCCCTCAACCAGATTTGTCGTCAATACTCCAAAACCAACTAGGGGTGGCACTAGATGCACTTACAGATTTCACCTACATTCCTCCTGTACACCTACATCAAGTTTAAGTGTTACAACTCAAAGAACCAAATGCACCAAAAACGAGAGTTGTAAACACTAGGCAAAATATAAAGCATCCGCCCATATGGACCCGCTTGAAGACTATCAACTCATATGCTTCTCCCCCTTTTGTCAGTAAGGACCAAAAAGGTTTGAAGACACAGAGCCTCTACTCGTTCCCAGTTGGAGCAGGAGAGGATGCAGGGTCGGCGTTGGTGTTTGGCGGTGCAGAAGTAGTTGGTGCAGTTTCGACACGCTTTGAAGGAGGAGGTGGTGAGGTAGCATCATCTTGATCATCTATCACCCTGGCATCAATTGTTGCAGCGAAGGAGGAATAGTCAGATTCTTCAAGTGATGGAGTTCGACGCAGAACAACATTCCTTGGAAGAGTGTGGTCACTTGAATCTTTCAGTGAAACCATCGTCTTGAAGATCTGCTTCAACACTCAGCAAGGTTAAACTCTTCAATGACCTCCGACAGGTTTCATGAGCAACAAAGGCATTCTTGGTGGCAAGATTGCGAATGCGATTGACGTCCACCAAGAGGCTTTGCATCTATCGCTTCAGCCAGTAGTGGTGCTTATCCTGTTTCTGATGTAGGGCAACGAGAAGCTCTCGGTTATTGAGAACACGAGAACGCTTATGAGGCCGTTGGGCAATGGTGCTCTTAGTAGCTTTTGTTTCAGCATGTCGAGGTAGGCGAGTACGGCCAGCCAGAGGATAAACACGAGAGACTGCTGGAACTCCTTCAAGTTGCTGAGTGAAGCTCTGGTGATCAGCGTTGTGAAGACTAACAGGCTCTTTGGCAGGCTCTTGGTGAAGGAAATATGCCCTAGAGGCAATAATAAAGTTATTATTTATTTCCTTATATCATGATAAATGTCTTTTTATTCATGCTAGAATTGTATTAACTGGAAACTTAATACATGTGTGAATACAGAGTCAAAACAGTATGTCCCTAGTATGCCTCTACTAGACTAGCTCATTGATCAAAGATGGTTATGTTTCCTAGCCATAAACATGAGTTGTCATTTGATCAACGGGATCACATCATTAGGAGAATGATGTGATGGACAAGACCCATCCGTTAGCATAGCACTATGATCGTTTAGTTTAACTGCTATTGCTTTCTTCATGACTTATACATGTTCCTATGACTATGAGATTATGCAAATCCCGAATACCGTAGGAACACCTTGTGTGCTATCAAACGTCACAACGTAACTGGGTGATCATAAAGATGCTCTACAGGTGTCTCCGAAAGTATTCGTGGTGTTGGCATAGATCAAGATTAGGATTTGTCACTCCGAGTGTCGGAGAGGTATCTCTGGGCCCTCTCGGTAACACACATCACAATAAGCCTTGCAAGCAAAAGACTAATGAGTTAGTCACGAGATGATGTGTTACGGAACGAGTAAAGAGACTTGCCGGTAACGAGATTGAACTAGGTATAAAGATACCGACGATCGAATCTCGGGCAAGTAACATACCGTTTGACAAAAGGAACAACGTATGTTGTTATGCGGTTCTGACCGATAAAAGATCTTCGTAGAATATGTAGGAGCCAATATGAACATCCAGGTTCCGCTATTGGTTATTGACCAGAGATGAGTCTCGGTCATGTCTACATAGTTCTCGAACTCGTAGGGTCCGCACGCTTAACGTTTGATGACGATCGGTATTATGAGTTTTTAAGTATTGATGTACCGAAGGTAGTTCGGAGTCCCGGATGAGATCACGGACATGACGAGGAGTCTCGGAATGTCCGAGACATAAAGATTGATATATTGGATGGCTATATTCGGACACCGGAAGTATACCGGAAAAGTTTCGGATTTATCGGGAATGCCGGAGGGGGTTACCGGAACCCCCTACGAGAGGGGATGGTCCATAGTGGGCCTAAAGGGTGAGAGAGAGGCAGCCCATAGGGCTGGCCGGCGCCCCCACCTAGGAATCCTAGTTGGACTAGGATTGGGGGGGCGCCACCTCTCCTAATCCTTTCCCCCTTCTTCCTTCCGGTGAATCCTACTAGGAATAGGATTGCAATCCTATTCCTAGTAGGAGTCCCCTCCCTAGCCGCACCATAGGAGGTGGCCGGCCCCTCCTCCCTTGCTCCTTTATATACGGGGGCAGGGGGGCACCCAAAGACACACAAGTTGAATTGTTTTAGCTGTGTGCGGTGCCCCCCTCCACAGAATCACACCTCGGTCGTACCGTCGCGGAGCTTAGGCGAAGCCCTGCGCCGGTGAACACATCATATCCGTCACCACGCCGTCGTGCTGACGAAACTCTCCCGTGAAGCTCAACTGGATCAAGAGCTCGTGGGACGTCATCAAGCTGAACGTGTGCTGAACGCGGAGGTGCCGTACGTTCGGTGCTTGATCGGTTGGATCGCGAAGAAGTTCGACAACATCAACCGCGTCACTTGACGCTTCCGCTCCCGGTCTACGAGGGTACGTAGACACACTCTCCCCTCTCGTTGCTATGCATCTGGTAGATAGATCTTGCGTGATCGTAGGAAAATTTTAAAATACTACGTTCCCCAACAGTGGCATCAGAGCCAGGTCTATGCGTAGATGATATGCACGAGTAGAACACAATGAGATTGTGGATGATACTAGTCATACTGCTTACCAGCATGTCATACTTTGCTTCGGCGGTATTGTGAGATGAAGCGGCCCGGACCGACATTACGCGTACACTTACGCGAGACTGGTTTCACCGTTACGAGCACTCGTTGCTTAAAGGTGACTGGCGGGTGTCTGTCTCTCTCACTTTAGCTGAATCAAGTGTGGCTACGCCCGGTCCTTGTGAAGGTTAAAACAGCACATACTTGACGAAACATCGTTGTGGTTTTGTATGCGTAGGTAAGAACGGTTCTTGCTAAGCCCGTAGCAGCCACGTAAAACTTGCAACAAACAAAGTAGAGGACGTCTAACTTGTTTTTGCAGGGCATGTTGTGATGTGATATGGTCAAGACATGATGAGTTATACGGTTTTGTATGAGATGATCATGTTTTGTAAAGTTATCGGCAACTGGCAGGAGCCATATGGTTGTCGCTTTATTGTATGAAATGCAATCGCCATGTAATTGCTTTAGTTTATCACTAAGCGGTAGCGATAGTCGAAGAAGCAATAATTGGCGAGTCGACAACGATGCTACGATGGAGATCAAGGTGTCAAGCCGGTGACGAAGGTGATCATGACGGTGCTTTGGAGATGGAGATCAAAAGCACAAGATGATGATGGCCATATCATGTCACATATTTTGATTGCATGTGATGTTTATCTTATTATGCTTCTTATTTTGCTTAGAATGACGGTAGCATTATAAGATGATCCCTTACTAAATTTCAAGGTATAAGTGTTCTCCCTGAGTATGCACCGTTGCGAAAGTTCGTCGTGCCGAGACACCACGTGATGATCGGGTGTGATAAGCTCTACGTTCAAATACAACGGTTGTAAGCCAGTTTAGCACACGCAGAATACTCGGGTTAAACTTGACGAGCCTAGCATATACAGATATGGCCTCGGAACACTGGAGACCGAAAGGTCGAGCGTGAATCATATAGTAGATATGATCAACATAAGATGTTCACCATTGAAAACTACTCCATCTCACGTGATGATCGGACATGGTTTAGTTGATTTGGATCACGTGATCATTTAGATGACCAGAGGGATGTCTATCTAAGTGGGAAGTTCTTAAGTAATATGATTAATTGAACTTTAATTTATCATGAACTTAGTCCTGGTAGTATTAGCATATCTATGTTGTACATCAATAGCTCGCGATGTTGCTCCCCGTTTATTTTTCATATGTTCCTAGAGAAAACCAAGTTGAAAGATGTTAGTAGCAATGATGCGGAATTGTTCCGTGATCTGAGGATTATCCTCATTGCTGCACAGAAGAATTATGTCCTTGATGCACCGCTAGGTGACAGACCTATTGCAGGAGCAGATGTAGACGTTATGAACGTTTTGACAAAAGCTCGATATGATGACTACTTGATAGTTTAAGTGCACCATACTTTACGGCTTAGAACCGGGACTTCAAAAACGTTTTGAACGCCACGGAGCATATAAGATGTTCCAAGAGTTGAAATTAGTATTTCATACTCATGCCCGTGTCAAGAGGTATAAGACCTCTGACAGTACTTTGCCTACAAGATGGAGGAGAATAGCTCAACCAGTGAGCATGTGCTCAGATTGTCTGGGTACTACAATTACTTTAATCAAGTGGGAGTTAATCTTCCAGATAAGATAGTAATTGACAAAGTTCTCTAGTCACTATCACCAAGTTAGTAGAACTTCGTGATGAACTATAATATGCAAGGGATGACGAAAACAATTCCCGAGCTCTTCGCTATGATCAAAGCTGCGGAGGTGGAAATCAAAAAGGAGCATCAAGTGTTGATGGTTAGCAAGACCACTAGTTTCAAGAAAAAGGGCAAGGGAAAGAAAGGGAACTTCAAAAAGAATAGCAAGTCAGTTGCTACTTCCACGAAGAAACCCAAAGCTAAACTCAAGCCTGAAACTAAGTGCTTCTACTGCAAAGGAAATGGTCACTGGAAGTGGAACTGCCCTAGATACTTGGCGGATAAGAAGGATGGCAAAGTGAACAAAGGTATATTTGATATACAGATTATTGATGTGTATTTTACTAGTGTTCATAGCAACCCCTCGATATTTGATACTGATTTAGTTGCTAAAAAGGTAGTAACTCGAAATGGGAGTTGCATAATGAACAGAAACTAGTTAAAGGATGAAGTGACGATGTGTATTGGAAATAGTTCCAAGATTGATATGATCATCATCGCACACTCCCTATACTTTCGGGATTAGTGTTGAATCTAAATAACTGTTATTTGGTGTTTGTGTTGAGCATGAATGTGATTTGATCATGTTTATTGCAATACGGTTATTCATGTAAGTTATAGAGAATAATTGTTGTTCTGTTTACATGAATAAAACCTTCTATGGTCATACACCCAATGAAAATAGTTTGTTGGATCTCGATAGTGTGATACACATATTCATAATATTGAAGCCAAAAGATGCAAGGTTAATAATGATAGTGCAACTTATTTGTGGCACTGCCGTTTAAGTCATATTGGTGTAAAACGCATGAAGAAACTCCATAATGATGGACTTTTGGAATCACTTGATTATGAATCACTTGGTGCTTGCGAAACATGCCTCATGGGCAAGATGACTAAAACTCCGTTCTCCGGAACTATGGAGCGAGCAACATATTTGTTGGAAATCATACATACTGATGTATGCGGACCAATGAGTGTTGAAGCTCGCGGCGGGTATCGTTATTTTCTGACCTTCACTGATGATTTGAGCAGATATGGGTATATCTACTTAATGAAACACAAGTCTGAAACTTTTGAAAAGTTCAAAGAATTTCAGAGTGAAGTAGAGAATCATCGTAACAAGAAAATAAAGTTTTCTACGATCTAATCGTGGAGGAGAATATTTGAGTTACGAGTTTGGTCTTCATTTGAAACAATGTGGAATAGTTTCACAGCTCACGCCACCCGGAACACCACAGCATAATGGTGTATCCGAACGTCGTAACCGTACTTTATTCGATATGGTGCGATCTATGATGTCTCTTACCGATTTACCACTATCATTTCGGGTCATGCATTAGAGACAGTTGCATTCACGTTAAATAGGGCACCATCTAAATCCGTTGATACGACACCTTATGAACTATGGTTTGGCAAGAAACCAAAGTTGTCGTTTCTTAAAATTTGGGGCTTCGATGCTTATGTGAAAACACTTCAACCTGATAAGCTCGATCCCAAGTCGGAAAAATGTGTCTTCATAGGATACCCAAAAGAGGCTGTTGGGTACACCTTCTATCACAGATCCGAAGGCAAAATATACGTTGCTAAGAACGGATCCTTTCTAGAAAAAGAGTTTCTCTCGAAAGAAGTGAGTGGGAGGAAAGTAGAACTTGATGAGGTAATTATACTTTCTCCCGGATTGGAAAGTAGTACATCACAGGAAATTGTTCCAGTGATTCCTACACCAATTAGTGAGGAAGTTAATGATAATGATCATGAAACTTCGGATCAAGTTTCTGCTGAACGTCGTAGATCAACCAGAGTACGTTCCGCACCAGAGTGGTACGGCAACCCAGTTCTGGAAATCATGTTACTAGACCATGATGAACCTACGAACTATGAGGAAGCGATGATGAGCCCAGATTCCGCAAAATGGCTTGAAGCCATGAAATCTGAGATGGGATCCATGTATGAGAACAAAGTATGGACTTTGGTTGACTTGCCCGATGATCGGCAGGCCATCGAAAATAAATGGATCTTCAAGAGGAAGACCGACGCAGACGGTAATATTACTGTTTACTAAGCTCGACTTGTTGCGAAAGGTTTTCGACAAGTTCAAGAAGTTGACTACGATGAGACTTTCTCACCTGTAGCGATGCTTAAGTCTGTCCGAATCATGTTAGCAATTGCCACATTTTATGAAATCTGGCAAATGGATAACAAAACTGCATTCTTTAATGAATTTATTAAAGAAAAATTGCATATGATGCAACCCGAAGGTTTTGTCAAATCCTAAAGGTGCTAAGAAAGTATGCAAGCTCCAGCGATCCATCTATGGACTGGTGCAAGCATCTCGGAGTTGGAATATACGCTTTGATGAGGTGATCAAAGCATATGGTTTTATACAGACTTTTGGAGAAGCCTGTATTTACAAAAAGTGAGTGGGAGCACTACAAACTTTCTGATAAGTATATGTGAATGACATATTGTCGATCGGAAATGATGTTGAATTTTCTGGAAAGCATAAAAGGATATTTGAATAAAAGTTTTTCATTGAAAGACCTCGATGAAGCTGCTTATAAATTAGGTATCAAGATCTATAGAGATAGATCAAGACGCTTAATTGGACTTTCACAAAGCACATACCTTGATAAGATTTTGAAGAAATTCAAAATGGATCAGTCAAAGAAAGGTTCTTGCCTGTTTTACAAGGTATGAAGTTGAGTAAGACTCAAAGCCAGACCACAGCAGAAAAATATAGAGAGAATGAAAGTCATTCCCTATGCCTCAGCCATAGGTTCTATAAAGTATGCCATGCTGTGTACAAAACACGTTGTGTACCTTGCCAAAAGTTTGACAGGGAGGTACAATAGTGATCCAGTAGTAGATCACTGTACAGCGGTCAAAATTATCCTTAGTAACTGGATGACTAAGGAAATGTTTCTCGATTATGGAGGTGATAAAGAGTTCGTCGTAAAGGGTTACGCCGATGCAAACTTTGACACTAAATTCAGATGACCCTGAGTATCAATCTGGATGCATATTGAAAGTGGGAGCAATTAGCTAGAGTAGCTCTATGCAGAGCATTGTAGACATAGAAATTTGCAAAATACATACGGATCTGAATGTGACAGACCCGTTGACTAAACTTCTCTCACAAGCAAAACATGATCACACCTTATTACTCTTGGGTATTAATCACATAGCGATGTGAACTAGATTATTGACTCTAGTAAACCCTTTGGGTGTTGGTCACATAACGATGTGAACTATCGGTATTAAATCACATGGCGATGTGAGCTAGATTATTGACTCTAGTGCAAGTGGGAGACTGAAGGAAATATGCCCTAGAGGCAATAATAAAGTTATTATTTATTTCCTTATATCATGATAAATGTCTTTTATTCATGCTAGAATTGTATTAACTCGAAACTTAATACATGTGTGAATACAGAGACAAAACAGTATGTCCCTAGTATGCCTCTACTAGACTAGCTCATTGATCAAAGATGGTTATGTTTCCTAGCCATAAACATGAGTTGTCATTTGATCAACGGGATCACATCATTAGGAGAATGATGTGATGGACAAGACCCATCCGTTAGCATAGCACTATGATCGTTTAGTTTAACTGCTATTGCTTTCTTCATGACTTATACATGTTCCTATGACTATGAGATTATGCAACTCCCGAATACCGTAGGAACACCTTGTGTGCTATCAAACGTCACAACGTAACTGGGTGATCATAAAGATGCTCTACAGGTGTCTCCGAAAGTATTCGTGGTGTTGGCATAGATCAAGATTAGGATTTGTCACTCCGAGTGTCGGAGAGGTATCTCTGGGCCCTCTCGGTAACACACATCACAATAAGCCTTGCAAGCAAAAGACTAATGAGTTAGTCACAAGATGATGTGTTACGGAACGAGTAAAGAGACTTGCCGGTAATGAGATTGAACTAGGTATAGAGATACCGACGATCGAATCTCGGGCAAGTAACATACCGTTTGACAAAAGGAACAACGTATGTAGTTATGCGGTTCTGACCGATAAAAGATCTTCGTAGAATATGTAGGAGCCAATATGAACATCCAGGTTCCGCTATTGGTTATTGACCGGAGATGAGTCTCGGTCATGTCTACATAGTTCTCGAACCCGTAGGGTCCGCACGCTTAACGTTTGATGACGATCGGTATTATGAGTTTATGAGTATTGATGTACCGAAGGTAGTTCGGAGTCCCGGATGAGATCACGGACATGACGAGGAGTCTCGGAATGTCCGAGACATAAAGATTGATATATTGGACGGCTATATTCGGACACCGGAAGTATACCGGAAAAGTTTCGGATTTATCGGGAATGCCGGAGGGGGTTACCGGAACCCCCTACGAGAGGGGATGGTCCATAGTGGGCCAAAAGGGAAAGAGAGAGGCAGCCCATAGGGCTGGCCGGCGCCCCCACCTAGGGTTCCTAGTTGGACTAGGATTGGGGGGGGCGCCACCTCTCCTATTCCTTTCCCCCTTCTTCCTTTTGGTGAATCCTACTAGGAATAGGACTGCAATCCTATTCCTAGTAGGACTCCTTCCCTAGCCGCACCAGGAAGGGCCGGCCGGCCTCCCTCCCCTGCTCCTTTATATACGGGGGCAGGGGGGCACCCAAAGACACACAAGTTGAATTGTTTTAGCCGTGTGCGGTGCCCCCCACCACAGAATCACACCTCGGTCATACCGTCGCGGAGCTTAGGCGAAGCCCTGCGCCGGTGAACACATCATATCCGTCACCACGCTGTCGTGTTGACGAAACTCTCCCGTGAAGCTCAACTGGATCAAGAGCTCGTGGGACGTCATCAAGCTGAACGTGTGCTGAACGCGGAGGTGCCGTACGTTCGGTGCTTGATCGGTTGGATCGCGAAGAAGTTCGACAACATCAACCGCGTCACTTGACGCTTCCGCTCCCGGTCTACGAGGGTACGTAGACACACTCTTCCCTCTCGTTGCTATGCATCTGGTAGATAGATCTTGCGTGATCGTAGGAAAATTTTAAAATACTACGTTCCCCAACAGTGGCATCATGAGCCAGGTCTATGCGTAGATGATATGCACGAGTAGAACACAATGAGTTGTGGGCGATACTAGTCATACTGCTTACCAGCATGTCATACTTTGCTTCGGCGGTATTGTGAGATGAAGCGGCCCGGACCGACATTACGCGTACGCTTACGCGAGACTGGCTTCACCGTTACGAGCACTCGTTGCTTAAAGGTGACTGGCGGGTGTCTGTCTCTCTCACTTTAGCTGAATCAAGTGTGGCTACGCCCGGTCCTTGTGAAGGTTAAAACAGCACATACTTGACGAAACATCGTTGTGGTTTTGTATGCGTAGGTAAGAACAGTTCTTGCTAAAGCCCGTAGCAGCCACGTAAAACTTGCAACAAACAAAGTAGAGGACGTCTAACTTGTTTTTGTAGGGCATGTTGTGATGTGATATGGTCAAGACATGATGAGTTATACGGTTTTGTATGAGATGATCATGTTTTGTAAAGTTATCGGCAACTGGCAGGAGCCATATGGTTGTCGCTTTATTGTATGAAATGCAATCGCCATGTAATTGCTTTACTTTATCACTAAGCGGTAGCGATAGTCGTGGAAGCAATAGTTGGCGAGACGACAACGATGCTACGATGAAGATCAAGGTGTCAAGCCGGTGACGAAGGTGATCATGACGGTGCTTTGGAGATAGAGATCAAAAGCACACGATGATGATGGCCATATCATGTCACATATTTTGATTGCATGTGATGTTTATCTTATTATGCTTCTTATTTTGCATAGATCGACGGTAGCATTATAAGATGATCCTTTACTAAATTTCAAGGTATAAGTGTTCTTCCTGAGTATGCACCGTTGCGAAAGTTCGTCGTGCCGAGACACCACGTGATGATCGGGTGTGATAAGCTCTACGTTCAAATACAACGGGTGTAAGCCAGTTTTGCACACGCAGAATACTTAGGTTAAACTTGACGAGCCTAGCATATACAGATATGGCCTCGGAACACTGGAGACCGAAAGGTCGAGCGTGAATCATATAGTAGATATGATCAACATAAGATGTTCACCATTGAAACTACTCCATCTCACGTGATGATCGGACATGGTTTAGTTGATTTGGATCACGTGATCATTTAGATGACCAGAGGGATGTCTATCTAAGTGGGAGTTCTTTAAAATTAATATGATTAAATTGAACTTTAATTTATCATGAACTTAGTCCTGATAGTTTTGCATATCTATGTCGTTGTAGATCAATGGCCCGTGCTACCGTTCCTTTGAATTTAATGCATTCCTAGAGAAAGCTAAGTTGAAAGATGATGGTAGCAATTACACGGACTGGGTCCGTAACCTGAGGATTATCCTCATTGCTGCACAGAAGAATTATGTCCTTGAAGCACCGCTAGGTGACAAACCCCCTTCCGCTGATGTAGACGCTTTGAACGTCTGGCAGTCGCGGTCTGATGACTACACAATAGTTCAGTGTGCCATGCTTTACGGCTTAGAGCCGGGACTTCAACGACGTTTTGAACGTCATGGACCATATGAGATGTTCCAGGAGTTGAAGTTAATATTTCAAGCAAATGCCCGGATTGAGAAATATAAGATTTCCAATAAGTTCTACAGCTGCAAGATGGAGGAGAATAGTTCTATCAGTGAACACTTGCTCACAATGTATGGGCACTACAATCATATGACTCAACTTGGTTGCCAAGTTGATGAGAATAGTGTTATTGATAGAATTCTTCAATCACTGCCACCAAGCTATAATGGCTTTGTGATGAACTATAATATGCAAGGGATACAAAAGACAATTCCCGAGCTCTTCGCTATGCTCACAGCTGCGGAGGTAGAAATCAAAAAGGAGCATCAAAAGTTGATGGTTAACAATACCACTAGTTTCAAGAAAAAGGGCAAGGAAGGGATTTTCAAGGAGAATAGCAAGATTGTTGTTGTTCTCGCAGAAAACCTCAAGTATGGAACCAAGCCTGAAACTGAGTGCTTCTACTGCAAGGGGACTGGACACTGGAAGCGGAACTGCCCCAAGTATTTGGCGGATAAGAAGGATGGCAAGATGAACAAAGGTATATGTGATATACATGTTATTGATGTGTACCTTACTAATGCTCGTAGTAGTACCTGGGTATTTGATACCGGTTCGGTTGCTAATATTTGTAACTCGAAACAGGGACTACGGATTAAACGAAGATTAGCTAAGGACGAGGTGACGATGCGCGTGGGAAACGGTTCCAAAGTCGATGTGATCGCCGTCGGCACGCTACCTCTACATCTACCTCCGGGATTAGTTTTAGACCTAAATAATTGTTATTTGGTGCCAGCGTTAAGCATGAACATTATATCTGGATCTTGTTTATTGCGAGACGGTTATTCATTTAAATCAGAGAATAATGGTTGTTCCATTTTAATGAATAATATCTTTTATGGTCATGCACCCTTGAAGAGTGGTCTATTCTTATTGGATCTCGATTGTAGTGATACACATATTCATAGTATTGAAACCAAAAGATGCAAGGTTAATAATGATAGTGCAACTTATTTGTGGCACTGCCGTTTAGGTCATATTGGTGTAAAACGCATGAAGAAACTCCATAATGATGGACTTTTGGAATCACTTGATTATGAATCACTTGGTGCTTGCGAACCATGCCTCATGGGCAAGATGACTAAAACTCCGTTCTCCGGAACTATGGAGCGAGCAACATATTTGTTGGAAATCATACATACTGATGTATGCGGACCAATGAGTGTTGAAGCTCGCGGCGGGTATCGTTATTTTCTGACCTTCACTGATGATTTGAGCAGATATGGGTATATCTACTTAATGAAACACAAGTCTGAAACTTTTGAAAAGTTCAAAGAATTTCAGAGTGAAGTAGAGAATCATCGTAACAAGAAAATAAAGTTTTCTACGATCTGATCGTGGAGGAGAATATTTGAGTTACGAGTTTGGTCTTCATTTGAAACAATGTGGAATAGTTTCACAGCTCACGCCACCCGGAACACCACAGCATAATGGTGTATCCGAACGTCGTAACCGTACTTTATTCGATATGGTGCGATCTATGATGTCTCTTACCGATTTACCACTATCATTTTGGGTCATGCATTAGAGACAGTTGCATTCACGTTAAATAGGGCACCATCTAAATCCGTTGATACGACACCTTATGAACTATGGTTTGGCAAGAAACCAAAGTTGTCGTTTCTTAAAATTTGGGGCTTCGATGCTTATGTGAAAACACTTCAACCTGATAAGCTCGATCCCAAGTCGGAAAAATGTGTCTTCATAGGATACCCAAAAGAGGCTGTTGGGTACACCTTCTATCACAGATCCGAAGGCAAAATATACGTTGCTAAGAACGGATCCTTTCTAGAAAAAGAGTTTCTCTCGAAAGAAGTGAGTGGGAGGAAAGTAGAACTTGATGAGGTAATTATACCTTCTCCCGGATTGGAAAGTAGTACATCACAGGAAATTGTTCCAGTGATTCCTACACCAATTAGTGAGGAAGTTAATGATAATGATCATGAAACTTCGGATCAAGTTTCTGCTGAACGTCGTAGATCAACCAGAGTACGTTCCGCACCAGAGTGGTACGGCAACCCAGTTCTGGAAATCATGTTACTAGACCATGATGAACCTACGAACTATGAGGAAGCGATGATGAGCCCAGATTCCGCAAAATGGCTTGAAGCCATGAAATCTGAGATGGGATCCATGTATGAGAACAAAGTATGGACTTTGGTTGACTTGCCCGATGATCGGCAGGCCATCGAAAATAAATGGATCTTCAAGAGGAAGACCGACGCAGACGGTAATATTACTGTTTACTAAGCTCGACTTGTTGCGAAAGGTTTTCGACAAGTTCAAGAAGTTGACTACGAGGAGACTTTCTCACCTGTAGCGATGCTTAAGTCTGTCCGAATCATGTTAGCAATTGCCACATTTTATGAAATCTGGCAAATGGATAACAAAACTGCATTCTTTAATGAATTTATTAAAGAAAAATTGCATATGATGCAACCCGAAGGTTTTGTCAAATCCTAAAGGTGCTAAGAAAGTATGCAAGCTCCAGCGATCCATCTATGGACTGGTGCAAGCATCTCGGAGTTGGAATATACGCTTTGATGAGGTGATCAAAGCATATGGTTTTATACAGACTTTTGGAGAAGCCTGTATTTACAAAAAGTGAGTGGGAGCACTACAAACTTTCTGATAAGTATATGTGAATGACATATTGTCGATCGGAAATGATGTTGAATTTTCTGGAAAGCATAAAAGGATATT
This sequence comes from Secale cereale, assembly GCA_902687465.1. NCBI lineage: Eukaryota > Viridiplantae > Streptophyta > Magnoliopsida > Poales > Poaceae > Secale > Secale cereale. The sequence continues at coordinate 65,358,457 of LR738716.1, forward strand.
TGAATAAAAGTTTTTCATTGAAAGACCTCGATGAAGCTGCTTATAAATTAGGTATCAAGATCTATAGAGATAGATCAAGACGCTTAATTGGACTTTCACAAAGCACATACCTTGATAAGATTTTGAAGAAATTCAAAATGGATCAGTCAAAGAAAGGTTCTTGCCTGTTTTACAAGGTATGAAGTTGAGTAAGACTCAAAGCCAGACCACAGCAGAAAAATATAGAGAGAATGAAAGTCATTCCCTATGCCTCAGCCATAGGTTCTATAAAGTATGCCATGCTGTGTACAAAACACGTTGTGTACCTTGCCAAAAGTTTGACAGGGAGGTACAATAGTGATCCAGTAGTAGATCACTGTACAGCGGTCAAAATTATCCTTAGTAACTGGATGACTAAGGAAATGTTTCTCGATTATGGAGGTGATAAAGAGTTCGTCGTAAAGGGTTACGCCGATGCAAACTTTGACACTAAATTCAGATGAC
>LR738716.1:65367683-65388662 GCA_902687465.1 Secale cereale
TATATATATATATATATATATATATATATATATATATATATCCTGTATGAAGATAAACCAAGTGTGAAGACTTTGCAAATGTAACGTCACGAGAAACGCTTCAAACAAAGATTTGGTGGTGGAGTTACCCACCGTATAGGAAGTATTAGACCCAGACACGACGCACAATTATCGTGGCGCTCTGAAGTCAAATTCCGCGTTAATGTATTCACACTTAGAATGTAAGTCTTCATTGATTGAAGATATACTTTACTTCGTGTGTTGCACATCTAAGTCATCAATATGCATAAGTGTTAGGATATGTGCCTGATTACAGGACATTTGAGGATTCTAAGATATTTAGCTCACACCGCAACTTCTAAAATCTTTTCTCGTCCAAGGGCTTTGTGAAGATATCTGCCAGTTGCTCTTCAGTGTTGATGTGTGTGATATCAATATCTTCCTTCATGACATGATCTCTGAGACGAATTTCAATGTGCTTTGTCTTCGAGTGCTGAACTGGGTTGTTGGCAATCTTGATGGCGCTTTCATTCTCGCAGTAGAGTGGCACATGCTTTAGATGGACACCATAGTCCTTGAGTGTTTGCTTCATCCAGAGAAGCCGAGCGCAGCAAGATCCAGCAACAATATATTCAGATTCATCAGTGGAGAGTGATACACAGTTCTGCTTCTTTGAAGACCAACAGACAAGTGATCGTCCTAGAAAGTGACATGTGCCTGATGTAAACTTCCGATCAACTTTGTCACCAGCATAATCAGCATCTGAGAATCCAACTAGGTCAAACTCTGAGCCCTTTGGATACCATAATCCTAGTGTTGGGGTGTAAGCCAAATATCGAAGTATTCGCTTCACAGCTAAGTGATGCGACTCCTTTGGTGCCGCTTGATATCGAGCACACATGCAAACACTAAGCATAATATCTGGCCTAGATGCACATAAATAAAGTAAAGAACCAATCATGGAGCGGTATACCTGTTGATCGAAATCTTTACCATTGGCGTCGGGACCCAGATGGTGTTTAGTTGGCATAGGCGTCGAGTAACCTTTGCAGTCTTGCATTCCAAACTTCTTCAGGCAATCTTTAAGGTATTTCTCTTGATATATGAAGATGTCGTTGCTTCGCTGATGAATTTGAAGACCAAGAAAGAACTTCAGCTCACCCATCATGGACATCTGATATTGCTCTTACATCATGTGACCAAACTCATCACTGTATCTCTTGTCAGTGCAGTCGAAGATAATGTTGTCCACATAGATTTGGCAGATAAACAGTTCATTATCATATGTCTTCGTGAAGAGTGTGGGATCCAGGGAATCAGGTTTGAAGCCTTTGCTCTTCAGGAAGTCTTTGAGTGTGTCATACCAAGCACGAGGCGCTTGTTTAAGGCCATACAGTGCCTTGTTGAGCTTGTATACCATATCAGGACGTTTTGGATCTTCAAAGCCAGGTGGTTGTGCAACATACACTTCTTCTTCAATCCTTCCATTGAGAAAGGCACTCTTCACATCCAGTTGATACAAAAGTATGTTGTGATGATTTGCATAGGCTAGCAGTATACGAATAGCTTCAAGTCTAGCCACAGGAGCAAATGTTTCCTCGAAGTCAATCCCTTCAACTTGAGTGTATCCTTGAGCAACAAGACGAGCTTTGTTTCTGACAACTTGACCATGCTCATCTTGCTTGTTGCGATATATCCATTTTGTGCCTATTATGTTGTGCTTACGAGGGTCAGGACGCTTTACAAGTTCCCATACGTTGTTCAGCTCAAACTGTTGAAGCTCTTCTTGCATTGCTTGAATCCATTCGGGTTCCATAAAGGCTTCAGCAACTTTCTTGGGTTCAGATTTTGAGACAAATGCAAAGTGCCCACAGAAATTTGCAAGCTGTGTTGCTCTTGAACGAGTAAGTGGACCAGGTGCATTTATGCTGTCAATTATCTTCTCAACTTGTACTTCATTTGCAACACGAGGATGAGCTGGACGAAGATTTTGCTCTTGTTGTACATTGTCATCATCAGGAGGATTGTCTTCAGGCTGAGCATTGTCTTCAGGTTGATCTGGAGCAGAAATGATGAGTTCCTCGTCAAGCTGTGCTTCAGAAGGCATGATCTCACCGGTTCCCATTAGCTTGATAGATTCATTTGGTGAAGCTTCATCCAGCACATTTGGTAGGAACTCTCTTTGTGAACCATTCGTTTCATCAAACCGCACATCCACAGTTTCAACCACTTTATAGAGAAAGATATTGAAAACTGTGTAGGAGTGTGAGTCTTTTCCATAGCCGAGCATGAAGCCTTCATGTGCTTTCGGTGCAAATTTTGACTTGTGATGTGGATCCTTGATCCAGAACCTAGCTCCAAATACTCTGAAGTAACTTACGTTTGGCTTCTTTCCAGTAAGGAGTTCATAGGACGTTTTCTTCAGAAGCTTGTGAAGATAGGCACGGTTGATGATATGGCATGCAATATCAATAGCTTCGGGCCAGAACCTTCTTGGTGTCTTGTATTTATCGAGCATCGTTCGAGCCATCTCAATTAGGGTTCTGTTCTTGCGCTCTACGATGACATTCTGCTGAGGCGTGTACGGAGCTGAGAATTCATGGGTGATTCCCATTGTATCCAGATAAAGATCAAGGCCGGTGTTCTTGAACTCAGTGCCATTGTCACTTCTGATATGCTTGATCTTGACGCCATAGTTGTTCATGGCACGGTTGGAGAAGCGTCTGAAGACATCTTGTACTTCAGTCTTGTAGAGAATTATGTGCATCCATGTGTATCTTGAATAATCATCAACAATGACGAAGCCATAGAGACAAGCTGTGGTAGAGAACGTGGAGTAGTAAGTAGGGCCAAATAAGTCCATGTGAAGCAGCTCGAAGGGTTTGGATGTCGTCATGATTGTCTTCGGGGGATGCTTGGCCCTAGTCACCTTCCCAGCTTCACAGGCACCACACAGATGATCTTTCTTGAACTTGACGTCCTCGATGCCTACAACGTGTTTCTTCTTTGCGAGAGTGTGCAAGTTCCTCATGCCGGCATGTCCTAGCCTCCGATGCCAGAGCCAGCACTCTGAAGCTTTTGCTAGAAGACATACGGCCATCTGCGGTCCAGCTGAGAAATCCACCATATACAGATCTCCTTTTCTGTATCCTTCAAATACTAGAGACTTGTCAGATTCCATTAATACAAGGCAACGGAATTTTCCAAATATCATAATCATTTTTAAGTCACAAAGCATTGAGACAGACATTAAGCTGAAACCAAGAGATTCAACAAGCATGACTTTGTCCATGTGCTGATCCCTTGAGATTGCAACTCTACCTAGATCCAACACTTTGCTTTTACCAGTATCAGCAAATGTGATGTGACTCTTGTTAGATGGACGTAAGGTTGAGTCCATAAGAAGACTTCGATCTCCAATCATATGATTTGTGCATCCGCTGTCCATAATCCATTCTGAAGACTTTGGTGTCACTCCCTACAATGCAGTTAGGAGGATAGGCTTCACCAATATCCATTGTGAAGAATAAACATTTGACGTACAAGTGGATTATGAAAGCTTGCATCCAAGTTAGGACTGATAAGATGATTAGCAAGCGATTCATGAACATAATGGATAGTAAACCATTTGGGCATTTGATCGTGTGCCCTACAAGTGTTTTAGGTCCCCAGCAATAGCATCAGACGCCTTTGATTTTCAGTTGGAGACCTTTCCCTGCAAGAGAAAGTTAGTTCTTCTTAACTACCCACATCATCAGGGGTGGCATAGAAGCAATGAGTCTAAGTGCAGCTTCTGAGAATTTTGGCTTTGGAGCCCTAGCAAATAGTCTTGCAGGAGGAGAATAATACTCATAAGAATAAGCAGAAAAATTCTTTGTTTTATAAATATAGCGGTTTGAGGAAACACGCTCATATTCATGGGTTTGAGTATAATTTCCCTGCAAAACATTGGCGTTAGGGTGACTCAGGTGAGTCCTTTGTCTGTATGAAGCCTTAGGACCATATGAAGCCTTTGGTCTGGGGTTTGTCTTCTTCCTAGGTGGTGTCATGATGACATTTGCTGGAAGTTTCTCAAGACAACCTTTGGTAACCCAGATCTTCTTCATAGGTGGCCCGTTCCTGCAGTTAGTACCAATATACCTGGCAAACACTTCACCATTTTGATTCTTAAACAGTTTATAGTTTGCATCAAAGGATTCATCAATGATAATAGGATTAGCACAAGTGAAGCCAGATAGGGTAGATGGATCCACTGAAGGTTCCTTTGCAGCAACCCATGTGGTTTTGCGATACTGCACAGGCTTCCAGTATGAACCATCAACATTCATTTTCCTGTCGAACCCAACACCCTCTTTTCTAGGGTTTCGGTTCAGTATCTGCTTTTTGAGGACATCACATAGAGTCTGATGCCCTTTGAGGCTTTTGTACATCCCTGTTTCAAGCAAAGTCTTCAACCTAGCATTTTCATCAGCAATAGTAGTGGTATCCTCAGCAGAGGGGTTAGTTACCACATCAGCAGTTGAAGATGTTGCAACAGTGACAGCAGTAGAACATTTAGCTACAGATGTAGCGTTATCACGCTCAATGCATTTTAGATATGGTGGTTCAAATCCCTCCTGAGTGGAGCTGATCAGTTGTGCGCGGAGTGACTCATGTTCTTTTTGAAGATCTTCATTAGCCGCTTCCAATTTCTCAAGTTCTCGCTTCCTTTGAAGGTAATCGTGGGAAAGCTTTTCATGAGTTTTTGAGAGCGATTCATAAAGACTTTCAAGTTCCTCATACTTAACATGAAGATTTTTTATGTCTTCAATTAAGGACTGAGAACGGGTCATTTCCGCGTCCAATAGGTCATCGCTTTTGTCTAACAGTTTTTGAATATGTTCCATAGCTTTCTGCTGTTCAGTGGCAATTTTAGCAAGTGTTTTGTAGCTAGGTTTTGATTCACAATCAGAGTCATCTTTACTGGATATTTGAAAGTAAGCATCACGTGATTTTACCTTGGCACCGCATGCCATGAAGCAGTAGGTGGGAGCAGAGTCGTCGTCCTCACCATCAGTGTTGGTGACGGGGACATTGTCTTCAGTGTTGAAGATGGACTTGGCCACGTAGGCTGTGGCTAGAGCCAGACTTGCAGCACCAGAATCGGATTCCTCCTCAGACTCCACCTCCGCTTCTTCTGAAGCAGACTCCTCCTCTGAATCCATCTCCTTGCCAACAAACGCACGAGCCTGACCAGATGAATTCTTCTTATGTGATGAATACTTTGATGAAGACTTGGAAGAAGACTTTGCGTAATTCTTTTTTTTCTTGTCATCAGAATCATATTCCTTTCTCTTCTTCTTCTTCTTCTTCTTCTTCTTCTTCTTCTTCTTCTTCTTCTTCTTCTCATTGTCCCACTGAGGACACTCAGAGATGTAGTGACCAGGTTTCTTGCACTTGTGACATGTTCTCTTCTTGTAGTCATGGGTAGAAGCTTCATCATTTCTTGAGCTGGATCGTGAAGACTTTCTGAAGCCTTTCTTCCTAGTGAATTTCTGGAACTTCTTCACAAGCATGGCAAGCTCTTTTCCAATATCTTCAGGATCATCAGAACTACAGTCAGATTCTTCTTTAGATGAAGAGACAACCTTTGCCTTCAAGGCGTGATTTCGGCCGTAGTTGGGACCATAGATGTCACGTTTCTCAGATAGCTGGAACTCATGTGTGTTGAGCCTCTCATGTATGTCAGGCGGATCAAGAGTCTTGAAGTCAGGGCGTTCTTGAATCATCAGGGCAAGGATGTCAAATGAGCTGTCGAGTGATCTCAGGAGGGTCTTGACGATTTCATCCTTGGTGATCTCAGTGGCGCCAAGTGCCTGAAGCTCATTTGTGATGTCAGTGAGGCGATCGAAAGTGTGCTGGACATTCTCATTGTCATGTCTCTTGAAGCGATTGAAAAGATTGCGAAGGACACTGATCCTTTGATCTCTCTGGGTTGAGACTCCTTCATTGACCTTTGAGAGCCAGTCACAGACTTCCTTTGACGTTTCCAGGGTACTCACACGACCATACTGTCCTTTGGTCAGATGACCACAGATGATGTTCTTGGCCATTGAATCCAGTTGAACGAGCCTCTTGACATCAGCAGGGGTGATACCTTCACCAGTCTTGGGAACGTCGTTCTTGACGACAAACTAGAGGTCCACGTCAATGGCTTCAAGGTGCATGTGCATCTTGTTCTTCTAGTAGGGATATTCAGTGCCGTCGAAGACGGGGCACGCAGCAGAGACTTTGATTATCCCTGCAGTCGACATAGCTAAAACTCCAGGTGGTTAAACCGAATCACACAGAACAAGGGGGTACCTTGCTCTGATACCAATTGAAAGTGCAGTATATCGACTAGAGGGGGGTTGAATATGCGATTTTTGTGAAATGCTTCAAAACATGGAAGTTTCGAAGACAAATGATAAATCCAATCCTATTTATATGCAGCGGAGGGTGGACTACACTAGACAAGCCATAGTCAAGTATTCAATGAAGTGAAAGCATGAAGACTAATAGCAGCTAGGCAGTAAGGATCAGGATGGAAGATGGAATGAAGCCAATCAGAACAAGTAGTCACACAGTAAAGTCAATCAGATAAGGCAAGCATGCAATGACTTCACAACATAAGACAGTAAGTAAAGGGAAGGAAAAGGATAGAACCAGTAGCTCGAGGAAGACAGTGATTTGTTAGACCAGTTCCATTTGCTGTGACAACTGTATGTCTGGTTAGTGAGGCTGAGATTTAACTCAGAAGACCGCGTCTTCACCTTATTCCCCTTGAGCTAAGGACACCTAGTCCTCGCCCAATCACTCTGGTAAGTCTTCAAGGTAGACGTCCAAACCTTCACAGACTTCGTTCACCGGCGATCCACACTCTTGGATGCTCAGAACGCGACGCCTAACCGGCTGGCGGAAACACAGTCCTCAAGTGTAATAAGTCTTCAGGTCACACAGACAGAAAGACTTCAGTGATGCCTAACACTCTTTGGCTCTAGGTGTTTGGGCTTTGTCCTCGCAAGGATCTCTCTCTCAAATGCTTCGGAGGTGGGTTGCTCTCAAACGACAAAAGCCGTGCAATAACTCTGAGCAGCCACCAATTTATGGTGTAGGGGGTGGGCTATTTATAGCCACTGGGCAACTCGACCTGATTTGTCCGAAGTGACCCAGGGTCACTAAGGAACTAACACGTGTTCAACGGTCAGATTTCAAACACACACGTCAACTTTACTTGGGCTACAAGTAAAGCTGACTCATCCAGCTCTGGATAAGATTTGCTCTCATTGTCTTCGCTCGAAGACATAGGATTTGGTTGAGCATCACTTCAGTCACTCTGACTCTGTTCACTTGGACCCCACTTAACAGTACGGTGGTTCCTATGACTCAACAAAGAAGAAAGGAAACAACGAAACATCTAAGTCTTCGTGCTCCATAGTCTTCACTCAATGCCTTCTCTTGTCATAGGCTTCAATATGATTATCTTCATATATATATACCACCATTGTCGTCAATGTCTTCATACATTTTTAGGGGTCATCTCCGGTAGGTAAACCGAATCAATGAGGGACTACTACCTGTGTTATCCTGCAATTCTCACAAACACGTTAGTCCCTCAACCAGATTTGTCGTTAATACTCCAAAACCAACTAGGGGTGGCACTAGATGCACTTACAGATTTCACCTACATTCCTCCTGTACACTTCACAAAAAATAGTTTTGTCTTGCTTTTCATAAAAAATAGCAATGGGGTCTTATCCTACTCTCGTACAACTAAAAAATATATACGAATTCACCCCACTCAAAGAAGTACACCTTTTTTAGGACTCAAAGTGTAAATCAACAAACCTGTAGGTAAAACGGAATTGGAGATTGCATAGCCACTAGTACAGAACCGGGCTATAGCACCGGTTCGTAAGGCCCTTTAGTGCCCATTCTGCAACCGGTACTAATGGGTGGGGACTAAAGGTACCCCCTTTATTACCGGTTCAACACGAACCGTCACTGAAGGTACACCATGTGTCATGAGCCCGCGCCGGGGGCGGGGAGACCTTTAGTACCGGTTGGTAACACCAACCGGTACTAAAGGATTTTTTTTATATTTTTGTTGAAATAAAGCAAAAACAGCCCGCCTACTAGGCTGGCATGGCGTGCATACGACTAGAAATCCAACCTCTAATTGGGTCAGGATGCAGGCCCGTACGGCCCAGTTGGCTCCGCAGGGCAGAAGACTTGCAATAGGCCCACAAAGGCCTGCTTAGAGAGGAGCTCGACATGGTAGCCGCGACGGGGCTTATAAACCGGTGCGAACTCCTCTCAAATAGCGAGGTGAGACTAAATATTGTGGAATGCGGGTGGCAGCGCACCCCTTTAGTACCGGTTGGTGGCTCCAACGGGTACTAAAGGTGGGGGGGGGGGTCTTTAGTACCTGTTGGAGCCACCAACCCGTACTAAAGGACACCACGTCTTTAGTACCGGTTCGTGGCACGAACCGGTACTAAAGGTTCGCCACGGATCGGTACCAATGAAGGTCACCCTGCTAGCCGTTTGACCATTAGTGCTGGTTCAATTACAAACTGGGACTAATGAGCTTCACATTAGGTCATTTTTCTACTAGTGAGCAGAAAGAGTTCAATGATAAAAATTGTGGAATAGCATTAGGACATGGATGAAAATTAGACACCGTTACACAACTACTACCATAGTTGACCAAAATAGAGAATAGCCTAAGATCCGCTGGTCCAGCTCTATGAGAAACACAGAAATGAGAACTTGCAAAGTGAAGTTGTCATCGGCTGCGCCATCTTCAGATGGACCATCCACTTGTGCATCATCATCATCTGCTGGTGGTGGTGAGGATTGAGCTCTAGGAGCCCTGCTATTGCTAAGTTTTTTAGAATCTCCTGCAACAAAAATGGGAAGGTTATTTAACATCAAAAAATATACAACAGTGCAAGGAGCTTCCAAGAGAAGGATGACATGTGAGATTCAGCAATCCATGTTACCAGAGTAGTTGGCATCATTTGTAGGACTGCTGTAATCACATATCACTTTCTAACTCAGTTACATGGGAAGTTAGAAAGTGATATGTGATTACAAAAGAATACATGGAAATAAAAGCATTTTAGTAATTGGTTAATAAAAGAATTTCTCTTTTTGTCTACAATCTACCTAGGTCTAAAAATACAAAAGAAGTTTCAAAGTTCTAATTAAAAGTTTCCCCAGATTGAGTAGTCCTTAAGAAAAAACTGCAAAAGTAATTGGCTAATAAACGCATTTTAGCACTATATATATGAACATATATGTGGTATATTGATACGTCTCCAACGTATCTATAATTTTTTATTGTTCCATGCTATTATTTATGATATTTTGGATGTTTAATGGGCTTTGTTATACACTTTTATATTATTTTTGGGACTAACCTATTAACCCAGAGCCCAGTGCCAGTTTCTGTTTTTCTCCTATTTTAGGGTTTCGCAGAAAAGGAATATCAAACGGAGCCCAATTGACCTGAAACTCAACGGAGGAAGTTTTTGGACCTAAAGAAGCCCAGGAAGTGCCGGAGGGGGACGAGAGGACCCACGGGCTGCCCACGAGGGTGGGGCGCCCCCCCTACTGGGCGTGCCCCCCTGCCTCGTGGACAGCCCATAGCCCCCCTTTGCTTGGCCCCGACTCCAACACCTCCTATATATACTGAAACCTTCGGAAAGTAACCTAGATCGGGAGTTCCGCCGCCGAAAGCCTCTGTTGCCACCAAAAACCAATCTAGACCCCGATCCGGCACCCTGCCGGAGGGGGGGGGGCCTCACCGGTGGCTATCTTCATCATCCCGGTGCTCTCCATGACGAGGAGGGAGTAGTCCACCCTCGGGGCTGAGGGTATGTACCAGTAGCTATGTGTTTGATCTCTCTCTCTCTCTCATGTTCTTGAGGTGGCACGATCTTAATGTATCGTGAGCTTCGCTATTATAGTTGGATCTTATGATGTTTCTCCCCCTCTACTCTCTTGTAATGGATTGAGTTTTCCCTTTGAATTTATCTCATCGGATTGAGTCTTTAAGGATTTGAGAACACTTGATGTATGTCTTGCGTGGGATACCCATGGTGACATTTGGGTATTCTATTGATTCACTTGATGTATGTTTTGGTGATCAACTTGCGGGTTTCGTGACCATGGGAATCTATGCATAGGGGTTGGCACACGTTTTCGTCTTGACTCTCCAGTAGAAACTTTGGGGCACTCTTTGAAGTTCTATGTGTTGGTTGAATAGATGTTTCTGAGATTGTGTGATGCATATCGTATAATTATGCCCACGGATACTTGAGGTGACAATGGAGTATCTAGGTGACATTAGGGTTTTGGTTGATTTGAATCTTAAGGTGTTACTCTAGTACGAACTCTATGATAGATCGAACGGAAAGAATAGCTTTGTGTTATTTTACTACGGACTCTTGAATAGATCGATCAGAAAGAATAAATTTGAGGTGGTTTCGTACCATACAATAATCTCTTCGTTTGTTCTCCGCTATTAGTTACTTCGTAATATGATCCAATTATGTTATCCTTGTTGAGAGAACTTGCACTACTAAAAGTATGAACCCTAGGCCTTGTTTCCTATCATTGCAACACCATTTATGCTCAATTTTATCTTTAATTACCTTGCTGTTTTTATATTTTGAGATTACAAAAATCCATATCTACCATCCATATTGCACTTGTATCACCATCTCTTCGCCAAACTAGTGCACCTATACAATTTACCATTGTATTGGGTGTGTTGGGGACACAAGAGACTCTTTGTTATTTGGTTGCAGGGTTGCTTGAGAGAGACCATCTTCATCCTACGCCTCCCACGGATTGATAAACCTTAGGTCATCCACTTGAGGGAAATTTGCTACTGTCCTAAAAACCTATGCACTTGGAGGGCCAACAACGTCTACAAGAAGAAGGTTGTGTAGTAGACATCATATATCTGTACCAAAAACATAAGAATTAGCTCTCCTGTATAAGGGAGAAGATGGACATTGTAGGTGTATAGTTGTTCTGTATGGCACAACCTTGACATACAGAGAAGGAAAATATGGCATGTACACAACACATCTTCTCTGTTTATCCACCCCGCAGCAGACAATTATCATGTTAAACTACTATGTTAAACTTCCTTTTACATGATTTAATCATACAACCATAATCAGTTATTTGCTTAGTGGGGTATATGCAAGATAAAGTCAGAAAACATATGTGTAATTCGTAGAAAGAAGCAAAACCACCTTGCATTGAGTCTATCTAATTACCTAAGCTGATCCAAAAACAAACTGAACGACTGTGAACTAACTTAAATAACATAGACATATGCCTTTTAACAGCAACTAGTTATACTAATATAATGTGAAATTGGAATGGAGAGATAATACGGAAGTATTGTTTAAACAAAGCAACATGATGCAAATTTCTCATCCTTGGAGGGGAATTCATACCTGCAGAGGCGGATCTCAGGTCGGCGTTGGTGGCAGAGGCAAATCAAGTTATCATCTTGGAGCTCAATCCTTTCCACCACTTGCAGATGATGATGACACACAAGTGGATGCATGGTCCATCTGAAGATGGCGCAACAGGTGACAACTTCACTTTGCAAGTTCTCATTTCTGTGTTTCTCATAGAGCTGGACCGGCGGATCTTAGGCTATTCTCTATTTTGGTCAACTATAGTAGTAGTTGTGTAACGGTGTCTAATTTTCATCCATGTCCTAATGTTATTCCACAATTTTTAGCATTGAACTCTTTCTGCTATGTAATCTCCAATTCCGTTTTACCTACAGGTTTGGTTGATTTACACTTTGATTCCTAAAAAAAGGTGTACTTCTTTGAGTGGGGTGAATTCGTATATATATTTAGCTGTACAAGAGTAGGATAAGGCGGATAAGGCCCCACTGCTATTTTTATGACAATCAAGCCAAAACTATTTTTTTGTGAAGTGTACTGGAGGAATGTATGTGAAATCATATTTGATGCATATTCCCTTTGCTCTGACTTTTGTTTGATACGTACTCTATTTTAGAAAATATATAGGATATATCCAATAGGGCTATAATCTTGGTCAACTTACATTTCTTTGACTATCTTGAAAACGGATGCACCTTATATTCCGACCGAGGGAGTAATACAAACCAAGCAAATGTACTTTACATACCTTCGCAAATGCATTGCATATACAACGGCATTTGTATTTCATGTAGCATGGCAAATTGTATTTTTGTACATACCAAGGTAATTGTCTTGTACCTACCACAACATATGTATTGAACTTACCACCTCTGCAAACATACCATGGCATGGCAAATCTACCTTGAAAAATCCCTTTGGAATTTCATTTAGTGCCAAGGCATTTTCAGGAAATGAATTTCCCTATTACAAGAACCAATTTTATTGCATTTCCGTACACATATATTATTATTATTATTTGTCTTAATTTTCTACGCCAGTAGATCTTTTTTAATTATTTCCCATGTCAAAGTATAAAGTTTTGTGTTTTTGCGTGCGTGTGTGCGTGCGTGCGTGCGTGCGTGTGTGTGTGTGTGAGAGGGGGGAGGGTAGTTTGGCAATGCAACAACTGCCCATTCGTGCGATTAGTGGGCAATGGAAAGCGACACGTCTTCCAAAACATTGGAAAAATCCGTCTTTGTTTTGAACCAAACGGGTCACCATCGGGTCCACCTCGTGAGGAAAACACGGATAGGCGACAGCGGACGATCGCGAGGCGATTGTCCCAGGAGCTAGGGTTAGGGTTTTCCAGCGGTGGTGTGCGGGTCTCCGGTAGCGCGTGAGCGGGCGACGGCGCTCTCTCGCGGGCGGATCGGTTGGCTTTCCTCCCATGTGGTGACCCCATGGCGGAGAAAGTGAAGAACGGAGGTGCTGCGATGCCAACGGCGTCTGCACCCCTAAGGACGGCAGCCACGCCACGAACGGCGGCACCCGCGGCAAAGGCGGGCTCTTCGACGAGAACGCCACAGGGCACAAAGCGTAGGGACTCGTCGCAGTCTCCTGCAGATGGCAAGGTGTCGGCAGAGGCGGCGGGGCTGACGACGCGGATGGGCGGCCTAGTGTTAACTGAGAAGGAGGCTTCAGGATTCATCTTGAAGGAATCAACTTAGGAGCAACCTAGGGCTGCAAAGTGGTCGGCGATTGGGAAAGCGCTTTCTCCACGGTTCATGAATTTCAAGGCGCTGGAGAAGGCGATGCCGAGGGCTTGGGGTCTTCATAGAGAGGCCCAGTTCAAAGAGATCGGAAGGAACATGTTCCTGGTGCACTTTGGAAGTGAAGGAGATTGGAAACATGCTCTTCATAATGGCCCATGGCAGTTTGACTTTAACGTACTCGTGCTTAAGGATTATGATGGAGGTACAAGGCCATCTGAGATGGTGTTTGACACAGTGGAGACATGGGTTCGTGTTGCAGATCTTCCACTTAATAAGAGGTCAAATGCGTTTGGAGAAGCGCTAGGGAACTGGCTAGGCGAAGTGGTTCGCATGGATGTAGAAAGAGATGGATTCGCAAAAGGATCGCAACTGCGTTTCAGAGTTGAGCTATCTGCTAATGATCCCTTAGTGAGAGGTTTCTATCTAAAAAAGTCAGAGGAGGATCTGGAACAGACTTGGTTCGACTTTGCTTATGAGAAAATTCCACACTTTTGTTTTGATTGTGGAAGATTAGGGCATACTGTTGAGGGATGTGTGCCCCCCGTCGACTCTGACCAGCAGTGGGGAGAGAGGCTTCGAGCCTCTCCAGGGCGCTCCAACTCAAAGAAAGATGGATATGTGAGGGGTGCAGCTAGTGGCACTAACAGTCAGGGCAGCTCTAGATCGGGTGGAGTCGACATGGAAAAGGAAAAGAGAGGGGACTGTGAGGGATATCCCGACCAAACACAATTTATATAGGGAGTTTAATACCCCGGCTGGCTCCCTCACAGGCGAGGAGGGCGGCCATGAGCGTGGGGAAGTGACTAGCCTGAACAAGCAGAGGCACGGGCCGGCTGGCTTAAGGGGCAAGGACCTTAGAGAGGAGCTGGACCAAAAAAGGGAAAGTGATTTGAGGCATGAGTTGAGGCAACGACAATTGAAGAAGCAAGCTGATCTGAGAGCAAATTACAAACAGTATGGCTACAAGGAATATGAAGGTATGGGTAGCACGAGCCAACACAGGGAAAGAGGAAAGGAAAGGAAGAGGGGGTATTACGTGAGGAAGCCAAGGCCGGGATATGATGAATATCACTCTGCGAGTACCGCTCATCAGAACTCAGGAGGAGACCGGAAGAGGAGGCCAAAGCAATATTGGGTGGCGAAGGGAGATCCAGACAAACAGGTGGGGTATGATACGTTCATTCGCGACACTAGGCAGAAGATGTCTACTGTGTTTGACCGTATCTCTGAGCAGAAGGATATATCGGCGGACCCTGCTGGCCAGGGCCGCCGGGACCAATGAATATCTTGGCCTGGAACTATCGAGGATTGGGATTGGACTCGACAGTGGGCGAACTTCGTGACCTGGTTAGGTCCTACAACCCAGCGGTGGTGTTCTTATGTGAAACGAAAAAAACAGCGAGGGCTATGGACAAGCTCAAGTGGAGATTGGGATTTAGGAGTGGAGTGACCGTTGACTGCAATGGCTGGAGTGGAGGGCTAGCGTTATGGTGGCGAGAAAACATAAAAGTCACGTGTAGACCGTGGAGCCAGTATTTCATTGATGCTGAATTGGTTGTGGACGGCAAAACTTGTAGATTCACTGGTTTCTACGGGGAGCCCCGAACTGAGCTGAGGAAAAATCATGGGATGCTCTAAGATACCTTAGAGCTCAGGATAATTTGCCGTGGTTGTGTGCAGGTGAGTTTAACGAGGCTATGTTCCGAGCAGACCAGTTGGGAGGAAATCCGAGGATTTTCGTGATTGTTTGGCCGCATGTGGACTTGCAGACTTAGGATTTTCTGGGTACCCCTATACGTGGGACAACAAACGAGATGCGGATGATAATATACAGGTCCGGTTAGACAGAGGTACATGCAACGATGAGTTTGCAACTTTGTTTCCCAGTACGAGTGTTGAACACATTATTACGGAGGAATCTGACCACCTGGCGCTTCTTGTGCGTGTGATGGAACCGGCTCCATGCAGCGACCGTTCGGCTCCCAGATCGTTTCGATGGGAGGAGCCGTGGACTAAACATGCAGCGTATGAGGGGATGGTGGAGAAGGCATGGCGGGCTGCACGCACTGGCGGGCATAGCCTGTCGGCTGTGTGGGATAAGCTGAGCCGTGTTACGGCGGACATGCAGAGGTGGGGACGGGCAGAGTTTGGCTCAATTAGAAGGCAAATTAGCAAGTTAAAGATGCAGTTACAAGATGCAAAGAATCGAGCTATGGGATCTGGACACTCGCCGGAAATACGGGACCTTGAAGAGCAGCTGCGAGAGATATATGAACGGGAGGAGATCATGTACAGACAGCGGTCCCGCATTGACTGGCTCTTAGCCGGCGATCAAAACACGAAGTACTTCCAAAACCGCTGCTCACACATGAAAAGAAAAATACAATAAAGTCACTGCTCAGGCAGGATGGAACTAAGTGCAGCACAGATGATGGAATGCGAGACATGGCGGCGTCATTTTATGAACGGCTATTCATGTCAGAATGGTCGACTAATGGTCATTTACTCCTGGATTGTATTGCCCCTTCTGTAACTGACGAGATGAATGCGCGCCTCACTTCGGCCATCACGGACGAGGAGATAGAGGTGGAATTTTTCTAGATGGGACCAACAAAGTCTCCTGGCCCGGACGGACTACCGGCGATGTTTAATCAACGACATTGGTCGTTGGTTAAAGAGGATGTATGCGGTGCAGTGAGGGATTTTCTCGAAGGCGTGGCTGCAACGGATAACTTTAATGCTACGGTGATTGTGATGATCCCCAAAGTAAACTTACCGGAGTTACTTGCGCAGTTCAGGCCAATCACTACTAGAAAAAAGGCTATTAGTGGCGCACCCAATATTGCCATTAGTGGCGCACCATGGGTGGGCCACTAATACCACGCCACTAATAAGGAATACTAGTGGCGCACCAGTGGTGCGCCACTGTTAATCCCAATAACAGTGGCGCACCACTGGTGCGCCACTGGTATGCCCCCCGGGTGCGCCACTGATATTTTTTCAGATTTTTTTTTTTCAAATTTTTTTTTCAAATTTTATTCCAGAATTGCTACAGGTGCGCCACTAGTAACAATTTTATTTTTCAAAATTTTTTCCAGAATTTGTTTTTTCAAATTTTTTTCCAGAATTTTTTTTTCAAATTTGGCGGGAATTTTGTTTTCCTTAATCTCGGGTCACTATGGCTTAATCTCGGGTCAAATCGCACTCCGTGGTCAAACTTCCCGGAAGGTCACCCATCCTACACTACTCCAGCCCAAGCACGCTTAACTTCTGAGTTCTATCCAACCCCAGCACCAGCTCACTTAGCAGGCACTTGTTGATATATCTATCATATCAATCCTATTAAACCTTGTTGATGTCTAGGAGTTTGTTCATGTTCATGAGTGTGATGAAATTTTGAAAAAATATTTCAAACTTCCCGGTCATTTTACATATCATATTTTGAATTTTTTGAAAAAAAAACTATTTTTTTTTAAAAAAACCATTTTTTTTCAAAAAAACTATTTTTTTTCAAAAAAACATTTTTTCAAAAAAAACATTTTTTCAAAAAAAAATATTTATTTCAAAAAAAATAGTTTTTCAAAAAAAAAATCAAAAAAAAACTATATTAGTGGCGCACCACACCCACGGTGCGCCACTACTATTTTTGAATTTTTTTGAATTTTTTTGCCTCTAGATCTTAAAAGCCCCGTAACTTTTTTTCTGTTAGGTTTTTGGGGATTTAGAAAATGTTTAACGGGGTTCCCCCAGTTAAATTCGGATGTAACTTTTCGAGTAGATGCTTTTTCATATAAAAAACTTTTTCATCGGAGTTCGTATGCAAAAATTATGCCCATTTTACAAATTCTCGAGAGATTTTGCAAAAAAAGTCGAAATTCATGTTTGTAAATTTTGCTAACAACTAGACCACAAATCACATTGGAATCTTATTTTTTTTTATTTTTTTGACATTTCTATCATTTTCTTTTATTTTTTTTTAACTGAAAAGGCGGTCCAAGGGGGGGGGGTCCATTGGTGAAAATGCGTCCCAGGTTAGCAGTGGCGCACCCCTTCACTGGTGCGCCACTAGTAGCCAGGAATACTAGTGGCGCACCAGTGAAGGGGTGCGCCACTGCTATGTTTTTTTTTTGGACCACCATGCCCAGCCTTACCAGTGGCGCACCAGGGCAAGGTGCGCCACTACTATCAAAAATAGTAGTGGCGCACCTTGTCCTGGTGCGCCACTGGTAAGCCTGGGCATGGCTGGTTACTGTTCAAAAACTTAGTAGTGGCGCATCCCACACCTGGTGCGCCACTAGTAATGTCACTATTAGTGGAGCACCTGTTTGTGGTGCGCCACTGCTATATAGTAGTGGCGCACCACATCTCTGGTGCGCCACTAATAGTGATATTACCTATAGCCTTTTTTCTAGTAGTGAATTAGCCTTTGTAATGTCTTATACAAAATAGCCTCTAAGGTGCTGGCAAATAGACTGAAAGGAATTCTTCCTATACTGATCTCGGAAGAGCAGAGCGCATTTGTACCGGGGCGTCTCATTACGGATAATGTCATTGTGGCTTATGAATGCGTCCATGCAATACGTAATAGGAAGAGGAAAAAGCCTCTCTGTGCGGTCAAACTTGACATGATGAAAGCGTATGATAGGGTGGAGTGGATTTTTTTGGAGCAAATGTTGGCTCGGTTTGGTTTCGCGCCAGACTGGATTGCTATGGTAATGAGATGTGTAACATCAGTGAGTTTTTCTGTAAAGCTGAACGGTGGTTTCTCTAGGAGTTTTGTGCCATCAAGAGGTCTTCGGCAAGGTGACCCTATTTTGCCATATTTATTTTTATTTTGTGTGGAGGGGTTTTCTGCGTTATTGAGACAGGCTCAAGAGGACAACAAAATCAAGGGTGTTAATTTTGGGAGCACTGGCCCCCATGTCACACACCTACTCTTTGCGGATGATAGTATTGTCTTCTTGGAAGGCTCCTCTACTTGCGCTAAAGGAAATATTGGGGAAATATGAAGCGGCATCTGGCCAAAAGGTGAATCTTCAGAAGTCTTCAATATTCTTTGGGAAGGGGTGTCCAGAAGGAAGAAAGGAGGTGTTTAGGCAAGCGATTGGCATAGAGACTGAGGCCCTTGGTGAGCGGTACCTAGGGCTCCCAACAGTGGTGGGACGCTCTAAGGATGGGACTTTCAAGCATCTTACTGAATCATCTAAGGGCAAGGTCTCGGGATGGAAAGGACAGGGTCTGTCAAAGGCGGCGAGAGAGGTTCTTGTAAAATCTGTGCTACAGGCCACTCTAACTTACACCATGAGCTGTTTTCAACTCACAAAGAAGATGTGCCGGAAACTGACTTCGATCTCTTCAAACTTCTGGTGGGGTGCAGCGAATTGTGAAAGGAAGGTGCATTGGATAGCATGGGATAAGATGTATATGGCCAAGCGCGATGGGGGGCTCGGGTTCAGAGATCCGGAGGCCTTTAACCAAGCCTTGCTAGCTAAACAAGCTTGGAGGCTCCTACAGGTTCCGTCTTCTTTATGTGCTAGGGTGCTCAAAGCTAGATATTTTAAAGATGCAAGCATCATGTCTGCGTCGTGTCAGTCCGGGGCTTCCTACACATTTAGGAGCATACTATATGGGCGTGACCTGCTGCGGGAAGGCACCATATGGCGCATAGGGGATGGACAGAAAATTAATATCCACCATGCCAATTGGATTTCCTAGGGAAGGAAGTATGAGACCACTGGGTCAGACGTACATGCATGGGATCACACGGGTCGCTGATTAGCTAGCTCCATGCGGTAGGCAGTGGGACGACAGGAAGCTACAGAGTATGTTTACCCCAAGTGATATTGAGGATATCAAGCAAATCAAGGTGGGTGGACCAGGGATGGATGACTATCAAGCTTCGAACTATACAAAGTCAGGACAATTTTCGGTGAAATCCGCTTACCACTTGAGGATGAGGCTTAGCAAGAAGGCAACCGGACGGCCGGGCCCCTCGTCCTCGGCTAAGGATCACCAGGGATGGATGGCCTTATGGAACACAAATGCGCCAAACAAAGCGAAGATTCATATGTGGCGAATCATGCGAAACGGGCTAGCGGTGGGTGCTGAGCTATACCGCAGGAAAATAAAGGACGGCGTTTTCTGCGCGGCATGTGGACGAGAAGAAACGCTCTATCATCGCTTCTGGGCGTGTCCACACTCTGAGCTGTTCTGGAAAATTTTGTAGATGATGATGATGCACAAGTGGATGGTCCATCTGAAGATGGCGCAGCAGGTGACAACTTCACTTTGCAAGTTCTCATTTCTGTGTTTCTCATAGAGCTGAACCAGCGGATCTTAGGCTATTCTCTATTTTGGTCAACTATAGTAGTAGTTGTGTAACGGTGTCTAATTTTCATCCATGTCCTAATGTTATTCCACAATTTTTAGCATTGAACTCTTTCTGCTATGTAATCTCCAATTCCGTTTTACCTACAGGTTTGGTTGATTTACACTTTGATTCCTAAAAAAAGGTGTACTTCTTTGAGTGGGGTGAATTCGTATATATATTTAGCTGTACAAGAGTAGGATAAGGCGGATAAGGCCCCACTACTATTTTTATGACAATCAAGCCAAAACTATTTTTTTGTGAAGTGTACTGGAGGAATGTATGTGAAATCATATTTGATGCATATTCCCTTTGCTCTGACTTTTGTTTGTTACGTACTCTATTTTAGAAAATATATAGGATATATCCAATAGGGCAAGTTTATGGTTACATTTCTCTTTATGATGCTTATATGAAGAATGTAGAGAAAAATATATTTCACATGCCTTTTCACTTTCTAAAAATTTCACTCAAACTTTAACAATTTTCATATATTTGCTTTTTCTTCAGTTTATATTCCACAATAATATGGTTTTCTTATTTCAAAATTAGTATTACAAAAACTGTGTTCTTCCTAGAGCACCGGAAGCAACCACATCATGAAAGGGTCGAGGGAAGATTATCTGATATGTGTCACTGAAAGCGAAGGTAAAATTCCAATACAACACCTTCATATTACCTGCCAATTCACAAGTGCATGTTCTGTATCAAAATTAACTGTTCACTTTTCATTACATTGGTATATGTTCTGAATGGGTTGGCAAATATCTTGGTATATGTAGTTTCAAAGCTTCATTACATTGTAGCAGGGAAAATCGGTATTAAGATTGTGCAGCACCATGCCTTAGCGAGCTCCTTAATTTGGCTAGAACAGAGGGCTAATGTTCTTACTCATTTGCCGCCTAATTTATATGCATCACTTTATGCCATAGAAGAACCATATAAATCAGTATCCGTCGAAGGCGACGGCGACGACGACGGCGAGCTGGGGCAGGCACGAGGAGGGTTGCTGAGCCACCGACGGCTGGGTTCTCCCCGATCGCCTGGTTTGGGCGATGCCTAATTCATATGGTAACAGATTTATATGGTACATATTCAACGGAGGGCCCAAATATGTATAAGTGGATCTGATCGTTAAATTATTCGATTTGGACATTGTAGTAGCTACCAATAGTACAGTTTACTTCTTTATCCTCCTGTTACCGCTAACTAAATCTCTGTGTTTGTTTCCTTTTGCTCATGGCCATATGAAAGGTTGAATGTCAAGATGATTAGGTGGATCTATCAATAAAATATGCTTCCGTGGAACTACATAGTTTCTTTGTCTCGCATTGCTACCGTGGCTTGATTTTGTTGTATGAGAAGTACATTGTATCAAACTTGATGTGGATTGATC
>LR738716.1:65389684-65424272 GCA_902687465.1 Secale cereale
GGTTTGCTTGTAAGACTAATCCGTACTTTGTGGATATGTCAGAGTATGTTTTTATGCAATCTATTTAGTTCAGTACTCTGTCCAATCATCTATGAACAAGTGAACAATCTGCCATGCATTAAGTATACACAACAGTCTAAAATCACGTGAACAATCTGCTATGAATCCCGTTCAGTTAGGTCAGATTACATAGCACATACAATTCTGGACATAAAATTTGTTGTTACCAAAGTGGACAAACTATGCCACTTGGGCGGTTTTAGTGAAAACTGGGTCCACATGATACCAAAACCACTTTAAGTGTCGTGAGGGACGAGAAGTATCTGGTTTAAATAGTTGAGGGTCTGAGTTTTAGTGGTTTAGAAATTGAGGGATGATTTATATACTATCACCAGAGTTCGAGGACGAAAAATACACTTATCCCTAATTTTGAAGATATGAAAGCATGCATGTTGACATAATTAAAAGTAGTGGGTATCACTCTCTTAAATCGTAATCATTTCAGAAAGCATTCATATGCTGACAAAACTTCATATCAAACCGTCATAGAGTATGAATCACTTTTCTTTGTGACAACAAGTTATCAAAAAATCAGTATAAGAATGTGATTCAAGCATCAAATGGATTGGTGCACCACACGGACAGCGATGCTATGCTCACCGAGAGACAGTGGAAGATCTAGAATTTGATAAATATGGGGGTAGCATTACAAAAGGTAGCAATATTTTTGTGAAAAAACATTACTGAAAGTTAATAAAGTACTACCTATGTAAACTAATATAAGAGCGTTTAGATCACTATTTATATAAGAGCGTTTAGAACACTAAAATAGTGATCTAAACGCTCTTATATTACTTTACATAGGAAGTACTAAATATACATATAAATGTACTAATAAAAAATGTTCTGCAAATTGTATGTGGGGGCCATGGCCCCCACCACTCCACCCCTAGATCCGCCACTGCCGAGAGATCTACGGGCGGTCATCACACCGGTCATCACACTTCGCTTATGGGAACTATGGAAACATCCAAATGACGTTGTATTTGTCAGTGAGTCACCATCAGTCCAACTAGTTTGGCGAAACATTTGACTTTAAAGAAGAGCATAGAAAACGGTGGGTCTGCTAATTAAAGGGCTGCTCATGCTGGCGAGCACGCACGCATGTGTCAACACGTCGCCGACCTAGTTTTCTTTCTTCTTCGCCGCACGACGCAACTAAAATAAATAAATTAAAGGACTCAACTACGCAGCGGCGCCGCATCCTGGTGTCCACGTGCAAAACACGGTGGCAAAAATGTTTTGTCTCCAACCGTTAATTCCATGGATAACCTGTTTTCACCGTTGACTTTATTGCAACAGGATCTTTGAAACTAGATCCCATGTCGACATGTTCCGACAATTTTTTTTCCGGTCCATAATTGTCCCGTTATTTTTCAGGGCTTGCCATTTAAACTATACATAGTGGCTAGTTATTTAATATGTAATAGTACACTATATATGGATAAAATTGTACTCGGTTGTCTTTCAATAACCTTAACCGTAATTATAGAGCTAATTTTCTATGCTCTATAGAGCTAATTTTCCGTGATTTTTTTCATTTACAATATACATTTCCAAAAAATTCGATGGCAATTTAGCTATTTCCTTGCCAATACCATTGTTTTTTTTTCCGATAATTAGCCATGAAAATTCCAAAATTTTCTTTGTGAGAAATACAATTTGTATGTCATTTTTAATACCCCCGCATTCCAAAATATAAGGTGTACTAGTCTTCCAATAGTCAAACTTATGCATGTTTTTTTACGAGAACGCCTCGAAAGGGCAGGGGGCTCCTGCATTTCATTGAGAAGAAGAGAGTTGGTCCAGTTTATAAGGAAAACCAGACCCGAAAACCTATAAATTATGCATGTTTGACCAAGATTTTAGAAGAAAAATAATGTCTACAACCAAATTTGTATCATTAGATCTTTCATGAAAGCTATTTCCATATTTCATTATTTCGTCTCATAGATGTTGGTATATCATTCTATAATCTTGGTCAACTTACATTTCTTTGACTATCTTGAAAACGGATGCACCTTTTATTCCGACTGAGGGAGTAATACAAACCAAGCAAATGTACTTTACATACCTTTGCAAATGCATTGCATATACAACGGCATTTGTATTTCATGTAGCATGGCAAATTGTATTTTTGTACATACCAAGGTAATTGTCTTGTACCTACCACAACATATGTATTGAACTTACCACCTCTGCAAACATACCATGGCATGGAAAATCTACCTTGAAAAATCCCTTTGGAATTTCATTTAGTGCCAAGGCATTTTCAGGAAATGAATTGCCCTATTACAAGAACCAATTTTATTGCATTTCCATACACATATATTATTATTATTTGTCTTAATTTTCTACGCCGGTAGATCTTTTTTATTGATTTCCCATGTCAAAGTATAAAGTTTTGTGTTCGTGCATGCGTGCGTGCGTGCGTGCGTGTGTGCGTCAAGATGGCAACGGGGCCCCGAAACCCGCATCCCCGTGGGTTTTTACCCTATTAGGGGACGGGGATGGGCATCTTTTCATCCCCGCGGGGCTGTTGTTGGGCACATTATACAACCCGACACGTTTCGTGGGTTTACACCCGTTTCGGTAGTCCCCGAACCCGCAACCCGGCAATACCCGCCAAATTACATTTTTTACCAAGCACTGATTCGGCCCAACTGATGGGCCTCTAACCCCTCGTTGGTTACCCCAAGTGGAAGGTGTGAGATGCAGTGTTGTGGAAGTTTTTCCCTTAGCAAAGATGGCAAGGATCGAATCCCCAGAGACTCCTAGGTTCAACAAGTAGGTGTCAACTGCTAACGGCGCCAGATATTAGCAATCAACGTGGACCTGCACACAGATACAAATAACTTTGCTCCCAACGAGTACAGAGAGGTTGTCAATCCCTCCGGCCTTGTAGTTCACAAAGGATTAAACGCAAATGATAGTAGTGATAGATAATGTTTGCAATAGTAAGTAAAAGCGAAAAGTAAATAGCGGATGTGATCAATGATGGTAATATGGACCAGAGTTTCATGATGTTCACTAGTGATATCTCTCTCCCAAAAGACGATAAAATAGCTATGTGAGGTAAACGAATTACAGCTGGGCAATTGACAGGACCGCGAACGCAAACCAATGCTGACTACATTGCAAGAAAGGTTGAGGTTCAAAGCATGGGCGGTACGCCAAAGTAAGTAGACCGAAATCCATCAATATCTACTACTAATCATCCACCTTGAGATATCTATCCAGAACATCTCGCTGGTATTAAGTTGCGAGCCCCACCCATAGTGTAAACTCAAAGCAACAGACAACTGCATTAAAAGAACTTTGCGTAAAGTAAACAATCCTTGCACCCGCGGGCACAAGCACCGTTGTTTTCCCCCTTGTGGCAACAGCACATCCCCTAGACTCATGTTTCTGTCACTCAAGCTAGTCATCGAGGGGCATGAACCCACAATCAAGCATAATGTTCCCTCTTGGAGTCACTACGTATTACTTGGCCAAAGCAATAAATAACAACGGAGAACATGCAAGAATTACTTACGAACATAAATATAAAAGAGGTAGATCAAATATATTACTCAATCACAATCTGAATATAATCTCATAATCCATCGGATCCCAGCAAACTCATCATAGCAACAGCATAAGGATTACATATGTGTCTCGATCATGTAGGGCAGCTCACGAGGACTAATTAGTGAAGCACAAGAACGGGAGGAGAACATCACATAGCTACTGGTCATGGACTCATGGTCCAAGGGAGACTACTCACAACTCATCCGGGAGGCGTCCATGGTGGTGGAGAGGCTCCCGATGGTGATCCTCCCCTCCGACAGGGTGCCGGGAAGAGTTCTCCTGGTGCTCCCGATCTTGGAAGCCGCGGCGGCGGCGGAACAGAGATGAGATCGCGAAAAAGAGTTCCCGTCCCGAGGGTTTCGAAGGACGCTCTAAATATATGCTAAAGGGGGGCACCAGACGGGGCTCGGGGGGCCCAGGCGCCCCCCCGGCGCGGCCCAGTGGGGGGGCGCGCCGCCAGGGCGCCTGGGGCCCTGGTGCCCCCCCCCCCCCCGGGCTGTACTTCGGGCGCAAGGTAGGTTCTGGAACGCTGATTTTTTATATAATTTTTCTGGATTTTTCCTGACAGTCCTCATAATGTGAAAACCTGAAATACAAAAAGAGCCGAAAACCGAAACTGGCACTGGGGTGCACTGGATTAGTAGGTTAGTCCAAATATGATCAAAAGTGTATGGAAGTGTATAAATATCATAGCAATATCACCCAAAAGTGGCATGGAGCAAGAAGAAATTATAGATACGTTTTGGACATATCAACATCCCCAAGCTTAATTCCTGCTCGTCCTCGAGTAGTTAAATGATAACAAGGATAATTTCTGTGGTGACATGCTATTAACCATATAGGACTGTTTATAGTCATATGACAAAAGCTTACTGAGACAATGAATCTGTAGTAATTAAGTTGTCTCATGAGAAAATCACAAATGACTGAAAGTTTTACAACATGACATTAAAGCATCAAATAGATTTGCAATGAACATGATGTGCAAATATGATCAAGTGATATCTAGCTTGCCCCCTTTAGTGAAGCAAAACATAAATGCAGGGGCACCTTCAAGGTTTAAGTGATGACTAGATACAATGATTTCAAAATAAACGATATCACAATCATGCAAAAGACAATGCTACTTTGGAACAATGCACATTACACTTAGAATGACAATCATGCTCTCAGTAGTTAGTGCTTGAAGAAAGAAGGTGGAGACTCAACATAAAAGTAAAAGAATGGTTATGTGCTAGAGCTTTTTATTTTGAAAACATAGAAGCAATTTTTTCAACGGTAGTAGTACTTCATATGTGTCATGCATAAGACATCCTATAAGTTGCAAGCCTCATGCATCGAATACCAATAGTGCTCGCACCTTGTCCTAATTAGCTCGGATTTCCATGGGTTATCATTGCATTACATATGTTTCAACCAAGTGTCACAAAGGGGTACCTCTATGCCACCTGTACAAAGGTCCAAGGAGATAAATCGCATTTGATTTCTCGTTTTTGATAGATCTCAACTTGAGGACATCCATACCGGGACAACATAGAAAATAGATGATGGACTCCTCTTTAATGCTTAAGCATATTCTCATAAGAGATTTAGGATTAATGTCCAAGCTAAAACTTCCACCATGATACATGGCTTTGGTTGGCGGCCCAATGTTCTTCTCTAACAATATGCATACTCATTCAATCCATGGCAAATCACCCTTACTTCAGACAAGACGAACATACATAGCAACTCACATGATATTCAACAAAAGTGTGACAGTTGATGGCGTCCCCAGAAACATGGTTACCGCTCAGCAAGCAACTTATAAGAAATAAGATACATAGGCAACATATTCTTTACCACAATAGTTTTTAAGCTACTTTCCCATGAGCTATGTATTGCAAAGTTAGTCTGCTTAGTATAGGTGGAGGTTAGCAAAAGACTGGGAGCGACCAACTAAGAGAGCAATGACGGTCATAATCATGCAGAGCGACAAAGCAACATTGAATCAGGCATGTTAGTTATATCGCTACTCAGAAATAAAAGATCATCAAGGCTTGACAGACTTTCTTTACAGTCTTAAATATGCGTGAGCATACGCCAAGTCAATCAAAATAAATTTTCGAAGGAAGATATTACTAAACCATACCACATCATAGGCAAACAAATCAAGTTGGTACTCCAACAACACATTGGGAATCCCCTAGCTATTTGAGACTAACCATAAGAAAACCTGAACTACTAAGCGCCATTATGCACGTAGCATCTTTATCATAGACATATTAACCAATGCAACGGAAGCAAACTCTCTTAATAAGATAAGCATGATAATTAAAGAGAGTTCAAGCAACCAACTAAACAAAAGCTCTTTGAAAAGATAGGCATGAATACTAAGAGCAGAGCATGATAGTAGCTATTAAAAGACAAAGAACACACACAGCAAAGATAGACATGAAAATTCTATGTTATGTTCTAGGTAGAAGTGGAGCGTGTTTCTCTCCCACTTAAAGAAAGCTGAGTTCTGACTCGTTATGAAAAACTAAAAAGAAAACTAAAAGCAAGACGCTCCAAGCATGGCACGTAACACATGAAGTGATAAAAATATAGCGGAACGAAAGACGAACTGATAATGTTGATGGAGAAGGGGATGCACGGGGGCATCCCCAAGCTTAGACACTTGAGTCTCCTTGAATATTTCTTGGGGGTGCACGGGGGCATCCCCAAGCTTGAGCGCTTGACACTCCTGAATCTTTTTATCATCTTACCTCGCACACTTGAAAACTCACTTCATACATAACTCATCATAATCTGATTAGCGAGGTTAGTACCCTTAATAAAATAATTATACCTTGCTGGAAATAAAGATATTCTTGAAGGTATACTGTTTCTAAAGATTGCCAAAAGGTTTTTGCAAAGAAAAAGCAAGCTCTTGGTTTGCAAAATGAAGGAAAGGCAAAACAGGACAGAATCTGTGAAAAACAGAACAGCAGGTAGTAATTGATTTGTTCGGGATACTTATGCAACTCAAATAAAAAAACTCAGAACAGATGCACGAAAGACAATTATATAGAGAACGCTGTCGAAAAAATTCAGACCAAAAAGATGATCTGGTGATTTTATACGAATTTTTCTATCCAAGGACAGAATCTGTTTCCTGGACAGCACCTCACAACTTTTGAACTTTCTACCAATCAGAGGCTATACTTGGCACAAATATGAAAAGCAAAGATACAATGATGATTCTACTGTAGTAAACAACATCAAGACACAACAAAAGCAAAATATAAAAATTTATTCATGTGGGCTGCCTCCCAAAAGCGCTTTCTTTTATGCCTTTAAGCTAGGCATAATGCATATAGATCAAGTTTTATCAAGAGTAAAAGAATAGCTAGGCCGTACAACGGACTCAAAAAGTAACTTGATCTTCTTACGAGGGAAGTGTTCCATCCCTTTCTTGAGAGGAAACTGAAATTTTATATTACCCTCTTTCATGTCAATGATAGCACCAACGATGCGTAAAAAGGGACGTCCCAAAATAATTGGACATGAAGGATCACATTCAATATCCATAATAGTGAAATCAACGGGAACATAATTATCATTAACAACGATAAGAACATCGTCGATCCTCCCCAAAGGTTTCTTTATGGAAGAATCAATGAGACGAACACCAAAAGAACAGGAATCATAAGGTTTCAATTTAAGCATATCATATATTCTTTTGGGCATAACAGAGGTACTAGCTCCCACATCACATAATGCATAGCAAGAGAAGCCATTCAACTTAATTTTTATCATAGGATCCCAACCATCTTCTAGCTTTCTAGGTATGGAGGCTTCTACTCTAAGTTTCTCCTCCCTAGCTTTGATGAGAGCATTAGTGATATGCTCCGTAAAGGCAAGGTTAAGCGTGCTAGTGCGGGGGTCTCTAGACATCTTGTGAAGGAAATCAATAACTTCGGTAAGAGTGCAATTATCAAAATCAAGGTCACGAGCATCAAGTAAAGTGGTAGTAGTGTCCTTTAGGTTCACTTGTTTGGTAGTTTCTATAGTCATAGCATCACCATTAATAGGTCCATTGGGACCAGGAGTACATTGGGTGCTAAGAGTTTGGATATCCTCAACATCTTGGATAGTAGCAACAGTGTGGTGGGTAGGAAGGCTCTTAATTCTATCTTCTTCCTCCCTTTCTCTAGCCCATCTTTCTTTAAGTTTAGCCATCATCCTAATGTTTTCATTAATTTGCACTTGAGTAGCATTTATAGGAGTGACTTCCCTCTCCTCAAGAGGAGAAGTTTTAATTTTTAGCAATTTTACCTCATTGGCTAAATGGTCTACCTTAAAAGAAAGATCATCTAGTTTATGTAGTTTTTCTTCTACACTCAAGCCTGAAACTAAGTGCTTCTACTGCAAAGGAAATGGTCACTGGAAGTGGAACTGCCCTAGATACTTGGCGGATAAGAAGGATGGCAAAGTGAACAAAGGTATATTTGATATACAGATTATTGATGTGTATTTTACTAGTGTTCATAGCAACCCCTCGATATTTGATACTGATTTAGTTGCTAAAAAGGTAGTAACTCGAAATGGGAGTTGCATAATGAACAGAAACTAGTTAAAGGATGAAGTGACGATGTGTATTGGAAATAGTTCCAAGATTGATATGATCATCATCGCACACTCCCTATACTTTCGGGATTAGTGTTGAATCTAAATAACTGTTATTTGGTGTTTGTGTTGAGCATGAATGTGATTTGATCATGTTTATTGCAATACGGTTATTCATGTAAGTTATAGAGAATAATTGTTGTTCTGTTTACATGAATAAAACCTTCTATGGTCATACACCCAATGAAAATAGTTTGTTGGATCTCGATAGTGTGATACACATATTCATAATATTGAAGCCAAAAGATGCAAGGTTAATAATGATAGTGCAACTTATTTGTGGCACTGCCGTTTAAGTCATATTGGTGTAAAACGCATGAAGAAACTCCATAATGATGGACTTTTGGAATCACTTGATTATGAATCACTTGGTGCTTGCGAAACATGCCTCATGGGCAAGATGACTAAAACTCCGTTCTCCGGAACTATGGAGCGAGCAACATATTTGTTGGAAATCATACATACTGATGTATGCGGACCAATGAGTGTTGAAGCTCGCGGCGGGTATCGTTATTTTCTGACCTTCACTGATGATTTGAGCAGATATGGGTATATCTACTTAATGAAACACAAGTCTGAAACTTTTGAAAAGTTCAAAGAATTTCAGAGTGAAGTAGAGAATCATCGTAACAAGAAAATAAAGTTTTCTACGATCTAATCGTGGAGGAGAATATTTGAGTTACGAGTTTGGTCTTCATTTGAAACAATGTGGAATAGTTTCACAGCTCACGCCACCCGGAACACCACAGCATAATGGTGTATCCGAACGTCGTAACCGTACTTTATTCGATATGGTGCGATCTATGATGTCTCTTACCGATTTACCACTATCATTTCGGGTCATGCATTAGAGACAGTTGCATTCACGTTAAATAGGGCACCATCTAAATCCGTTGATACGACACCTTATGAACTATGGTTTGGCAAGAAACCAAAGTTGTCGTTTCTTAAAATTTGGGGCTTCGATGCTTATGTGAAAACACTTCAACCTGATAAGCTCGATCCCAAGTCGGAAAAATGTGTCTTCATAGGATACCCAAAAGAGGCTGTTGGGTACACCTTCTATCACAGATCCGAAGGCAAAATATACGTTGCTAAGAACGGATCCTTTCTAGAAAAAGAGTTTCTCTCGAAAGAAGTGAGTGGGAGGAAAGTAGAACTTGATGAGGTAATTATACTTTCTCCCGGATTGGAAAGTAGTACATCAC
Source organism: Secale cereale (assembly GCA_902687465.1). Lineage (NCBI taxonomy): Eukaryota > Viridiplantae > Streptophyta > Magnoliopsida > Poales > Poaceae > Secale > Secale cereale. The sequence goes on from LR738716.1 coordinate 65,399,173, forward strand.
AGGAAATTGTTCCAGTGATTCCTACACCAATTAGTGAGGAAGTTAATGATAATGATCATGAAACTTCGGATCAAGTTTCTGCTGAACGTCGTAGATCAACCAGAGTACGTTCCGCACCAGAGTGGTACGGCAACCCAGTTCTGGAAATCATGTTACTAGACCATGATGAACCTACGAACTATGAGGAAGCGATGATGAGCCCAGATTCCGCAAAATGGCTTGAAGCCATGAAATCTGAGATGGGATCCATGTATGAGAACAAAGTATGGACTTTGGTTGACTTGCCCGATGATCGGCAGGCCATCGAAAATAAATGGATCTTCAAGAGGAAGACCGACGCAGACGGTAATATTACTGTTTACTAAGCTCGACTTGTTGCGAAAGGTTTTCGACAAGTTCAAGAAGTTGACTACGATGAGACTTTCTCACCTGTAGCGATGCTTAAGTCTGTCCGAATCATGTTAGCAATTGCCACATTTTATGAAATCTGGCAAATGGATAACAAAACTGCATTCTTTAATGAATTTATTAAAGAAAAATTGCATATGATGCAACCCGAAGGTTTTGTCAAATCCTAAAGGTGCTAAGAAAGTATGCAAGCTCCAGCGATCCATCTATGGACTGGTGCAAGCATCTCGGAGTTGGAATATACGCTTTGATGAGGTGATCAAAGCATATGGTTTTATACAGACTTTTGGAGAAGCCTGTATTTACAAAAAGTGAGTGGGAGCACTACAAACTTTCTGATAAGTATATGTGAATGACATATTGTCGATCGGAAATGATGTTGAATTTTCTGGAAAGCATAAAAGGATATTTGAATAAAAGTTTTTCATTGAAAGACCTCGATGAAGCTGCTTATAAATTAGGTATCAAGATCTATAGAGATAGATCAAGACGCTTAATTGGACTTTCACAAAGCACATACCTTGATAAGATTTTGAAGAAATTCAAAATGGATCAGTCAAAGAAAGGTTCTTGCCTGTTTTACAAGGTATGAAGTTGAGTAAGACTCAAAGCCAGACCACAGCAGAAAAATATAGAGAGAATGAAAGTCATTCCCTATGCCTCAGCCATAGGTTCTATAAAGTATGCCATGCTGTGTACAAAACACGTTGTGTACCTTGCCAAAAGTTTGACAGGGAGGTACAATAGTGATCCAGTAGTAGATCACTGTACAGCGGTCAAAATTATCCTTAGTAACTGGATGACTAAGGAAATGTTTCTCGATTATGGAGGTGATAAAGAGTTCGTCGTAAAGGGTTACGCCGATGCAAACTTTGACACTAAATTCAGATGACTCTGAGTATCAATCTGGATGCATATTGAAAGTGGGAGCAATTAGCTAGAGTAGCTCTATGCAGAGCATTGTAGACATAGAAATTTGCAAAATACATACGGATCTGAATGTGACAGACCCGTTGACTAAACTTCTCTCACAAGCAAAACATGATCACACCTTATTACTCTTGGGTATTAATCACATAGCGATGTGAACTAGATTATTGACTCTAGTAAACCCTTTGGGTGTTGGTCACATAACGATGTGAACTATCGATATTAAATCACATGGCGATGTGAGCTAGATTATTGACTCTAGTGCAAGTGGGAGACTGAAGGAAATATGCCCTAGAGGCAATAATAAAGTTATTATTTATTTCCTTATATCATGATAAATGTCTTTTATTCATGCTAGAATTGTATTAACCGGAAACTTAATACATGTGTGAATACATAGACAAAACAGTATGTCCCTAGTATGCCTCTACTAGACTAGCTCATTGATCAAAGATGGTTATGTTTCCTAGCCATAGACATGAGTTGTCATTTGATCAACGGGATCACATCATTAGGAAAATTATGTGATGGACAAGACCCATCCGTTAGCATAGCACTATGATCGTTTAGTTTAACTGCTATTGCTTTCTTCATGACTTATACATGTTCCTATGACTATGAGATTATGCAACTCCCGAATACCGTAGGAACACCTTGTGTGCTATCAAACGTCACAACGTAACTGGGTGATCATAAAGATGCTCTACAGGTGTCTCCGAAAGTATTCGTGGTGTTGGCATAGATCAAGATTAGGATTTGTCACTCCGAGTGTCGGAGAGGTATCTCTGGGCCCTCTCGGTAACACACATCATAATAAGCCTTGCAAGCAAAAGACTAATGAGTTAGTCACGAGATGATGTGTTACGGAACGAGTAAAGAGACTTGCCGGTAAACGAGATTGAACTAGGTATAAAGATACCGACGATCGAATCTCGGACAAGTAACATACCGTTTGACAAAAGGAACAACGTATGTTGTTATGCGGTTCTGACCGATAAAAGATCTTCGTAGAATATGTAGGAGCCAATATGAACATCCAGGTTCCGCTATTGGTTATTGACCAGAGATGAGTCTCGGTCATGTCTACATAGTTCTCGAACCCGTAGGGTCCGCACGCTTAACGTTTGATGACGATCGGTATTATGAGTTTTTGAGTATTGATGTACCGAAGGTAGTTCGGAGTCCCGGATGAGATCACGGACATGACGAGGAGTCTCGGAATGTCCGAGACATAAAGATTGATATATTGGACGGCTATATTCGGACACCGGAAGTATACCGGAAAAGTTTCGGATTTATCGGGAATGCCGGAGGGGGTTACCGGAACCCCCTACGAGAGGGGATGGTCCATAGTGGGCCTAAAGGGTGAGAGAGAGGCAGCCCATAGGGCTGGCCGGCGCCCCCACCTAGCAATCCTAGTTGGACTAGGATTGGGGGGGCGCCACCTCTCCTATTCCTTTTCCCCTTCTTCCTTCCGGTGAATCCTACTAGGAATAGGATTGCAATCCTATTCCTAGTAGGAGTCCCCTCCCTAGCCGCACCATAGGAGGTGGCCGGCCCCTCCTCCCTTGCTCCTTTATATACGGGGGCAGGGGGGCACCCAAAGACACACAAGTTGAATTGTTTTAGCCGTGTGCGGTGCCCCCCTCCACAGAATCACACCTCGGTCGTACCGTCGCGAAGCTTAGGAGAAGCCCTGCGCCGGTGATCACATCATATCCGTCACCACGCCGTCGTGCTGACGAAACTCTCCCGTGAAGCTCAACTGGATCAAGAGCTCGTGGGACGTCATCAAGCTGAACGTGTGCTGAACGCGGAGGTGCCGTACGTTCGGTGCTTGATCGGTTGGATCGCGAAGAAGTTCGACAACATCAACCGCGTCGCTTGACGCTTCCGCTCCCGGTCTACGAGGGTACGTAGACACACTCTCCCCTCTCGTTGCTATGCATCTGGTAGATAGATCTTGCGTGATCGTAGGAAAATTTTAAAATACTACGTTCCCCAACACTTGGTATATGGCTTCAACTGACATATTAACCTCTGGCAAGAATATATGATGATTGCGAGCAGAAGGCTGATAGGTGATAGCAGAATGAAGCTTGATGAAGCGCATAATCCACGGAGCATAGAACTTGAGACCAAACAGATCAGAGCCTGTCACAGCCAACTGCGTGATGAAGAAATCTTGAGCATTGAAGCTGATGCCATTGAAGATATAGAAGACCAATGTCTTCATTGTGCCTTCAAGCTTGGCTGAGGAAGAATGCCCTTTGACAGGCCATAGAGTTCGCCTGATGATATGATAGATGGTGCGTGGCAGATACTCTAGGTCTTCAACAAAGAACTCCTTTGGATATTCAGCATCGCTTGACAAAGGCTTCATCATGCTTAGCATCTGGCTCATGTTGGGCTTGCGCTTCTGAAAGATACTCTCCAAAGCTTCATTGTGCAATTGACAGCCAGGTTCATACAGTTCTCCTGGAGTGGGCAGGCCAGTAAGCTCAATGAGATCAAAGGGTTTGGATTCATGATGGACATTGCCTGTCATCCACTCAAGGACCCATGTCTTTGGATCCCTGCTGTGGCCTCGAATGTGGAGGGTTGCATAGAATTGCAGAAGCATCTCTTCATTCCAGTGCTCTTTGCAAGTCACAAAATTGAGCAGGCCAGCTTCACAGAAGCAGTGAAGAGCTTCCTCAAGATAGGGCAGTCCAGCAATAGCTTCAGTATCAAGACGCATATGAGGGAAAATGCGCCCTTGATCATAAAGTACTCTTGAATAATAACCGCGCTGCTGATGGCTCCAGAACCTATTTGATGATATTATTGGCTTGGAATAGGGTTTCTTGGCGCTGTCAAAGAATGTGTTGTGCGCACTGAAGCTATTGGCATTGAAGGACCCTTGAGAGGTGGCAATTTCTGGGAACCTTGGCAGTCTTGGCTTAGGCTTCTGAACCTGAGGCCTGTGCTCAACATGATGGTGAAATTGAGGACCAGCAGCATGCGGTCCAGCAGTAGGCGGAGGAGTCAGAATGGGCCATCTGACAGAGACGACCTGATCATCTTGGTTATATGCTTGCTCAATAGTATGGGGCCTTGGAGGCGGAACAGGAGCAGAGGCAGTAGCTTCAGGCTGCTGATTGGCTTCATGTGCAGCACTTGCTTCAGGCGCCATCACATCAGGCACCACAATGACTTCAGGTGCCATATTAGCTTCAGGCATAACTACGTCGTTGGCTTTAGTGGTGGTAGTGGCAGCCTTAGAATTTGTAACCTCCACTTCAGGAGCTGGAGGGTCGGACACGTTCTCCTCGAGAACAGGGGGTGTGGCAGCACATGCTTCTTCTTGGGGTTGTTCTTCTTCGGCTGATGCAGCCAGAATATCTTCAGCCGCTTTGGCTTCAGACTCTGGGAGGTTCACAGTAGGAGTAGCTTTAGGAACTGATTGTTGCTCTTCTCCTTCTGGAACACTTGGGGTAACGACTTGAGGCCTTGATCCTTTGCAAAGCCTGTAAAATGCTGGCGATGCCTAAGGGGATGGAGTTGGTTGGGACTCAAAGTCTTCATCTTCAAGCACCGAACTGGTGACTTGAGTTGGGGGAGTTGCTGGTGTATCTTGTGGGTGATCATCCAACGAGTCATGCTGTGCAATTGGCGTCAATGGACGACCAATGCTGATGCGTTCACTGTTCGTAAGAGCAGGCGAAGATTCCACGTTGTACTCGATCTGAGGAAGGACTTCATCATCTTCAACATTGTCATGAGGACCAATGTCTTCAGCTGCGGTGGGGTCAATAGCTGGAATGTCTTCAGCCTCTGTGGGAGCAGGCTCATGGACTGTCATGCGACGTTCTTGGTGTGTAGATGTGGGATGAGCAACTGATATGGGCTCGACAAAAATGGGCTCTGTGGAAGCAGCCTTGTCCTTCTTTGTCTTGCGCTTCTTGGTGGGTGGAGCAGCATCAGTTGTTTGCTTGCGCTTGCGAGCTTCAGCTTCAGCCTCCTTTGTTTTCTTGAGCTCTGAATCAGCTGGGGTGACCTTAGGCTTCGTTCCAGTCATGCTGGCAGGGAAGATAATGCTAGGCACTTCCTGCCTTGATTCTTCAGCATCGGGCACATGTTGCTTCTTCTTTTTCTTGGCAGCCATCCTTGGGTCAATGCCAGGACGCCCAAGGGCCTTGCGCTTTTCAGCTTCATTATAGGCTTGAACGCATTTGGCAGTCAAGGCCTTCATTCGCTCACGTGAACCTCTGGCTTCTTCACGCCTTTTGCGAAAGGCTTCCTTGAGTTCATGCATCATGACCTTGAAGTTCTGGATATCTTGGACGCTGAGCTTGTCCGTATGCTTCTTGAACTGAGCCTTTTCATAGTCAATCTTTTGCTTCAGCTCAACAATTCGCTGAGCAAGAGCTAGCTCAGAAGCAATGGCGCCATTGAAGGAGACGCTGATGCCAACTGAAAGCTGCAGATCGTCAAAGCTGATGTTGGGGGTGTCAAACCATTCATCAATGAAATTGTTGAGCACTTCCACGTCAAAGAGCGACAAATCATTGAAGATTTCTGCATCTTGCTTGCTCTTGATCAACTACTCCAGAGCATCATCAGCTAGATCTTCATCGCTTGAAAGAGCAATGGCTTCATTGGCGTTCTTCAGAACAACGTCAGGAGTGAGAGCTGGACTGGGGTTGTGCAAGGGCTTCTTCCTTAGCTGTCTGCTCTTTGATATGCGAGAGTGCTCCTCAGACTGCACACTTGGTGCTGGTGGAGCAGTGGCCAATGGCTTCACTCTCGAAGAAATTGGTGGAGTGGTCTTCGAAGCCTTGGATTTCTTCTTCTTCTTTGGCTTCGAAGTTGCAGGCGCTTCATAAGAATCAACGTCATCTGCAGGTTGATCCACATCCGCCCCTTGAACCCTTATGTGACTGATGAGGCCTTCTAAGTTGTAGAAAGGCCCAACTAGGTTAGGTTCAGCTTCGCGCATGCCATCAGCACGGGGCGCAGAGGGGCCAGGATTGAAGTCCAATCCCCTGTTCTTCTTGTTCTCTTTTGCCGAGTTCTTGGCATATTGAAGATTGCGCTTGAACAAATTGTCGTCGCGACACCAGAGCAGAGAAGAGGGATCGGCATCTGCTGGTTGTGGCCCTCTGACCATGCAAGGGTGGAAGCCTTGAGCAATGGCTTCAGCTTGAGTCCTGGGTGGAAGAATCTTGTACGTAATATCTCCCCATGGACGCTTGATGGCATTCTTTTCAGCATACTCTTGGGTCACGAACCTGTACTTGAACCATTGTTCAGCCCAATATTTTCGAATCCATTGGATTCCTGTCTTCCTCCGATTGTAATCCTCCTCTGGATCAGTCTTGTACATTTCACTTAGATCAGGAGGCAAATCTTTAGAGGTGTTACCACGGCGCTGTCTGCCACCCTTCCTAACTGACTTGTTGGTTGCCATTCGGTTCAATCTAAAAGGCTTCAAACTGAATGGCTTCAACACTGGCAAATGCTTCGGTTTGCTTGAAGACAGGAACTGGTTTCGGGAGAGTGAATATGACGCTGCAAGAATTCTGCAAATGAATGCAGACTATGAGAACCAAGGGATTCTTCCACGGACATGTACCTGTGACAGCATTAGAGATGCGAGGGAAGGGGAAGATGTCATATGCTTTCTCAGAAGCTTTTGAAGATAAATCAGTTTAGAAGACTTTGACCTCATAGCGCGAAGACATTCACTTATATGATGAGAGTTGGTTCCAGATTTGTACGAATCCATGAATAGGTACAAGTGAGGAATCTAACTATTTTTGAAGCATATGTGAATGTACTAGGTAAGATATGAGATGCAGACAGGATAGATCTATATATGTGTAGGCAGAAACTTCTTGTGGTAAAAGTGATGAATCTTTTTGGATCAAGAAGATGGTAAAAAGAGAGTTTAATTTACCACACGATGAACTGCTTAGACGGTGAGGAATTGGATGCCGAGTAGTTCGATCTTCCGTGCCCTAACTTGGCGACGGAGGATAGCTATGACGACGGCGGAGTAGACGATGTTCGCGGCCGGCGTGAAGACGGCGTCGACGAGGTCGCCGCAGTGAAGCGCTTCGTCGCCGGCGTCGTCGAGAGCTAGCGGAGGCGCTAGGGTTGGTTGAGGTGGAGAGGTGGTAGAAGAATTTTTGACCGTGATGGGACATGCATTTATAAGCATGGGAGACGGCACAACGCAATTACGCAGGTGCCCCTTGCGGTTCACATATGAGGGACACGTGGCGGACATGTAACACATTGGGAGTTGTCCCATGATCCCACGTACGCCACGACTGTCGGAGTGGTCGTTCCGGCTTCTCTCTGTTTCAGGCATAAAGGATGGAGCATTAAAATCGGATTTAAAGTTTGTCTCTTTATCTTCTACTGACAAGGACACAGAGAAGATATTCGACGGTTCCAACAGAATGCATATGATTTGGACAGACAGAGTTTGAGATGAGAAAGCATAGAGAGGTTAGGGTCCAATCACATTCACTTAGCTCAAAAGATTCAGATAAGAAGACATAGTTATAAGTGAATGTTGTAGAGGACACAACACAAGGCTATATATATATATATATATATATATATATATATATATATATATATATATATATATATATATATCCTGTATGAAGATAAACCAAGTGTGAAGACTTTGCAAATGTAACGTCACGAGAAACGCTTCAAACAAAGATTTGGTGGTGGAGTTACCCACCGTATAGGAAGTATTAGACCCAGACACGACGCACAATTATCGTGGCGCTCTGAAGTCAAATTCCGCGTTAATGTATTCACACTTAGAATGTAAGTCTTCATTGATTGAAGATATACTTTACTTCGTGTGTTGCACATCTAAGTCATCAATATGCATAAGTGTTAGGATATGTGCCTGATTACAGGACATTTGAGGATTCTAAGATATTTAGCTCACACCGCAACTTCTAAAATCTTTTCTCGTCCAAGGGCTTTGTGAAGATATCTGCCAGTTGCTCTTCAGTGTTGATGTGTGTGATATCAATATCTTCCTTCATGACATGATCTCTGAGACGAATTTCAATGTGCTTTGTCTTCGAGTGCTGAACTGGGTTGTTGGCAATCTTGATGGCGCTTTCATTCTCGCAGTAGAGTGGCACATGCTTTAGATGGACACCATAGTCCTTGAGTGTTTGCTTCATCCAGAGAAGCCGAGCGCAGCAAGATCCAGCAACAATATATTCAGATTCATCAGTGGAGAGTGATACACAGTTCTGCTTCTTTGAAGACCAACAGACAAGTGATCGTCCTAGAAAGTGACATGTGCCTGATGTAAACTTCCGATCAACTTTGTCACCAGCATAATCAGCATCTGAGAATCCAACTAGGTCAAACTCTGAGCCCTTTGGATACCATAATCCTAGTGTTGGGGTGTAAGCCAAATATCGAAGTATTCGCTTCACAGCTAAGTGATGCGACTCCTTTGGTGCCGCTTGATATCGAGCACACATGCAAACACTAAGCATAATATCTGGCCTAGATGCACATAAATAAAGTAAAGAACCAATCATGGAGCGGTATACCTGTTGATCGAAATCTTTACCATTGGCGTCGGGACCCAGATGGTGTTTAGTTGGCATAGGCGTCGAGTAACCTTTGCAGTCTTGCATTCCAAACTTCTTCAGGCAATCTTTAAGGTATTTCTCTTGATATATGAAGATGTCGTTGCTTCGCTGATGAATTTGAAGACCAAGAAAGAACTTCAGCTCACCCATCATGGACATCTGATATTGCTCTTACATCATGTGACCAAACTCATCACTGTATCTCTTGTCAGTGCAGTCGAAGATAATGTTGTCCACATAGATTTGGCAGATAAACAGTTCATTATCATATGTCTTCGTGAAGAGTGTGGGATCCAGGGAATCAGGTTTGAAGCCTTTGCTCTTCAGGAAGTCTTTGAGTGTGTCATACCAAGCACGAGGCGCTTGTTTAAGGCCATACAGTGCCTTGTTGAGCTTGTATACCATATCAGGACGTTTTGGATCTTCAAAGCCAGGTGGTTGTGCAACATACACTTCTTCTTCAATCCTTCCATTGAGAAAGGCACTCTTCACATCCAGTTGATACAAAAGTATGTTGTGATGATTTGCATAGGCTAGCAGTATACGAATAGCTTCAAGTCTAGCCACAGGAGCAAATGTTTCCTCGAAGTCAATCCCTTCAACTTGAGTGTATCCTTGAGCAACAAGACGAGCTTTGTTTCTGACAACTTGACCATGCTCATCTTGCTTGTTGCGATATATCCATTTTGTGCCTATTATGTTGTGCTTACGAGGGTCAGGACGCTTTACAAGTTCCCATACGTTGTTCAGCTCAAACTGTTGAAGCTCTTCTTGCATTGCTTGAATCCATTCGGGTTCCATAAAGGCTTCAGCAACTTTCTTGGGTTCAGATTTTGAGACAAATGCAAAGTGCCCACAGAAATTTGCAAGCTGTGTTGCTCTTGAACGAGTAAGTGGACCAGGTGCATTTATGCTGTCAATTATCTTCTCAACTTGTACTTCATTTGCAACACGAGGATGAGCTGGACGAAGATTTTGCTCTTGTTGTACATTGTCATCATCAGGAGGATTGTCTTCAGGCTGAGCATTGTCTTCAGGTTGATCTGGAGCAGAAATGATGAGTTCCTCGTCAAGCTGTGCTTCAGAAGGCATGATCTCACCGGTTCCCATTAGCTTGATAGATTCATTTGGTGAAGCTTCATCCAGCACATTTGGTAGGAACTCTCTTTGTGAACCATTCGTTTCATCAAACCGCACATCCACAGTTTCAACCACTTTATAGAGAAAGATATTGAAAACTGTGTAGGAGTGTGAGTCTTTTCCATAGCCGAGCATGAAGCCTTCATGTGCTTTCGGTGCAAATTTTGACTTGTGATGTGGATCCTTGATCCAGAACCTAGCTCCAAATACTCTGAAGTAACTTACGTTTGGCTTCTTTCCAGTAAGGAGTTCATAGGACGTTTTCTTCAGAAGCTTGTGAAGATAGGCACGGTTGATGATATGGCATGCAATATCAATAGCTTCGGGCCAGAACCTTCTTGGTGTCTTGTATTTATCGAGCATCGTTCGAGCCATCTCAATTAGGGTTCTGTTCTTGCGCTCTACGATGACATTCTGCTGAGGCGTGTACGGAGCTGAGAATTCATGGGTGATTCCCATTGTATCCAGATAAAGATCAAGGCCGGTGTTCTTGAACTCAGTGCCATTGTCACTTCTGATATGCTTGATCTTGACGCCATAGTTGTTCATGGCACGGTTGGAGAAGCGTCTGAAGACATCTTGTACTTCAGTCTTGTAGAGAATTATGTGCATCCATGTGTATCTTGAATAATCATCAACAATGACGAAGCCATAGAGACAAGCTGTGGTAGAGAACGTGGAGTAGTAAGTAGGGCCAAATAAGTCCATGTGAAGCAGCTCGAAGGGTTTGGATGTCGTCATGATTGTCTTCGAGGGATGCTTGGCCCTAGTCACCTTCCCAGCTTCACAGGCACCACACAGATGATCTTTCTTGAACTTGACGTCCTCGATGCCTACAACGTGTTTCTTCTTTGCGAGAGTGTGCAAGTTCCTCATGCCGGCATGTCCTAGCCTCCGATGCCAGAGCCAGCACTCTGAAGCTTTTGCTAGAAGACATACGGCCATCTGCGGTCCAGCTGAGAAATCCACCATATACAGATCTCCTTTTCTGTATCCTTCAAATACTAGAGACTTGTCAGATTCCATTAATACAAGGCAACGGAATTTTCCAAATATCATAATCATTTTTAAGTCACAAAGCATTGAGACAGACATTAAGCTGAAACCAAGAGATTCAACAAGCATGACTTTGTCCATGTGCTGATCCCTTGAGATTGCAACTCTACCTAGACCCAACACTTTGCTTTTACCAGTATCAGCAAATGTGATGTGACTCTTGTTAGATGGACGTAAGGTTGAGTCCATAAGAAGACTTCGATCTCCAATCATATGATTTGTGCATCCGCTGTCCATAATCCATTCTGAAGACTTTGGTGTCACTCCCTACAATGCAGTTAGGAGGATAGGCTTCACCAATATCCATTGTGAAGAATAAACATTTGACGTACAAGTGGATTATGAAAGCTTGCATCCAAGTTAGGACTGATAAGATGATTAGCAAGCGATTCATGAACATAATGGATAGTAAACCATTTGGGCATTTGATCGTGTGCCCTACAAGTGTTTTAGGTCCCCAGCAATAGCATCAGACGCCTTTGATTTTCAGTTGGAGACCTTTCCCTGCAAGAGAAAGTTAGTTCTTCTTAACTACCCACATCATCAGGGGTGGCATAGAAGCAATGAGTCTAAGTGCAGCTTCTGAGAATTTTGGCTTTGGAGCCCTAGCAAATAGTCTTGCAGGAGGAGAATAATACTCATAAGAATAAGCAGAAAAATTCTTTGTTTTATAAATATAGCGGTTTGAGGAAACACGCTCATATTCATGGGTTTGAGTATAATTTCCCTGCAAAACATTGGCGTTAGGGTGACTCAGGTGAGTCCTTTGTCTGTATGAAGCCTTAGGACCATATGAAGCCTTTGGTCTGGGGTTTGTCTTCTTCCTAGGTGGTGTCATGATGACATTTGCTGGAAGTTTCTCAAGACAACCTTTGGTAACCCAGATCTTCTTCATAGGTGGCCCGTTCCTGCAGTTAGTACCAATATACCTGGCAAACACTTCACCATTTTGATTCTTAAACAGTTTATAGTTTGCATCAAAGGATTCATCAATGATAATAGGATTAGCACAAGTGAAGCCAGATAGGGTAGATGGATCCACTGAAGGTTCCTTTGCAGCAACCCATGTGGTTTTGCGATACTGCACAGGCTTCCAGTATGAACCATCAACATTCATTTTCCTGTCGAACCCAACACCCTCTTTTCTAGGGTTTCGGTTCAGTATCTGCTTTTTGAGGACATCACATAGAGTCTGATGCCCTTTGAGGCTTTTGTACATCCCTGTTTCAAGCAAAGTCTTCAACCTAGCATTTTCATCAGCAATAGTAGTGGTATCCTCAGCAGAGGGGTTAGTTACCACATCAGCAGTTGAAGATGTTGCAACAGTGACAGCAGTAGAACATTTAGCTACAGATGTAGCGTTATCACGCTCAATGCATTTTAGATATGGTGGTTCAAATCCCTCCTGAGTGGAGCTGATCAGTTGTGCGCGGAGTGACTCATGTTCTTTTTGAAGATCTTCATTAGCCGCTTCCAATTTCTCAAGTTCTCGCTTCCTTTGAAGGTAATCGTGGGAAAGCTTTTCATGAGTTTTTGAGAGCGATTCATAAAGACTTTCAAGTTCCTCATACTTAACATGAAGATTTTTTATGTCTTCAATTAAGGACTGAGAACGGGTCATTTCCGCGTCCAATAGGTCATCGCTTTTGTCTAACAGTTTTTGAATATGTTCCATAGCTTTCTGCTGTTCAGTGGCAATTTTAGCAAGTGTTTTGTAGCTAGGTTTTGATTCACAATCAGAGTCATCTTTACTGGATATTTGAAAGTAAGCATCACGTGATTTTACCTTGGCACCGCATGCCATGAAGCAGTAGGTGGGAGCAGAGTCGTCGTCCTCACCATCAGTGTTGGTGACGGGGACATTGTCTTCAGTGTTGAAGATGGACTTGGCCACGTAGGCTGTGGCTAGAGCCAGACTTGCAGCACCAGAATCGGATTCCTCCTCAGACTCCACCTCCGCTTCTTCTGAAGCAGACTCCTCCTCTGAATCCATCTCCTTGCCAACAAACGCACGAGCCTGACCAGATGAATTCTTCTTATGTGATGAATACTTTGATGAAGACTTGGAAGAAGACTTTGCGTAATTCTTTTTTTTCTTGTCATCAGAATCATATTCCTTTCTCTTCTTCTTCTTCTTCTTCTTCTTCTTCTTCTTCTTCTTCTTCTTCTCATTGTCCCACTGAGGACACTCAGAGATGTAGTGACCAGGTTTCTTGCACTTGTGACATGTTCTCTTCTTGTAGTCATGGGTAGAAGCTTCATCATTTCTTGAGCTGGATCGTGAAGACTTTCTGAAGCCTTTCTTCCTAGTGAATTTCTGGAACTTTTTTACAAGCATGGCAAGCTCTTTTCCAATATCTTCAGGATCATCAGAACTACAGTCAGATTCTTCTTCAGATGAAGAGACAACCTTTGCCTTCGAGGCGTGATTTCGGCCGTAGTTGGGACCATAGATGTCACGTTTCTCAGATAGCTGGAACTCATGTGTGTTGAGCCTCTCATGTATGTCAGGCGGATCAAGAGTCTTGAAGTCAGGGCGTTCTTGAATCATCAGGGCAAGGATGTCAAATGAGCTGTCGAGTGATCTCAGGAGGGTCTTGACGATTTCATCCTTGGTGATCTCAGTGGCGCCAAGTGCCTGAAGCTCATTTGTGATGTCAGTGAGGCGATCGAAAGTGTGCTGGACATTCTCATTGTCATGTCTCTTGAAGCGATTGAAAAGATTGCGAAGGACACTGATCCTTTGATCTCTCTGGGTTGAGACTCCTTCATTGACCTTTGAGAGCCAGTCACAGACTTCCTTTGACGTTTCCAGGGTACTCACACGACCATACTGTCCTTTGGTCAGATGACCACAGATGATGTTCTTGGCCATTGAATCCAGTTGAACGAGCCTCTTGACATCAGCAGGGGTGATACCTTCACCAGTCTTGGGAACGTCGGTCTTGACGACAAACTAGAGGTCCACGTCAATGGCTTCAAGGTGCATGTGCATCTTGTTCTTCCAGTAGGGATATTCAGTGCCGTCGAAGACGGGGCACGCAGCAGAGACTTTGATTATCCCTGCAGTCGACATAGCTAAAACTCCAGGTGGTTAAACCGAATCACACAGAACAAGGGAGTACCTTGCTCTGATACCAATTGAAAGTGCAGTATATCGACTAGAGGGGGGTTGAATATGCGATTTTTGTGAAATGCTTCAAAACATGGAAGTTTCGAAGACAAATGATAAATCCAATCCTATTTATATGCAGCGGAGGGTGGACTACACTAGACAAGCCATAGTCAAGTATTCAATGAAGTGAAAGCATGAAGACTAATAGCAGCTAGGCAGTAAGGATCAGGATGGAAGATGGAATGAAGCCAATCAGAACAAGTAGTCACACAGTAAAGTCAATCAGATAAGGCAAGCATGCAATGACTTCACAACATAAGACAGTAAGTAAAGGGAAGGAAAAGGATAGAACCAGTAGCTCGAGGAAGACAGTGATTTGTTAGACCAGTTCCATTTGCTGTGACAACTGTATGTCTGGTTAGTGAGGCTGAGATTTAACTCAGAAGACCGCGTCTTCACCTTATTCCCCTTGAGCTAAGGACACCTAGTCCTCGCCCAATCACTCTGGTAAGTCTTCAAGGTAGACGTCCAAACCTTCACAGACTTCGTTCACCGGCGATCCACACTCTTGGATGCTCAGAACGCGACGCCTAACCGGCTGGCGGAAACACAGTCCTCAAGTGTAATAAGTCTTCAGGTCACACAGACAGAAAGACTTCAGTGATGCCTAACACTCTTTGGCTCTAGGTGTTTGGGCTTTGTCCTCGCAAGGATCTCTCTCTCAAATGCTTCGGAGGTGGGTTGCTCTCAAACGACAAAAGCCGTGCAATAACTCTGAGCAGCCACCAATTTATGGTGTAGGGGGTGGGCTATTTATAGCCACTGGGCAACTCGACCTGATTTGTCCGAAGTGACCCAGGGTCACTAAGGAACTAACACGTGTTCAACGGTCAGATTTCAAACACACACGTCAACTTTACTTGGGCTACAAGTAAAGCTGACTCATCCAGCTCTGGATAAGATTTGCTCTCATTGTCTTCGCTCGAAGACATAGGATTTGGTTGAGCATCACTTCAGTCACTCTGACTCTGTTCACTTGGACCCCACTTAACAGTACGGTGGTTCCTATGACTCAACAAAGAAGAAAGGAAACAACGAAACATCTAAGTCTTCGCGCTCCATAGTCTTCACTCAATGCCTTCTCTTGTCATAGGCTTCAATATGATTATCTTCATATATATATACCACCATTGTCGTCAATGTCTTCATACATTTTTAGGGGTCATCTCCGGTAGGTAAACCGAATCAATGAGGGACTACTACCTGTGTTATCCTGCAATTCTCACAAACACGTTAGTCCCTCAACCAGATTTGTCGTTAATACTCCAAAACCAACTAGGGGTGGCACTAGATGCACTTACAGATTTCACCTACATTCCTCCTGTACACTTCACAAAAAATAGTTTTGTCTTGCTTTTCATAAAAAATAGCAATGGGGTCTTATCCTACTCTCGTACAACTAAAAAATATATACGAATTCACCCCACTCAAAGAAGTACACCTTTTTTAGGAATCAAAGTGTAAATCAACAAACCTGTAGGTAAAACGGAATTGGAGATTGCATAGCCACTAGTACAGAACCGGGCTATAGCACCGGTTCGTAAGGCCCTTTAGTGCCCATTCTGCAACCGGTACTAATGGGTGGGGACTAAAAGTACCCCCTTTATTACCGGTTCAACACGAACCGTCACTGAAGGTACACCATGTGTCATGAGCCCGCGCCGGGGGCGGGGAGACCTTTAGTACCGGTTGGTAACACCAACCGGTACTAAAGGATTTTTTTTATATTTTTGTTGAAATAAAGCAAAAACAGCCCGCCTACTAGGCTGGCATGGCGTGCATACGACTAGAAATCCAACCTCTAATTGGGTCAGGATGCAGGCCCGTACGGCCCAGTTGGCTCCGCAGGGCAGAAGACTTGCAATAGGCCCACAAAGGCCTGCTTAGAGAGGAGCTCGACATGGTAGCCGCGACGGGGCTTATAAACCGGTGCGAACTCCTCTCAAATAGCGAGGTGAGACTAAATATTGTGGAATGCGGGTGGCAGCGCACCCCTTTAGTACCGGTTGGTGGCTCCAACGGGTACTAAAGGTGGGGGGGGTCTTTAGTACCTGTTGGAGCCACCAACCCGTACTAAAGGACACCACGTCTTTAGTACCGGTTCGTGGCACGAACCGGTACTAAAGGTTCGCCATGGATCGGTACCAATGAAGGTCACCCTGCTAGCCGTTTGACCATTAGTGCTGGTTCAATTACAAACTGGGACTAATGAGCTTCACATTAGGTCATTTTTCTACTAGTGAGCAGAAAGAGTTCAATGATAAAAATTGTGGAATAGCATTAGGACATGGATGAAAATTAGACACCGTTACACAACTACTACCATAGTTGACCAAAATAGAGAATAGCCTAAGATCCGCTGGTCCAGCTCTATGAGAAACACAGAAATGAGAACTTGCAAAGTGAAGTTGTCATCGGCTGCGCCATCTTCAGATGGACCATCCACTTGTGCATCATCATCATCTGCTGGTGGTGGTGAGGATTGAGCTCTAGGAGCCCTGCTATTGCTAAGTTTTTTAGAATCTCCTGCAACAAAAATGGGAAGGTTATTTAACATCAAAAAATATACAACAGTGCAAGGAGCTTCCAAGAGAAGGATGACATGTGAGATTCAGCAATCCATGTTACCAGAGTAGTTGGCATCATTTGTAGGACTGCTGTAATCACATATCACTTTCTAACTCAGTTACATGGGAAGTTAGAAAGTGATATGTGATTACAAAAGAATACATGGAAATAAAAGCATTTTAGTAATTGGTTAATAAAAGAATTTCTCTTTTTGTCTACAATCTACCTAGGTCTAAAAATACAAAAGAAGTTTCAAAGTTCTAATTAAAAGTTTCCCCAGATTGAGTAGTCCTTAAGAAAAAACTGCAAAAGTAATTGGCTAATAAACGCATTTTAGCACTATATATATGAACATATATGTGGTATATTGATACGTCTCCAACGTATCTATAATTTTTTATTGTTCCATGCTATTATTTATGATATTTTGGATGTTTAATGGGCTTTGTTATACACTTTTATATTATTTTTGGGACTAACCTATTAACCCAGAGCCCAGTGCCAGTTTCTGTTTTTCTCCTATTTTAGGGTTTCGCAGAAAAGGAATATCAAACGGAGCCCAATTGACCTGAAACTCAACGGAGGAAGTTTTTGGACCTAAAGAAGCCCAGGAAGTGCCGGAGGGGGACGAGAGGACCCACGGGCTGCCCACGAGGGTGGGGCGCCCCCCCTACTGGGCGTGCCCCCCTGCCTCGTGGACAGCCCATAGCCCCCCTTTGCTTGGCCCCGACTCCAACACCTCCTATATATACTGAAACCTTCGGAAAGTAACCTAGATCGGGAGTTCCGCCGCCGAAAGCCTCTGTTGCCACCAAAAACCAATCTAGACCCCGATCCGGCACCCTGCCGGAGGGGGGGGGGGCCTCACCGGTGGCTATCTTCATCATCCTGGTGCTCTCCATGACGAGGAGGGAGTAGTCCACCCTCGGGGCTGAGGGTATGTACCAGTAGCTATGTGTTTGATCTCTCTCTCTCTCTCTCATGTTCTTGAGGTGGCACGATCTTAATGTATCGTGAGCTTCGCTATTATAGTTGGATCTTATGATGTTTCTCCCCCTCTACTCTCTTGTAATGGATTGAGTTTTCCCTTTGAATTTATCTTATCGGATTGAGTCTTTAAGGATTTGAGAACACTTGATGTATGTCTTGCGTGGGATACCCATGGTGACATTTGGGTATTCTATTGATTCACTTGATGTATGTTTTGGTGATCAACTTGCGGGTTTCGTGACCATGGGAATCTATGCATAGGGGTTGGCACACGTTTTCGTCTTGACTCTCCAGTAGAAACTTTGGGGCACTCTTTGAAGTTCTATGTGTTGGTTGAATAGATGTTTCTGAGATTGTGTGATGCATATCGTATAATTATGCCCACGGATACTTGAGGTGACAATGGAGTATCTAGGTGACATTAGGGTTTTGGTTGATTTGAATCTGAAGGTGTTACTCTAGTACGAACTCTATGATAGATCGAACGGAAAGAATAGCTTTGTGTTATTTTACTACGGACTCTTGAATAGATCGATCAGAAAGAATAAATTTGAGGTGGTTTCGTACCATACAATAATCTCTTCGTTTGTTCTCCGCTATTAGTTACTTCGTAATATGATCCAATTATGTTATCCTTGTTGAGAGAACTTGCACTACTAAAAGTATGAACCCTAGGCCTTGTTTCCTATCATTGCAACACCATTTATGCTCAATTTTATCTTTAATTACCTTGCTGTTTTTATATTTTGAGATTACAAAAATCCATATCTACCATCCATATTGCACTTGTATCACCATCTCTTCGCCAAACTAGTGCACCTATACAATTTACCATTGTATTGGGTGTGTTGGGGACACAAGAGACTCTTTGTTATTTGGTTGCAGGGTTGCTTGAGAGAGACCATCTTCATCCTACGCCTCCCACGGATTGATAAACCTTAGGTCATCCACTTGAGGGAAATTTGCTACTGTCCTAAAAACCTATGCACTTGGAGGGCCAACAACGTCTACAAGAAGAAGGTTGTGTAGTAGACATCATATATCTGTACCAAAAACATAAGAATTAGCTCTCCTGTATAAGGGAGAAGATGGACATTGTAGGTGTATAGTTGTTCTGTATGGCACAACCTTGACATACAGAGAAGGAAAATATGGCATGTACACAACACATCTTCTCTGTTTATCCACCCCGCAGCAGACAATTATCATGTTAAACTACTATGTTAAACTTCCTTTTACATGATTTAATCATACAACCATAATCAGTTATTTGCTTAGTGGGGTATATGCAAGATAAAGTCAGAAAACATATGTGTAATTCGTAGAAAGAAGCAAAACCACCTTGCATTGAGTCTATCTAATTACCTAAGCTGATCCAAAAACAAACTGAATGACTGTGAACTAACTTAAATAACATAGACATATGCCTTTTAACAGCAACTAGTTATACTAATATAATGTGAAATTGGAATGGAGAGATAATACGGAAGTATTGTTTAAACAAAGCAACATGATGCAAATTTCTCATCCTTGGAGGGGAATTCATACCTGCAGAGGCGGATCTCAGGTCGGCGTTGGTGGCAGAGGCAAATCAAGTTATCATCTTGGAGCTCAATCCTTTCCACCACTTGCAGATGATGATGACACACAAGTGGATGCATGGTCCATCTGAAGATGGCGCAACAGGTGACAACTTCACTTTGCAAGTTCTCATTTCTGTGTTTCTCATAGAGCTGGACCGGCGGATCTTAGGCTATTCTCTATTTTGGTCAACTATAGTAGTAGTTGTGTAACGGTGTCTAATTTTCATCCATGTCCTAATGTTATTCCACAATTTTTAGCATTGAACTCTTTCTGCTATGTAATCTCCAATTCCGTTTTACCTACAGGTTTGGTTGATTTACACTTTGATTCCTAAAAAAAGGTGTACTTCTTTGAGTGGGGTGAATTCGTATATATATTTAGCTATACAAGAGTAGGATAAGGCGGATAAGGCCCCACTGCTATTTTTATGACAATCAAGCCAAAACTATTTTTTTGTGAAGTGTACTGGAGGAATGTATGTGAAATCATATTTGATGCATTTTCCCTTTGCTCTGACTTTTGTTTGATACGTACTCTATTTTAGAAAATATATAGGATATATCCAATAGGGCTATAATCTTGGTCAACTTACATTTCTTTGACTATCTTGAAAACGGATGCACCTTATATTCCGACCGAGGGAGTAATACAAACCAAGCAAATGTACTTTACATACCTTCGCAAATGCATTGCATATACAACGGCATTTGTATTTCATGTAGCATGGCAAATTGTATTTTTGTACATACCAAGGTAATTGTCTTGTACCTACCACAACATATGTATTGAACTTACCACCTCTGCAAACATACCATGGCATGGCAAATCTACCTTGAAAAATCCCTTTGGAATTTCATTTAGTGCCAAGGCATTTTCAGGAAATGAATTTCCCTATTACAAGAACCAATTTTATTGCATTTCCGTACACATATATTATTATTATTATTTGTCTTAATTTTCTACGCCAGTAGATCTTTTTTAATTATTTCCCATGTCAAAGTATAAAGTTTTGTGTTTTTGCGTGCGTGTGTGCGTGCGTGCGTGCGTGCGTGTGTGTGTGTGTGAGAGGGGGGAGGGTAGTTTGGCAATGCAACAACTGCCCATTCGTGCGATTAGTGGGCAATGGAAAGCGACACGTCTTCCAAAACATTGGAAAAATCCGTCTTTGTTTTGAACCAAACGGGTCACCATCGGGTCCACCTCGTGAGGAAAACACGGATAGGCGACAGCGGGCGATCGCGAGGCGATTGTCCCAGGAGCTAGGGTTAGGGTTTTCCAGCGGTGGTGTGCGGGTCTCCGGTAGCGCGTGAGCGGGCGACGGCGCTCTCTCGCGGGCGGATCGGTTGGCTTTCCTCCCATGTGGTGACCCCATGGCGGAGAAAGTGAAGAACGGAGGTGCTGCGATGCCAACGGCGTCTGCACCCCTAAGGACGGCAGCCACGCCACGAACGGCGGCACCCGCGGCAAAGGCGGGCTCTTCGACGAGAACGCCACAGGGCACAAAGCGTAGGGACTCGTCGCAGTCTCCTGCAGATGGCAAGGTGTCGGCGGAGGCGGCGGGGCTGACGACGCGGATGGGCGGCCTAGTGTTAACTGAGAAGGAGGCTTCAGGATTCATCTTGAAGGAATCAACTTAGGAGCAACCTAGGGCTGCAAAGTGGTCGGCGATTGGGAAAGCGCTTTCTCCACGGTTCATGAATTTCAAGGCGCTGGAGAAGGCGATGCCGAGGGCTTGGGGTCTTCATAGAGAGGCCCAGTTCAAAGAGATCGGAAGGAACATGTTCCTGGTGCACTTTGGAAGTGAAGGAGATTGGAAACATGCTCTTCATAATGGCCCATGGCAGTTTGACTTTAACGTACTCGTGCTTAAGGATTATGATGGAGGTACAAGGCCATCTGAGATGGTGTTTGACACAGTGGAGACATGGGTTCGTGTTGCAGATCTTCCACTTAATAAGAGGTCAAAGGCGTTTGGAGAAGCGCTAGGGAACTGGCTAGGCGAAGTGGTTCGCATGGATGTAGAAAGAGATGGATTCGCAAAAGGATCGCAACTGCGTTTCAGAGTTGAGCTATCTGCTAATGATCCCTTAGTGAGAGGTTTCTATCTAAAAAAGTCAGAGGAGGATCTGGAACAGACTTGGTTCGACTTTGCTTATGAGAAAATTCCACACTTTTGTTTTGATTGTGGAAGATTAGGGCATACTGTTGAGGGATGTGTGCCCCCCGTCGACTCTGACCAGCAGTGGGGAGAGTGGCTTCGAGCCTCTCCAGGGCGCTCCAACTCAAAGAAAGATGGATATGTGAGGGGTGCAGCTAGTGGCACTAACAGTCAGGGCAGCTCTAGATCGGGTGGAGTCGACATGGAAAAGGAAAAGAGAGGGGACTGTGAGGGATATCCCGACCAAACACAATTTATATAGGGAGTTTAATACCCCGGCTGGCTCCCTCACAGGCGAGGAGGGCGGCCATGAGCGTGGGGAAGTGACTAGCCTGAACAAGCAGAGGCACGGGCCGGCTGGCTTAAGGGGCAAGGACCTTAGAGAGGAGCTGGACCAAAAAAGGGAAAGTGATTTGAGGCATGAGTTGAGGCAACGACAATTGAAGAAGCAAGCTGATCTGAGAGCAAATTACAAACAGTATGGCTACAAGGAATATGAAGGTATGGGTAGCACGAGCCAACACAGGGAAAGAGGAAAGGAAAGGAAGAGGGGGTATTACGTGAGGAAGCCAAGGCCGGGATATGATGAATATCACTCTGCGAGTACCGCTCATCAGAACTCAGGAGGAGACCGGAAGAGGAGGCCAAAACAATATTGGGTGGCGAAGGGAGATCCAGACAAACAGGTGGGGTATGATACGTTCATTCGCGACACTAGGCAGAAGACGTCTACTGTGTTTGACCGTATCTCTGAGCAGAAGGATATATCGGCGGACCCTGCTGGCCAGGGCCGCCGGGACCAATGAATATCTTGGCCTGGAACTATCGAGGATTGGGATTGGACTCGACAGTGGGCGAACTTCGTGACCTGGTTAGGTCCTACAACCCAGCGGTGGTGTTCTTATGTGAAACGAAAAAAACAGCGAGGGCTATGGACAAGCTCAAGTGGAGATTGGGATTTAGGAGTGGAGTGACCGTTGACTGCAATGGCTGGAGTGGAGGGCTAGCGTTATGGTGGCGAGAAAACATAAAAGTCACGTGTAGACCGTGGAGCCAGTATTTCATTGATGCTGAATTGGTTGTGGACGGCAAAACTTGTAGATTCACTGGTTTCTACGGGGAGCCCCGAACTGAGCTGAGGAAAAATCATGGGATGCTCTAAGATACCTTAGAGCTCAGGATAATTTGCCGTGGTTGTGTGCAGGTGAGTTTAACGAGGCTATGTTCCGAGCAGACCAGTTGGGAGGAAATCCGAGGATTTTCGTGATTGTTTGGCCGCATGTGGACTTGCAGACTTAGGATTTTCTGGGTACCCCTATACGTGGGACAACAAACGAGATGCGGATGATAATATACAGGTCCGGTTAGACAGAGGTACATGCAACGATGAGTTTGCAACTTTGTTTCCCAGTACGAGTGTTGAACACATTATTACGGAGGAATCTGACCACCTGGCGCTTCTTGTGCGTGTGATGGAACCGGCTCCATGCAGCGACCGTTCGGCTCCCAGATCGTTTCGATGGGAGGAGCCGTGGACTAAACATGCAGCGTATGAGGGGATGGTGGAGAAGGCATGGCGGGCTGCACGCACTGGCGGGCATAGCCTGTCGGCTGTGTGGGATAAGCTGAGCCGTGTTACGGCGGACATGCAGAGGTGGGGACGGGCAGAGTTTGGCTCAATTAGAAGGCAAATTAGCAAGTTAAAGATGCAGTTACAAGATGCAAAGAATCGAGCTATGGGATCTGGACACTCGCCGGAAATACGGGACCTTGAAGAGCAGCTGCGAGAGATATATGAACGGGAGGAGATCATGTACAGACAGCGGTCCCGCATTGACTGGCTCTTAGCCGGCGATCAAAACACGAAGTACTTCCAAAACCGCTGCTCACACATGAAAAGAAAAATACAATAAAGTCACTGCTCAGGCAGGATGGAACTAAGTGCAGCACAGATGATGGAATGCGAGACATGGCGGCGTCATTTTATGAACGGCTATTCATGTCAGAATGGTCGACTAATGGTCATTTACTCCTGGATTGTATTGCCCCTTCTGTAACTGACGAGATGAATGCGCGCCTCACTTCGGCCATCACGGACGAGGAGATAGAGGTGGAATTTTTCTAGATGGGACCAACAAAGTCTCCTGGCCCGGACGGACTACCGGCGATGTTTAATCAACGACATTGGTCGTTGGTTAAAGAGGATGTATGCGGTGCAGTGAGGGATTTTCTCGAAGGCGTGGCTGCAACGGATAACTTTAATGCTACGGTGATTGTGATGATCCCCAAAGTAAACTTACCGGAGTTACTTGCGCAGTTCAGGCCAATCACTACTAGAAAAAAGGCTATTAGTGGCGCACCCAATATTGCCATTAGTGGCGCACCATGGGTGGGCCACTAATACCACGCCACTAATAAGGAATACTAGTGGCGCACCAGTGGTGCGCCACTGTTAATCCCAATAACAGTGGCGCACCACTGGTGCGCCACTGGTATGCCCCCCGGGTGCGCCACTGATATTTTTTCAGAATTTTTTTTTTCAAATTTTTTTTTCAAATTTTATTTCAGAATTGCTACAGGTGCGCCACTAGTAACAATTTTATTTTTCAAAAATTTTTCCAGAATTTGTTTTTTCAAATTTTTTTCCAAATTTTTTTTTTCAAATTTGGCGGGAATTTTGTTTTCCTTAATCTCGGGTCACTATGGCTTAATCTCGGGTCAAATCGTACTCCGTGGTCAAACTTCCCGGAAGGTCACCCATCCTACACTACTCCAGCCCAAGCACGCTTAACTTCTGAGTTCTATCCAACCCCAGCACCAGCTCACTTAGCAGGCACTTATTGATATATCTATCATATCAATCCTATTAAACCTTGTTGATGTCTAGGAGTTTGTTCATGTTCATGAGTGTGATGAAATTTTGAAAAAATATTTCAAACTTCCCGGTCATTTTACATATCATATTTTGAATTTTTTGAAAAAAAACTATTTTTTTTTTAAAAACCATTTTTTTTTTCAAAAAAACTATTTTTTTTCAAAAAAAACAATTTTTCAAAAAAAAACATTTTTTGAAAAAAAAATATTTATTTCAAAAAAAATAGTTTTTCAAAAAAAAAATCAAAAAAAAACTATATTAGTGGCGCACCACACCCACGGTGCGCCACTACTATTTTTGAATTTTTTTGAATTTTTTTGCCTCTAGATCTTAAAAGCCCCGTAACTTTTTTTCTGTTAGGTTTTTGGGGATTTAGAAAATGTTTAACGGGGTTCCCCCAGTTAAATTCGGATGTAACTTTTCGAGTAGATGCTTTTTCATATAAAAAACTTTTTCATCGGAGTTCGTATGCAAAAATGATGCCCATTTTACAAATTCTCGAGAGATTTTGCAAAAAAAAGTCGAAATTCATGTTTGTAAATTTTGCTAACAACTAGACCACAAATCACATTGGAATCTTATTTTTTTTTT
>LR738716.1:65432664-65450987 GCA_902687465.1 Secale cereale
GGGCTGTACTTCGGGCGCAAGGTAGGTTCTGGAACGCTGATTTTTTATATAATTTTTCTGGATTTTTCCTGACAGTCCTCATAATGTGAAAACCTGAAATACAAAAAGAGCCGAAAATCGAAACTGGCACTGGGGTGCACTGGATTAGTAGGTTAGTCCAAATATGATCAAAAGTGTATGGAAGTGTATAAATATCATAGCAATATCACCCAAAAGTGGCATGGAGCAAGAAGAAATTATAGATACGTTTTGGACATATCAACATCCCCAAGCTTAATTCCTGCTCGTCCTCGAGTAGTTAAATGATAACAAGGATAATTTCTGTGGTGACATGCTATTAACCATATAGGACTGTTTATAGTCATATGACAAAAGCTTACTGAGACAATGAATCTGTAGTAATTAAGTTGCCTCATGAGAAAATCACAAATGACTGAAAGTTTTACAACATGACATTAAAGCATCAAATAGATTTGCAATGAACATGATGTGCAAATATGATCAAGTGATATCTAGCTTGCCCCCTTTAGTGAAGCAAAACATAAATGCAGGGGCACCTTCAAGGTTTAAGTGATGACTAGATACAATGATTTCAAAATAAACGATATCACAATCATGCAAAAGACAATGCTACTTTGGAACAATGCACATTACACTTAGAATGACAATCATGCTCTCAGTAGTTAGTGCTTGAAGAAAGAAGGTGGAGACTCAACATAAAAGTAAAAGAATGGTTATGTGCTAGAGCTTTTTATTTTGAAAACATAGAAGCAATTTTTTCAACGGTAGTAGTACTTCATATGTGTCATGCATAAGACATCCTATAAGTTGCAAGCCTCATGCATCGAATACCAATAGTGCTCGCACCTTGTCCTAATTAGCTCGGATTTCCATGGGTTATCATTGCATTACATATGTTTCAACCAAGTGTCACAAAGGGGTACCTCTATGCCACCTGTACAAAGGTCCAAGGAGATAAATCGCATTTGATTTCTCGTTTTTGATAGATCTCAACTTGAGGACATCCATACCGGGACAACATAGAAAATAGATGATGGACTCCTCTTTAATGCTTAAGCATATTCTCATAAGAGATTTAGGATTAATGTCCAAGCTAAAACTTCCACCATGATACATGGCTTTGGTTGGCGGCCCAATGTTCTTCTCTAACAATATGCATACTCATTCAATCCATGGCAAATCACCCTTACTTCAGACAAGACGAACATGCATAGCAACTCACATGATATTCAACAAAAGTGTGACAGTTGATGGCGTCCCCAGAAACATGGTTACCGCTCAGCAAGCAACTTATAAGAAATAAGATACATAGGCAACATATTCTTTACCACAATAGTTTTTAAGCTACTTTCCCATGAGCTATGTATTGCAAAGTTAGTTTGCTTAGTATAGGTGGAGGTTAGCAAAAGACTGGGAGCGACCAACTAAGAGAGCAATGACGGTCATAATCATGCAGAGCGACAAAGCAACATTGAATCAGGCATGGTAGTTATATCGCTACTCAGAAATAAAAGATCATCAAGGCTTGACAGACTTTCTTTACAGTCTTAAATATGCGTGAGCATACGCCAAGTCAATCAAAATAAATTTTCGAAGGAAGATATTACTAAACCATACCACATCATAGGCAAACAAATCAAGTTGGTACTCCAACAACACATTGGGAATCCCCTAGCTATTTGAGACTAACCATAAGAAAACCTGAACTACTAAGCGCCATTATGCACGTAGCATCTTTATCATAGACATATTAACCAATGCAACGGAAGCAAACTCTCTTAATAAGATAAGCATGATAATTAAAGAGAGTTCAAGCAACCAACTAAACAAAAGCTCTTTGAAAAGATAGGCATGAATACTAAGAGCAGAGCATGATAGTAGCTATTAAAAGACAAAGAACACACACAGCAAAGATAGACATGAAAATTCTATGTTATGTTCTAGGTAGAAGTGGAGCGTGTTTCTTTCCCACTTAAAGAAAGCTGAGTTCTGACTCGTTATGAAAAACTAAAAAGAAAACTAAAAGCAAGACGCTCCAAGCATGGCACGTAACACATGAAGTGATAAAAATATAGCGGAACGAAAGACGAACTGATAATGTTGATGGAGAAGGGGATGCACGGGGGCATCCCCAAGCTTAGACACTTGAGTCTCCTTGAATATTTCTTGGGGGTGCACGGGGGCATCCCCAAGCTTGAGCGCTTGACACTCCTGAATCTTTTTATCATCTTCCCTCGCACACTTGAAAACTCCCTTCATACATAACTCATCATAATCTGATTAGCGAGGTTAGTACCCTTAATAAAATAATTATACCTTGCTGGAAATAAAGATATTCTTGAAGGTATACTGTTTCTAAAGATTGCCAAAAGGTTTTTGCAAAGAAAAATCAAGCTCTTGGTTTGCAAAATGAAGGAAAGGCAAAACAGGACAGAATCTGTGAAAAACAGAACAGCAGGTAGTAATTGATTTGTTCGGGATACTTATGCAACTCAAATAAAAAAACTCAGAACAGATGCACGAAAGACAATTATATAGAGAACGCTGTCGAAAAAATTCAGACCAAAAAGATGATCTGGTGATTTTATACGAATTTTTCTATCCAAGGACAGAATCTGTTTCCTGGACAGCACCTCACAACTTTTGAACTTTCTACCAATCAGAGGCTATACTTGTCACAAATATGAAAAGCAAAGATACAATGATGATTCTACTGTAGTAAACAACATGAAGACACAACAAAAGCAAAATATAAAAATTTATTCATGTGGGCTGCCTCCCAAAAGCGCTTTCTTTTATGCCTTTAAGCTAGGCATAATGCATATAGATCAAGTTTTATCAAGAGTAAAAGAATAGCTAGGCCGTACAACGGACTCAAAAAGTAACTTGATCTTCTTACGAGGGAAGTGTTCCATCCCTTTCTTGAGAGGAAACTGAAATTTTATATTACCCTCTTTCATGTCAATGATAGCACCAACGATGCGTAAAAAGGGACGTCCCAAAATAATTGGACATGAAGGATCACATTCAATATCCATAATAGTGAAATCAACGGGAACATAATTATCATTAACAACGATAAGAACATCGTCGATCCTCCCCAAAGGTTTCTTTATGGAAGAATCAATGAGACGAACACCAAAAGAACAGGAATCATAAGGTTTCAATTTAAGCATATCATATATTCTTTTGGGCATAACAGAGGTACTAGCTCCCACATCACATAATGCATAGCAAGAGAAGCCATTCAACTTAATTTTTATCATAGGATCCCAACCATCTTCTAGCTTTCTAGGTATGGAGGCTTCTACTCTAAGTTTCTCCTCCCTAGCTTTGATGAGAGCATTAGTGATATGCTCCGTAAAGGCAAGGTTAAGCGTGCTAGTGCGGGGGTCTCTAGACATCTTGTGAAGGAAATCAATAACTTCGGTAAGAGTGCAATTATCAAAATCAAGGTCACGAGCATCAAGTAAAGTGGTAGTAGTGTCCTTTAGGTTCACTTGTTTGGTAGTTTCTATAGTCATAGCATCACCATTAATAGGTCCATTGGGACCAGGAGTACATTGGGTGCTAAGAGTTTGGATATCCTCAACATCTTGGATAGTAGCAACAGTGTGGTGGGTAGGAAGGCTCTTAATTCTATCTTCTTCCTCCCTTTCTCTAGCCCATCTTTCTTTAAGTTTAGCCATCATCCTAATGTTTTCATTAATTTGCACTTGAGTAGCATTTATAGGAGTGACTTCCCTCTCCTCAAGAGGAGAAGTTTTAATTTTTAGCAATTTTACCTCATTGGCTAAATGGTCTACCTTAAAAGAAAGATCATCTAGTTTATGTAGTTTTTCTTCTACACTCAAGCCTGAAACTAAGTGCTTCTACTGCAAAGGAAATGGTCACTGGAAGTGGAACTGCCCTAGATACTTGGCGGATAAGAAGGATGGCAAAGTGAACAAAGGTATATTTGATATACAGATTATTGATGTGTATTTTACTAGTGTTCATAGCAACCCCTCGATATTTGATACTGATTTAGTTGCTAAAAAGGTAGTAACTCGAAATGGGAGTTGCATAATGAACAGAAACTAGTTAAAGGATGAAGTGACGATGTGTATTGGAAATAGTTCCAAGATTGATATGATCATCATCGCACACTCCCTATACTTTCGGGATTAGTGTTGAATCTAAATAACTGTTATTTGGTGTTTGTGTTGAGCATGAATGTGATTTGATCATGTTTATTGCAATACGGTTATTCATGTAAGTTATAGAGAATAATTGTTGTTCTGTTTACATGAATAAAACCTTCTATGGTCATACACCCAATGAAAATAGTTTGTTGGATCTCGATCGTGTGATACACATATTCATAATATTGAAGCCAAAAGATGCAAGGTTAATAATGATAGTGCAACTTATTTGTGGCACTGCCGTTTAAGTCATATTGGTGTAAAACGCATGAAGGTGCTGAAGTGGCAGGTGTAGTGATAGGTGTGCTGATAAAGTCATCGTTGTTGTGACTAGTGAAGTCACACAACTTGGTGTTCTCGGTGGAACCCATAGTAGCAAGCAAGCAAGATAACTATTTTTGTGATTTTCGATGAAAGGTACTAAAGCAAAAACTGAAAGGTAAACTAACAAGACTAAAAAGCAAAGGTAAAAGATAGCATGCAACTCCCCTATCCTGAAGAGTGGAGTCCCCGGCAACGGCGCCAGAAAAACTCCTTGATGGGCCTCTAACCCCTCGTTGGTTACCCCAAGTGGAAGGTGTGAGATGCAGTGTTGTGGAAGTTTTTCCCTTAGCAAAGATGCAAGGATCGAATCCCCAGAGACTCCTAGGTTCAACAAGTAGGTGTCAACTGCTAACGGCGCCAGATATTAGCAATCAACGTGGACCTGCACACAGATACAAATAACTTTGCTCCCAACGAGTACAGAGAGGTTGTCAATCCCTCCGGCCTTGTAGTTCACAAAGGATTAAACGCAAATGATAGTAGTGATAGATAATGTTTGCAATAGTAAGTAAAAGCGAAAAGTAAATAGCGGATGTGATAAATGATGGTAATATGGACCGGAGTCTCATGATGTTCACTAGTGATGTCTCTCTCCCAAAAGACGATAAAACAGCTATGTGAGGTAAACGAATTACAGCTGGGCAATTGACAGGACCACGAACGCAAACCAATGCTGACTACATTGCAAGAAAGGTTGAGGTTCAATGCATGGGCGGTACGCCAAAGTAAGTAGACCGAAATCCATCAATATCTACTACTAATCATCCACCTTGAGATATCTATCCAGAACATATCGCTGGTATTAAGTTGCGAGCCCCACCCATAGTGTAAACTCAAAGCAACAGACAACTGCATTAAAAGAACTTTGCGTAAAGTAAACAATCCTTGCACCCGCGGGCACAAGCACCGTTGTTTTCCCCCTTGTGGCAACAACACATCCCCTAGACTCATGTTTCTTTCACTCAAGCTAGTCATCGAGGGGCATGAATCCACAATCAAGCATAACGTTCCCTCTTGGAGTCACTACGTATTACTTGGCCAAAGCAATAAATAACAACGGAGAACATGCAAGAATTACATACGAACATAAATATAAAAGAGGTAGATCAAATATATTATTCAATCACAATCTGAGCATAATCTCATAATCCATCGGATCCCAGCAAACTCATCATAGCAACAGCATAAGGATTACATATGTGCCTCGATCATGTAGGGCAGCTCACTAGGACTAATTAGTGAAGCACAAGAACGGGAGGAGAACATCACATAGCTACTGGTCATGGACTCATGGTCCAAGGGAGACTACTCACAACTCATCCGGGAGGCGTCCATGGTGGTGGAGAGGCTCCCGATGGTGATCCTCCCCTCCGGCAGGGTGCCGGGAAGAGTTCTCCTGGTGCTCCCGATCTTGGAAGCGGCGGCGGAACAGAGATAAGATCGCGAAAAAGAGTTCCCGTCCCGAGGGTTTCGAAGGACGCTCTAAATATATGCCAAAGGGGTGCACCAGACGCAGCTCGGGGGGCCCAGGCGACCCCCGACGCGGCCCAGGGGGGGGACGCCGCCAGGGCGCTTGGGGCCCTGGTGCCCCCCCCCCCCCGGCTGTACTTCGGGCACGAGGTAGGTTCTGTAACGCTGATTTTTTATATAATTTTTCTGGATTTTTCCTGACAGTTCTCGTAATGTGAAAACCTGAAATACAAAAACAGCCGAAAACAGAAACTGGCACTGGGGTGCACTGGATTAGTAGGTTAGTCCAAATATGATCAAAAGTGTATGGAAATGTATAAATATCATAGCAATATCACCCAAAAGTGGCATGGAGCAAGCAGAAATTATAGATACGTTTTGGACGTATCACCAACCCAATGTGACCGAGCCCCCCACCCCCAGCGTCGAGGCCAAACCAACCCCTTGTTGGGTGGCCACAACATCGCTCGCTCTTTCCCCCTCGCTCGATCCCTCAACTCTCTCTCTCCCTCAGAATACCTAAACGTAAACCTAGGACCCCAGCCGCCGCCTAACTTGATCCCATCGTGCTAGAGCTGCCGACCATGATCTGCGCCGCTGAGTCTCCTCCCTCCACGCCTCCCTTCGCCTGACACTCTATATAGCTGTTGAACCATCTACTATAGTTTTTTGTTGAAATTTTCTCAAGTTATTCTGCTAAAATGTGCTTGTTTTGTTACTGAAATGTTATTCTTTGTCCCCACTATGTTTGTTTAAATGTTTTGATTTTCTCGTGGGTTCCCCGTGGGTTCCACGAAACCCGATGGGTTTAGGGGACGGGCGGAAAACTAGCCCCGCGCACGCTGATGGGGACGGGGATGGCTTTACGATTTTCTCGTGGGGATGGGTTTGAGAAGGCAAAACCCGATGGGTTTCGTCCCCGTTGCCATCTTGATGTGTGCGTGCGTGCGTGCGTGTGTGTGTGTGTGTGTGTGTGAGAGAGAGGGGGGAGGGTAGTTTGGCAATGCAACAACTGCCCATTCGTGCGATTTGTGGGCAATGGAAAGCGACACGTCTTACAAAACATTGGAAAAATCTGTCTTTGTTTTGAACCAAACGGGTCACCATCGGGTCCACCTCGTGAGGAAAACACGGATAGGCGACAGCGGGCGATCGCGAGGCGATTATCCCAGGAGCTAGGGTTAGGGTTTTCCAGCGGTGGTGTGCGGGTCTCCGGTAGTGCGTGAGCGGGCGACGGCGCTCTCTCGCGGGCGGATCGGTTGGCTTTCCTCCCATGTGGTGACCCGATGGCGGAGAAAGTGAAGAACGGAGGTGCTGCGATGCCAACGGCGTCTGCGGCCCTAAGGACGGCAGCCACGCCACGAATGGCAGCACCCGCGGCAAAGGCGGGCTCTTCGACGAGAACGCCACAGGGCGAAAAGCGTAGGGACTCGTCGCAGTCTCCTGCAGATGGCAAGGTGTCGGCGGAGGCGGCGGGGCTGACGACGCGGATGGGCGGCCTAGTGTTAACTGAGAAGGAGGCTTCAGGATTCATCTTCAAGGAATCAACTCAGGAGCAACCTAGGGATGCAAAGTGATCAGCGATTGGGAAAGCGCTTTCTCCATGGTTCATGAATTTCAAGGCGCTGGAGAAGGCGATACCGAGGGCTTGGGGTCTTCACAGAGAGGCCCAGTTCAAAGAGATCGGAAGGAACATGTTCCTGGTGCACTTTGGAAGTGAAGGAGATTGGAAACATGCTCTTCATAATGGCCCATGGCAGTTTGACTTTAACATACTCGTGCTTAAGGATTATGATGGAGGTACAAGGCCATCTGAGATGGTGTTTGACACAGTGGAGACATGGGTTCGTGTTGCAGATCTTCCACTTAATAAGAGGTCAAAGGCGTTTGGAGAAGCGCTAGGGAACTGGCTAGGCGAAGTGGTTCGCATGGATGTAGAAAGAGATGGATTCGCAAAAGGATCGCAACTGCGTTTCAGAGTTAAGCTATCTGTTTATGAGCCCTTAGTGAGAGGTTTCTATCTAAAAAAGTCGGAGGAGGATCTGGAACAGACTTGGTTCGACTTTGCTTTTGAGAAAATTCCGCACTTTTGTTTTGATTGTGGAAGATTAGTGCATACTATTGAGGGATGTGTGCCCCCCGTCGACTCTGACCAGCAGTGGGGAGAGTGGCTTCGAGCCTCTCCAGGGCGCTCCAACTCAAAGAAAGATGGATATGTGAGGGGTGCAGCTAGTGGCACTAACAGTCAGGGCATCTCTAGATCGGGTGGAGTCGACATGGAAAGGAAAAGAGAGGGGACTGTGAGGGATATCCCGACCAAACGCAATTTATATAGGGAGTTTAATACCCCGGCTGGCTCCCTCACAGGTGAGGAGGGCGGCCATGAGCGTGGGGAAGTGACTAGCCCGAACAAGCAGAGGCACGTGCCGGCTGGCTTAAGGGGCAAGGACCTTAGAGAGGAGCTGGACCAAAAAAGGGAAAGTGATTTGAGGCATGAGTTGAGGCAACGACAATTGAAGAAGCAAGCTGATCTGAGAGAAAATTACAAACAGTATGGCTACAAGGAATATGAAGGTATGGGTAGCACGAGCCAACACAGGGAAAGAGGGAAGGAAAGGAAGAGGGGGTATTACGTGAGGAAGCCAAGGCCGGGATATGATGAATATCACTCTGCGAGTACCGCTCATCAGAACTCAGGAGGAGACCGGAAGAGGATGCCGAAGCAATATTGGGTGGCGAAGGGAGATCCAGACAAACAGGTGGGGTATGATACGTTCATTCGCGACACTAGGCAGAAGACGTCTACTGTGTTTGACCGTATCTCTGAGCAGAAGGATATATCGGCGGACCCTTTGGAGCGATCAGCCGGCCAACGGCCTTATCCTGTCCGGCAACAAGCCCCGGCTGGTCAAACCTTTGGAGCGATCAGCCGGCTGCTGGATCGAAGAATTGTCGTCTGTCCTTTGGAGCCTCAGAACCACTCCGAACAAATCCACCGGCTTCACTCCTTTCTTCCTCGTGTATGGGGCCGAGGCCATCATCCCAAAGGATGTTGAGTTTGACTCGCCTCACGTCACCATGTATACGGAAGCTGAAGCCAAAGAAGCACGCGAAGACGGCGTAGATCTGCTGGAGGAGGCCCGGCTGGTAGCACTCAGCCGCTCCACCATCTACCAGTAGGGTCTCCGCCGCTATCACAGCCGGCGAGTCAAGCCGCGCTCCTTCCGTGAGGGAGACCTTGTGCTCCGGCTGATCCAGCGAACAGCCGGCCAGCACAAGCTCTCGGCTCCTTGGGAAGGACCGTTCATTGTCAGCAAGGTACTAGGCAACGAAGCCTACTACATCATTGATGCCCAGAAGCCAAGAGCACGCAAAAGAGACGACTCAGGCAAGGAGTCGGAGCACCCATGGAACGCAAACCTACTTCGTCGCTTTTATAGCCGAAAGACAGTATGTGTCGCGCTATCTAAATTTATTTTGAGAACTATTGGGACCCCTGAGGAGTTCTCGGCGACTGCCCAACCCTTTATCTATATGATAAGAATTATGCATGTGAATGATTATTGTTCACTCCTTTGTCTGTCACCGGAGCCTAGCAGATGGCCCGGGGACTGGCCGCCTAGCCCTATGTCTAAGAAATTCTCCTTAAATAGTCAGACAAGTAATGTGATGGCATCCAAGCCCTCTCCCGCATCAAGTCACAGACTCGCAGAATGCGGCTGCCCGACTGGCAGGAGCGAAAGGCAAGAAATGGTGCCCACATGAAAAATGGCTAAGGAAAAAAGACATAGGGCAAGCCGGCCCCTCACACGAGCTGCCGGCTGTCAAGCAGCCAGCCAGCCGGTTCTAGGCTTAGCCAGGCTGCCTTCCAGAGGGCGGGATACTTGCCCACCCTGAAAACAGCCAAGCCCCTGACCCAGCCACAGAACCACAGAGTGGCTGTCTGACTGGCAGGGCGACAGATAAAGGAGACGGCAAGAAGAAAATCGCCACAAGGAAACTAGGGCAGGGCTAATCCTAGGACTCGGCACAATTGCATAAAAACCATGCAGCATTAAAAGGAATATTTACATCCAAAAGGCCTGAAGGGCCGCCTTGCAGTAACAACTTACTGATACACCCAGCGGGTGGAATTGTTCGGATTAACCCTACAAAGTCTTACAGAGAAACATGAAACAGAAGATACAAAAGAAAAAACTTAAGGCGCAGCAGGCTAGGCAGGCGGCACGACGGAGCCGGCTTCCGAGGGGGCCGCCTGGTGGGTCTCGGTCTGGCCGCTTCCTGCGGTAGGCGGGGCCACCACACCTGGTCCGCTTGTCGAGGACTGGTCAAGCTGGCGGCTGGCAGACGGATCCGCCTCCTGGGAGCTGGTCTCCTCGTCGCTGCCTTCCTCCTCCTCGTCCCCTTCACTGGAGGCGATCTCCTCGTTCGGCTCCTCCGACGCCACCAGGTCCAGCCCGAAGTTGACAGGCGGCACCACATGACCCCTGTCGTCCAACTCTGGGATGAAGACGGAGGTGTCGGCGTACTCGGCAAGGGCGGCGGCGCGTTGGACGAGCTCCTTCTGCACCACGGCCAGCTCAGGCTGGGCCTCCGCACGGAAGGTCTCCAGCTGCTCAAGGCTCAGGCCCGGATACCAACTCTTGACGAATTCAAGGGCGGTCCGCGTGCCAGCCCTCGCTGTGGAGCCCTTCCAAGCCTCGAAGCATTGGCCGACCGCCTCCAGCCAGTCGGCAGTCCGACTAGGAGTGCGGAGTGCTGGCACACCTGGCCAGAGGGCGGCCAAGACCTGGGCGCCAGCACGCTGCAAACGGCGAAGCAGACGGCGGACCGGCAGGAGACGCACCCGAATGGCAAGAAGCTCCTCGGTCGGGGTCCTGGGCGCGTTGGGTGCGATCGCCCGGCCCGCCTGGCGCCTCGCATCACGCTCGGCCTCGATGGCCTGGGTGGCGGCCACAGAGTAGCCCGGGAAGAACTCTGCCAAAACTAGAAGAAGGATCAGAAGAAAAGAAAGACGGCTGTTACAGACGGCGAATACATGAGGAAAGTATAGACATCTCACCATCAACCATGTCAACAATGGCTACGTAGCCGTCTTGGAGAGCCGCCTCCTTCTCGGCCCAATTCGAGCGCTCAGTCTAGAATTCGGCCCGCAGAAGTGTCTCGGCGTCCGACATCTTCCCAAGCTCGACCTTGTGGGCCGCCGCTTGGTCCGCCAGCTCCTTGGCCAGGCGGTCGCGGTCCTGAGCGGCAAGACCACGCTCTCGCTCCTTAGCAGCCAACTCCGACTGGGCCTCGTCCAGCTGGCTGCGGAGGTCGGCTGCGACCGCTGGCAAGGGAGGAAGAAAAACAACAAATGTCAGCGGCAAATAGATAACCTTGGAGTTCCAAGCCGCCTGTTCAGCAGCGAGCTCGGAACTCGGGGACTACACCCAGCGGGTGCGCTGACGCGCCCCCGCAAGGAGAAGAGGAGGCACTCACCTTGGCTGTCTGCCAAGGCAGCCTGCAGCTACGCCAGCTCCTGGCGCTGAGCGTTGTAGGAGGCCACGCGGAGGTTGTGGTACTCCTGCAACAAGACGCAAGATCAGCCCACGACGTACACTCTGAAGTTCCAAGCCGCCTGCTCAGCAGCCGGCTCGGAACTCGGGGAATACACCCAGTGGGTGCACTGACGCGCCCCCATAGAAGAAATTGAAGGAATAAAAACAGAAGAACACGAAGCACACGTACCCAAACGAAGGACCGTGTGGCCACGAACTCCTGCACCGCCATCTGCACGACGTTTCCCAAGTAGTTGAAGTGGTCGAGGACGTCCCGCGACGCGACGATCCATGCCCCGCCACCTCCGGGCCTCCAACCTGACGGCGCCTCGCTGGTCGCCTCATTCTCCGACATAGACGTGCTGGCCCCGCCGGCCTCCACCTACTGCGGCACGGAGACCGCCCTCACAGGGCGCGGGCGGGCTGGGGCTCGAAGGGCTGGCTGCGGGCCAGTCAACAGCACGCCCCCTGCTGGCGGCACCTCCGTCCCCGCTGGCCGGCTGCCCTGCTCCCCAGCCGGCGGTGCAGGGGGTGGCACCCGCATCTCCAGGATGATGCAGTCGTCCCCGCCCCCCCCCTCCCTCGTCGCCTGGAGTCGGCTGCTCATCAGCAGCCGGCGCTTGGGCCGACGGCTCCAAAGAGCCTGCCCCCGGGCGGACGGTGCGGCCCGCTGGCTATTGGAGGCCCGTTTCCCGCTCCTGGGCTCAGGCGACGTCTGCCTGGGTCTTCTTGGCGGCTTCAGCATCGGCCACCGCTCTCTCACGATCCGCGACCTCGCGCTCCGCGCGCGCCTCGCGGGCATTCCTCTCCGTCGCCTCCCGGAGCGCGGCGGCTGGATCCATGCGAGGGGGCGCAGGAGGGGCATCCGAGCCTCCCACAACAGAGCCCGCTGGCACCCGCAAGAGGGAAAGCGGCGCGCTGCGCGGATATCCCAAAGAAGCGGGGAGTCAACCAAGAGGGGGTCAGTTGAGAAAGATGAGTACCACACAAAGGAGGGATGCAAAACACTTATCCGGACACAATCGACCTGTCCTTGGGCATATTCGGCGCATTCGCCCTGGCGGCCGCCTCCCGACGCCTCGTGGCGGCGGTCGACAGCCGGAGCTTCTTGGTCGGGGCACCAGATGGCCCCGATGAGGACCGCCATTTCCCACCGCCGGCTGTGCCAGACGGCCTAGCCTGCTGGCTGGCGCGGACGGGTGCCTCCTCCACCTCTTCGTCATCATCCGGCCAGCTCTCAATGCCGCCTTCCGGCAGGCCGCCCGATGGCTAGCCCCCGCCGCCTGTCACCTCCTCCTCCTCCTCCATGGAGGCGGCCCCAAGATCGGGGTCGCTTGTGTTGCTCTGGGAGCGATCCGGCTCCAGGAGGCGGCCCGGCTGGCTAGAGCCCGGCGCTGGCTGGACGGGAAAGATCTGAATAAGACATGAGGATCAGACGGCTACAACAGCCGGACGCAAAAGAAAGAAAAGAGAGGATTGAAGAGCTTACAGCGGGCGGCTGGTTGCTGCGGCTGTACGGCGGCTTGCCGAAGGCCCAGCCGGAGTCGGAGACCCTACAGTTGGAGATGTGGTTCACCAAGCGAGCTACTTCCCTGTATGGCAAGGGCTTGGTGCACGTCCGGCTGGGGTCCCGGCGCCCGCTCATGTCGCAGATTAGATGAGGGCGGCGTTGTAGCGGCAGCACTCGACGCTCTGCGAACGTGAGCGACAAATCCGCGAAGACCAGGCCCTCGCCGTCCCTCAGCTCCCGGAGACGGCACAATGCGATGGAGGCGCCTTCCGTGAGGGAGGCAGGCCGGGTCCTCCAGGAGTAGCGAGGCTCAGCAGGCTGACCCGGCACCCAGTCCGGCAGACAGATGAAGTACTGCTCGGGGTCGACGTTGGAGACATAGAAATACGTCTTCTGCCACTGCTTCACCGACCCCACAAGCTGCGGCGCCGGGAAGAAGTTCCTTGTCCCTCTGCGCTTCACCGCAATGCACCCCCCGCACTGGGCGGGCATGCTCTGGACGGCAGTGCCGAGCTTCACGTAAAAGAGCTCGGTCCAAAGCTCTATGGTGGGGAGGATGCCGAAATATGCTTCGCAGAGGATGACGAAGGACGAGAGCGTCACCACCGTGTTCCGCGTAAGGTGGTGGCGTTGGATGTGGAAGAACTCTTGGAAGGAGCGGAAGAAACCACTCGCCGGAAGGCCGAAGCCGCACGGGAAGTGCGAGCGGAAGACAACCCGCTCGCCCTGCCGTGGGCCGGCCTAATCTCTGCCACCGGCGCCAGGCGCACGGCGACCCTGTTAGCCGGGGGCAGCTTCCGCGACCGTCAGAGGACGTCGATGTGCTCCTCCAGGACCTCGCTGCCGTCCCACTGGCCATGGTGTCGGGGAGGTGCTGGGGCGGACATGGTTCGGGCGGCTGCTCACTGCGACGCCGGCGAGAGGAGCGGGAGGAAGCAAGGAAGAAGAGGGAGGATGGGGAGGAGTGAGCGCGAGAACGGTGCCAGCTCCTTTCCCCCGACCTATTTATAGGCCCGGGGCGGCGAAGCCAAGGGGACGGGCGTGGGATTATCCGCTCCACGCCCCACACGACCCCCGCCTTTTGCGCGCCTAATCCGTGCGCATTAAATGCGCATGGGAGGGTAATTGATTACCTCTGCCACTCTGGATCCGCGCGGGGACCGAGGCCCTGTAGTGGCGGGCGCCGGCCCACTGTTACGTCCCGTCACGCGCGTGGGCTGGCAGGCCGACACGACGGGGCGGTCACGCGTGGGGAGCTGCCAATGGTCGGCGGGCCTGCTCGACTACCTGTCGAACAGGCGGTGCCTTCCCCCCCGAAGATTCAAAGACGACGGTTCGGCTGCCGGGGGCCGGCTCCATCAGCGCAGGGCCGGCTGCTAGCAGACGGATATCTACGGAAGACGAGTGAAGGACATTGAGCCTGCCTAGGGAGGGAAGCTGTTGGAACCCCTCGGCCCTCCAGCGCCCGCCGCGGAGTTCCACCAGCTTCGGGGACTACTGTCGGAGATATTGACCATGGGTACCCTCGGTGACCACCCCTGGTATTTCAAGACAAATAACAGCTGCTGGCTCCAACCCGGACGTCTGCTCATCGAGTCGCCTCCTAGGGTAGCCTGCCCTAGGAGCCGGCTGCCATATCCCTCCCTCGGGACGCGTGCTGGGGGATCCCCACGCAGCAGACGCGTGGCTACAGGTGAACATGTCCTTGGAGGATCAATAAGGGTGTGGCTATAGTGAAAGTGTACCTTACGAGTATCTCCTAAGCGGCGGGTCACTGTAGCCACGTTGCTCGTGACCAAGCATCGGTCAGAGGAGGCCACGATCCCACTACTCACAGACGGCCGGGCCAGCAGGCGGCTGGCCCCGTTAGCCAGCGAGTAGCTCATGAACAAGCCGCCCCTGGCAGACGGCCAGGGGAGCCGGCCGCCTGGTAACAGGCGGCAAATCTCGCCCTGGAAGTCTGAGCCTCATCAAGATGACAAGACAGGGCGTGGAGGCAGTGTACGGCGGGAGACGGCGGCACTGTAGCCACTTCCCTCCTGACGAGGCTGTCGTCAGCAGTGGCGCGTCTACGGTGAAAGACAATCACGCGGGCCCGCAGGCGGCGGCCCCCAGCAGGCGGGCGGCAAGGCCGGCGCCGGAAGACACTGACGGTTGGGAGCCACACCGTCGAGATTACCATTGTACCCCTGGGGGGTAGGCCTATATAAACCCCCAGGGTCCTCCATAAGGAGGGGTTAGAAGGTTACGAGATTGAACCCTAGAAAAGAGATAGGAGGTGAGCTAGCCTTGTTCATATTCTTCCTCTAGACCGCATAGCTCGAGGAGCAACCTTGTAGCAACCATAGTGACATCAGTCATGACGCGGAGCCCCAGCAGAGCAGGACTAGGGGTGTTATCTCCTCGGAGAGCCCCGAACCTGGGTAAGATCCGTAGGCGTCCTAAGTTCCGTCTCATCCCGCTTCCCGAGCCCGGCGACGTTCTTTTGACCCCATGGATGATAAGCCATCCGTTGGCATATGTCATTCCAAAACCCCGACAATAGGAGGTGTTGGAGTCGGGGCCAAGCAAAGGGGGTCTACGGGCTGTCCATGAGGCAGGGGGGCGCGCCCAGTAGGGGGGGGGCACCCTCGTGGGCAGCCCGTGCATCTCCTGGTCCTCCCCCGGTACTCCGTGGGCTTCTTCTGGTCCAAAAACAATCTACATTGGGCTCCATTTGATATTCCTTTTCTGCGAAACCGTAAAACAGGAGAAAAACATAAACTGGCATTGGGCTCTGGGTTAATAGGTTAGTGACAAAAATCATATAAAAGTGTATAATAAAGCCCATAAAACATCCTAGAAAGATAATATAGAAGTGTATAATAAAGCCCATAAAACATCCTAGAAAGACAAAAATCAAAAATTATAGATATGTTGGAGACGTATCACACACATGAATCGGAATTTATTAGAATACCCTATGTGCTTCACTTATATCTTTTGAGCTAGATAATTTTGCTCTAGTGCTTCACTTATATATTTTTAGAGCACGGTGATGGTTTTATTTTGTAGAAATTATTGATCTCTGATGCTTCACTTATATTATTTTGAGAGTCCTTTAGAACAGCATGGTAATTTGCTTTGGCTATAAAATTAGTCCTAATATGATAGGCATCCAAGATGGGTATAATAAAAACTTTCATATAAAGTGCATTGAATACTATGAGAAGTTTTATACTTGATGATCATTTTGAGATATGAGGATGGTGATATTAGAGTCATGCTAGTAGCGTAGTTGTGAATTTGAGAAATACTTGTGTTGAGGTTTGCAAGTCCCGTAGCACGCACGTATGGTAACCGTTGTGTTGTGTGACAAATTTGAAGCATGATGTATTTCTTTGATTGTCATCCTTTGTGTGGAGGTCGGGATCGCGCGATGGTTAACTCCTACCAACCCTTCCCCTAGGAGCATGCGTGTAGTACTTTGTTTTGATGACTTGTAGACTTTTCCAATAAGTATGTGAGTTCTTTATGACTAATGTTGAGTCCATGGATTATACACACTCTCACCCTTCCACCATTGCTAGCCTTTCTAGTACCGCGCAACTTTCGCTGGTACCATGCACCCACCATATATCTTCCTCAAAACAGCCACCATACGTACCTATTATGGCATTTCCATAGCCATTCCGAGATATATTGCCATGCAACTTTGCACCGATCCGTTTATTATGACTCGCTTCATCATTGTCATATTGCCTTGCATGATCATGTCGTTGACATCGTATTTGTGGCAAGGCCACCATGCATAATATTTCATACATGTCACTCTTCATTCATTGCCCATCCCGGTACACCGCCGGAGGCATCCATATAGAGTCATATTTTGTTCTAGTATCGAGTTGTAATCTTTGAGTTGTAAATAAATAGAAGTGTGATGATCATCATTATTAGAGCATTGTCCTGGAAAAAAAGGCCAAAAAAAAGAAAGGCCAAAAAAGGGAAGGCCCAAAAAAAAGGAAAAAAAGAGAGAAAAAGGGGGAAAATGCTACTATCTTTTTTCCACACTTGTGCTTCAAAGTAGCAGCATGATCTTCATGATAGAGAGTCTCTTGTTTTGTCACTTTCATATACTAGTGGGAATTTTCATTATAGAACTTGGCTTGTATATTCCAACGATGGGCTTCCTAAAATGCCATAGGTCTTCATGAGCAAGAAAGATGGATGCGCACCCACTTAGTTTCTTTTGTTGAGCTTTCATACATTTATAGCTCAAGCGCATCCGTTGCATGGCAATCCCTACTCACTCACATTGATATCTATTGATGGGCATCTCCATAGCCCGTTGATACGCCTAGTTGATGTGAGACCATCTTCCTCCTTTTTTGTCTTCTCCACAACCACCACTCTATTCCACCTATAGTGCTATATCCATGGCACACGCTCATGTATTGCGTGAAAGTTGAAAAAGTTAGA
Organism: Secale cereale; assembly: GCA_902687465.1. Classification (NCBI taxonomy): domain Eukaryota; kingdom Viridiplantae; phylum Streptophyta; class Magnoliopsida; order Poales; family Poaceae; genus Secale; species Secale cereale. Next base: position 65,450,172 of record LR738716.1, read on the forward strand.
AAAAATTAAAGTATGAAACAATTGCTTGGGTGAAACCGAGGTTGTGCATGATTTGGGTATTTTGTGTGACGAAGATGGAGCAGCCAAACAATGATTTTGTAGGGATGAACTTTTTTTGGCCATGTTATTTTGAGAAGACATAATTGCTTTGTTAGTATGCTTGAAGTGTTATTATTCTTATGTCAATATTAAACTTTTGTCTTGAATCTTTCGGATCAGAACATTCATGCCACAATAAAGAGAAGTACATTGAAAATTACGTTAGGTAGCATTCCACATCAAAAATTCTGTTTTTATCATTTACCTACTCAAGGACGAGCAGGAGTTAAGCTTTGGGATGCTTGATACGTCTCCAACGTATCTATAATTTTTTATTGTTCCATGCTATTATATTATCTGTTTTGGATGTTTAATGGGCTTTAATATGCACTTCTATATTATTTTGGGGACTAATCTACTAACCAAAGGCCCAGTGCAAATTGCTATTTTTTTCCCTATCTCAGTTTTTCGCAGAAAAGGAATATCAAACGGAATCCAAACGGAATGAAACCTTCGCGAGGATCGTTTGTGGAACAAACGCAACCCAGGAGACTTGGAGTGCAAGTTTGGAATGCCACCACGCGGCCACGAGGCAGGAGGGCGCGCCCCCACCCTCGTGGGCCCTCGTAGCTCCACCGACGTACTTCTTCCGCCTATATATACTTATATACCCTGAAAACATCCAGGATCACCACGAAACCCTATTTCCACCGCCGCAACCTTCTGTACCCGTGAGATCCCATCTTGGGGCCTTTTCCGGCGCTCCGTTGGGGGGGG
>LR738716.1:65451092-65468622 GCA_902687465.1 Secale cereale
GATCACGGAGGGCTTCTACATCAACACCATAGCCTCTCCGATGATGTGTGAGTAGTTTACCATAGACCTTCGGGTCCATATTTATTAGCTAGAAGGCTTTTTCTCTCTCTTTGGATCTCAATACGAAGTTCTCCTTGATCTTCTTGGAGAACTATTTGATGTAATACTTTTTGCGGTGTGTTTGTTGAGATCCGATGAATTGTGGATTTATGACCAAGATTATCTATGAACAATATTTGGTTCTTTTCTAAATTCTTATATGCATGATTTAATATCCTTGCAAGTCTCTTCGAATTAACAGTTTGGTTTGGTCTACTAGATTGATCTTTCTTGCAATGGGAGAAGTGCTTAGCTTTGGGTTCAATCTTGTGGTGTCCTTTCCCAGTGACAGCGGGGGCAGCAAGGCACGTACTGTATTGTTGCCATCGAGGACAAGAAGATGGGGTTTATATCATATTGCTTGAGTTTATCCCTTTACATCATGTCATCTTTCTTAATCCGTTACTCTGTTCTTATGAACTTAATACTCTAGATGCATGTTGGATGGCGGTCGATGTGTGGAGTAATAGTAGTAGATGCAGAATCGTTTGGGTCTACTTGTCACAGACTTGATGCCTATATACATGATCATGCCTAGATATTCTCATAACAATGCGCTTTTCTATCAATTGCTCGACAGTAATTTGTTAACCCACCGTAAAATATGCTATCTTGAGAGAAGCCACTAGTGAAACCTATGCCCCCCGGGTCTATTCTCCATCATATTAGTTTCCCATCAACTTGCCAATTTCTGTCGCCGTTTTTTTATTTTGCAATCTTTACTTTTCAATCTATACAACAAAAATACCAAAAATATTTACCTTATTATCTCTATCAGATCTCACTTTTGCAAGTGGCCGTGAAGGGATTAACAAATCGTTTATCACGTTGGTTGCAAGGTTCTAAATTGTTTGCGCAGGTACTAGGGATTTGCGTGTAGTCTCCTACTGGATTGATACCTTGGTTCTCGAAAACTAAGGGAAATATTTACGCTACTTTGCTGCATCACACTTTCCTCTTCAAGGGAAAATCAACGCATGCTCAAGAGGTAGCAGGGATACCAATTAAATGGCAAGCCTTGTCAAGACAAGCGAGAGGAAAATGATCTTCACCACAAAAGAGTGCATTAAGATGTAATTATATAATATCTGCACTCAAGACACACACCTTTACGGAGCCACCAAAGAAATAATACAAAAAAGAAAAGGTGGACGTGAAAGAAAGGATATCATCTAGAGATGTAATTTCTCTCAAGTGTATAAGGTTCTAGCTGGATGAAAAGATGATATCAATCCACAAAGAAGGATGTACACATGAAATTGTTTCAACACGAAGGAACAAGATATCCACAAGGAAGTCATAAATATACCAATAAGATATTTGCTTAAAAGCATAGCACATGGCTAGATATGGTCTTATTGTATATAAATGAATTCCAACCACACGAACATCAAAGACATCACAACTAGCAACAAGAGATCATTGTTGTGATGCTTTGAGAAAGGAAAAAAGTATCACAAGAAAGAATGAATTACATGCCTTGATACAACCTACACAAGGTTGATGCAAGAAATGTGTGCATGAAGTAGATGACGATACTTGTTAGCAAGATACCATTGGAAGGATGTAGTAGATACCAATTGAAGGTAGATAGTAGTCCATTGATCATCCTAGCTTGACTCCAATAAGCACATGGTGACAACACCTTCCTTTTGAGAGAGCCGAGCATCCAACGCATCTCCAATTGTTCCTAGAGCAACAACACAAACTAAATGGTACCCAAACTCATTGGGACCAAAGAGTTAGAAACACCAATACATAGGACAAACTCCACAAACTATAGGAGCTTAGCTGGGGCACTCCAGTACCTTACTTTGACACGGCCGGACCTTTCATATGTTGTCCAGCAAGTTTGCTTATTCATGCCTGATCCTCGGGACTCCCACTTCCAGTTGATTAAACGCATCCTACGCTATCTCCGCGGCACCACTCATCTCGGCTTACAACTCTACTGTTCATCCTCGCATGACTTGATAGCATATTTTGACGCCGATTGGGCGGTTTCCCCCGATACTCGCAAATCCACCTCTGGTTTTTGCGTTTTCTTGGGCGATAATGATGTATCTTGGTCTTCCAAGCGACAACATACGGTCTCTCGATCCAGCGCCGAGGTCGAATACCGGGCAGTCGCCAACTGCGTGGCAGAGTCATGTTGGCTTGGTCAGCTCATGACCGAGCGACATCACCCACCATTCCGGGCTACGGTGGTCCCTATGTGAGTAATACAAATTGTGTTGTGTGGGCCTCTTCTTGTGCGTCAACTCAACTCAAATTAGGGTCGGTCTCTTTCTTTCTTTCTATATGCCTGGCAGGTCCCAAATTAACGAACGTACTACAAAGTACAAAGGGATTCGTATAGATTACGGTAGCTGTACGTGATAAAAGTGAACAAACCGGGGAAACATAGCAGAAGCTCGATTCATCGGCGGCACGACACAAAATCTGGCAGGGTTCAAGGCGATGGTGTTCGCCGTGCCCACGGACGTCTTGGCGGACATCCTGGCGCGGCTGCCCACCAACGCCCGCCGTCGTGTCCGCCTCGTCTGCCGGCTCTGGCGCAACCTAGTCGACGAGTTGGCGCCCGTGGACATGCGGAGGCGGGACAAGATCCTCGTCGTGGAGAGCCTGGGGTCCAAGGACGTCGTCCACGTCCTGTCACCGGAGGGGAGCCGCGCGGAGCTGTGGCGCGAGCTCGATGACAACACGGCCTGCCTCTACAGACGCATGAACGTGGTCGGCACCTGCAACGGCCTCGTCTGCCTCTGCGATGACAGGGAGCCAGGCGGCGCCATCACGCTGGTTAACCCGTCGACGGGCGATGAGCTCTGCCTCCCGCCGCTGCCGACGACAAGCTCTTCCATGGAGTTGCGCCCAAGCTTTGTCCGCAAAAGCTGGCACCTGCAGTACGCCTTTTGGCGCCACCCGGAAACGGGGCGGTACATGGTCGTGCACGTCCCATGGAGCTACGAGCGGTTCTGGGAGCCAGGCACGGTGCAGGTGTTCACTCTGGGGGAAGCGTCGTGGCGGGACATGCACACCGGCCCCGACGCAAAGTGCAGCCTCGGCCTCTCTAGCCTCGCCATCATCGACGCCACGCTTTACTGGCTCACGGAGAACGCCGACGGGAAGATCAGGTCGTTCGACCTAGACCACGACCGCGTCACGTGCATCGAGCCTCTGCCCGTCCCAGCAAAATCGTCCTGCTGCCGCCTGGCAAAGGTGCACGTGATGCTGGGCGTTGCAGTCGCCGGTGCCGGCGGCTCGACGGCGGTGTGGGTGCTGGAGGTGGACGCGACGTGGAGGCTCCGGTTCCTCATGGAGGCGCATGGGCCGCGCCAGCTAGCGATGCCGCACTTCGCGCACGGCGACTACATCATGACACACGGACGACGGGATCAAAACTGTTACTTGCACCGGCACAAGACGCAGACCGGCGTGGAGCAGCTCCTTCAGATCGGGCAGCAGGACGGAGAGGAGGTGACTCGTATCGAGCACGATATCTACCGAACGTTTGCCTACGTCGAGACGAAGGAGCAGCTCAGTGTTTACAGCACGGCTCTGGTGACCAAGCGCCGTAGAAGTCAATGTACTATTGTATGAGCATCGCTATAGGAAGTTAGGAACGACAGCTTAGAGCATCTCCAACAGCCGCGCTTAGCGCCGCGCCCAAAAAAAGCATATGCCGCGCGCGCAAGGTCTGCTTTGCCGCGCCGCGCAGTGCTGGCTCCAGCAGCAGCGCTATAATGCAGCGCGCGCGTGCTGCTCCAGCGATGCCCAAAAATACAGCGCGCGCACACTATTTTTTTCAGACTTTAAAATTGCATTAAAATAAAAGGATACAAAGTTATTTTACATATCGCAACTAGATAGGTAGTTCGAAAACATAGATAGATAGTTCTAAAACATAGATAGATAGATAGATAGTTCGAAAACATAAAAAAAAACTAATCGCTCCGGTCATCTCCATCATCACCGGCTTCGTTGTTGCTGTCGGAGGAGGTTGACAACCAGATGTCGAACCAACGGTCATCTTCTGCGGTGAAGATCGTTCTCCCGCCTGCATCGCGGATGGGGCACTGCTGACACGCCAATTCCCTCCGACGACGCCTGTCCTCGCGGCGATGTTCCCAGTACTGCTGCTCGGCGGCGACGTCCTCCGGGTGGAGCCAGCGCCACTCCGCCATGCGCCGCTCGTCCTCCTGGGCGACGAGGAGGCGGTTCTGCGACGCCGTGTGCTCCGCACGGTCTCGTGCGGTGTGTAGACGAGGCGGCGGGGCGAACTCCAACGCCTGCTCGAGCGTGCGGGCGTCGTCGAAATTCATCTGACGGCGCGGCCTGCCTAGGCGCCACGCCGCCGCGTCGTACGCGCGGGCGGCCTCGTGCGCCGTCTCGTAGGTGCCGAGGGGAAGCCGGAGATCGCCGGAGCGTATCTCGGCGTAAAAGCCGCCGCCGTTCGGGCGCTCGCGGACGCCGCGGTAGCCCGACGAAGAACGGCGGCGCGGCGGCATGGTGGCGCGTCGGGGGCGGCGGCGGTGCTCCGGTGCGGCGGCGGCGCTCGGGGGCGGCGGGCGCAAGTGGTGGCGCGAGAGGCAGGGAGAGAGAGGGAGAGAGAGTGCGATGGAGCGAGCAGCGCGCGCGCTGCGTTTTATAGGCGCGCGGGAGGAGCCGCCGCAAAAAAGGCGCGCGAGAGGCCGCCGTTTCGCGCGCGTTTTTCCCGCCGCCGCTGGAGCGCGGAATTCTGCCCCGCGCGCGCGAAATCGCCAGTTTAGCGCGCGCGCGCCTTTTTGCGCGCCTGTTGGAGATGCTCTTATGCGCGATATCTTATCTACAGGATGGCGTCAGGCAAAAGGAATGCAAGCTAGGATGATAGTGCGCATGCTCGGTCTTCATACTTGAGTTGTCTTTGAGTTGGGGAGAGTCTTTTATCACAGTTGACTGATTTTAGCTCTTGTTTCAGTCACAGCTATTGAACTAGATGATACGTCAGACATCAAATAGTTTCGATTTGCATTATCCGTAGGACACCTTATATGTATCAAAATCGATATCGAAATCAAAAAGATGAAAAAAAATGTACAATCCAATTTCTCGATTCAATAGAAGCCCAAAGAGATGCATATGGTACCGAAATAAGAAAATGATAGATATGTCAAAAGCAGGTCTGATTACACCTATTCTTAATCCTAAATGGAATGTAAGGATGTAGGGATTTCCCTTCTCATAATAAGAATGTGCACGGTCTGGTTCAGTATGGAATGAACTTATAATCTGATGATCGAGTCGATTCTTGATTATAAGTTCATAACCCTAGCGCCCATTTCCATTTTGGGCAGAACAGATCTACTAATTCTTTTATTCCAGTTAGTAAGAGGGATCTTGAACTAAGAAATAGACCTAGCAGCTAAAAGTGGGTATCCTGAGCAATTGCAAGAATGGGGTTCATTGATATTCCTGGTACAGTAGATGCTATCACATATACAGTCATACTCAATTTGATGGAATTGTTTGATCTTAAAGGGGATCTTCTATAATTTCGCACATAAGGGATTATTTCTTGGTTTCGTCCAGTCATTAATAACTTGATTATTTCTAGATAATAGTAGATAGAAAGAACGCTCGTAAGGAGTCCTATTGAAACCAAGAAATATAGGCCTGCTAGTACGTAGTAGAGTAATACATATGGATTTTCTATGTCACGGTTACCTGATTTTAGCTGTTTTATTAATTAAGTTATATAATAAATATAAAAACAGTGGTACGTTATGGAGGTTCATGGATATTTGCTACGTGAGACACGGGATGAGAACGAAATTCATTTATGCACGTAGTAGACAATTGTCCATGCGTTGCAATGGGATATAAACATTTTAGTGCGCTAGCTCATGATTTATGTCCTCGTTATATTAAAAGTCTTATGTGTTGGAACTGCCGCGGAATAGCAAAGCCGCGACAGTTTGAGAGCTTCGTGATCTAGCGAGGTAATTTGCCCCCTCCATCCTTTGCATCCTGGAAACACAATTAGAGGGTTCGAGAGTTGAGAACATGGTGGAAACCCAAGGTTACAATAAAAGTTATGATGTAAGCATGGTTTCGGTATTTTTTAGAATGATGAAATAGAAGTTGAAGTTATTGGTTACTCCAAGCATGGTTTTGGGTACCGAGCGAGATATTCGGATACCGGGCGGTATCACCGTTTCTCGTTACCCCACGAGAAATCTATGTACCGAGGAAAAAAATCAAAATATTTTGAAAATTTTGAATTTGAATGTAAAGTATATGGTTAAATAAACCTGAAACTCATACAGATCACATAGGCAACGTTGGTGTACTGGTTTGCGCTGGCTTTCCGTGGATTCATGCGAGCGCGGGATATATGAGCAAAGTATGGCCCCGGTGGGATTCAAAACCTCGAACTGAAGGTAAAGTTGCTCCGTATGTAGTCACATGTTGAAATCTCCAAAAAGACAAATATTTAGGAACGGAGGGAGTAGTACGGTAAAAAGGATTTGAATTCAAATTTAAATTTCATATTTCGTACGAAATTTTTACGGTATTTCGGTAACCGCAATTCTCTGTGCCCCAAGAGAAAAAATGACTGCTCGGGATCAAAATCCTTGACTCCAAGTATCACATTGGTGTTTTGATTGATGATTTAGTGGATATTCTGGTCAGATTGACTTTTGTGTACGGTGAACTACGCCTTTGCGCGGCACCCAGAGATGATGTGGTACACGGTGGTGCACGTCCCATGGAGGTACGTGTTGTTCTTGGACAGCGCCGGTCCTGACATTTTAGGGGCCCGGGCGAAATTAAAGCTCGGGGCCCTTAGTATATATAGTTTGTGTGGGGATATAAGGGCCTTAATATAAGCAACATAACAATTACAGTAATATTGCTGTCTATATTTTTATCATAAATTTAAAAGCAATATTGACATGAAATACAGTTTCTACAAACAATGCTGAAAATAAACAAATTTGCATGAAAAGTTTAACAGTAAAAGCCATGCAGCATGTTGACGAAGATAAATTACTTAATTAGCAATGAACAATTAGTGATAATGATCACCTATTAAAATTGCCGGAGAAAGAAATTGCGGCAGCCAAATTTGCACCAAAATATAGCCTAGATCAGCATGATCTACTGCAATCGCCGGTGATATCCCGCTATTTTGACCTGCATGCAAATCATCGCAGGCAATTTTTCAGCGGCAATTGTGCCGCAACCGCTACCGTTTCTGCTGCTGTTTAAAACCGTAAATATGATCACTTCTTCTTCGGTACAACCCCCCTGAACACATCAACGGTCAAGATCTGTCCATACCCCTTCATAATAAAGGGTAGGATGGTCTTTCTAGAAAATACGACGTAGAGATCTGTCACGTTCTGAGTCCATCTTGGGCCAGCCCATTAGTGAGTATGTACGATAGCACTGATAGAAAATCCAAAAAAATAGTGAGCCTATCAGGCATCAAACACAAGACCTGCAGGGGTTGTGAAATTGCTGATAGCCACCCGAACCATCATAATTAGGTGATACTTATGGAGCGCAGTTATTTATCACCTAGAATGGATGTATTGTAGGTGTTTTTTTAATTAGAATTACAGTAGCAGATCAAAATGGTATTGTACAACCGGGCCGGACATTCTATCTAAAGCGTTTTTATAGCTAAAAAAACATAATGTGTTTTTCATCCTTTGGAGTATTTTTCGAAAACATGAATATTTTTAAAGATACGAAAAATCAAAATTTGAACTTCTTTTGGAAACACGAATTTTCTTCAAATTTCTGATCCACTTTTATGAAAATTACTTTGATTTTGTGAATATTTTTCAAATTCTATGAACAGTTTTTCTGAATTGACAACATTTTTCTGAAAATATGAATAATTTATCAAATTTGTGAAGATTTTTTTGAAAACATGAACTTTTTTAAAATTCTGAACATTTAAAAAAAATGCAAACAGTTTAAAAATTTTGCGAGCATTATTCTAAAACACAAACATTTTTTAAAATTTATAAATATTTTTTCAACATTTTCTGAAAACATTTCTTATTTTCTAGGGCCTAAATATTATTGCAATTATTTTAGTTTTTATTCTCTTTTTTTAATCTATTTTTCTACTTTTGAACTTTATTATTCTTTGTGAAACTTGTTAAAAAAATTGGAAATTTTTTTGGCATAACATAAAATGTTCTTGTTTTCAAATATTGTTTAAAATTGTAAAAACTATTCTGGAATTTCATAAAATGTTCTAATTTTTGATTTTTTTTGTTCACAAATTTAAGACATGTATGTGTTTCAAAAAATTTGATAATTGTTTTTAAAAAAGAAAGTGGTTTGCAATATGTGTTCAAAATTTTCATCATTTTTTCGTAGTTTGTTAACAATTTTGGGAAAAAGTGTTCAAGTTAGTAAAATTTTCATACACACTTTGAAATTCCAAAATTGTTGACAAATTTCAATAAATTGTTAGGGAAAAATAAAATGTTTATGTTGAGTGATGATGACGGGAATTATAAATACACTCATCAAACTGGTATACTTTAGGCTATGGATAAATGATCGCAGCTTCTGGTAAGAGTCTGTCATGGCCATATGAGGCATCCACGCCTGGTTTCAATGACTTCCGACACCGTATGCACGTTTTGATACATGTTGCCATTAATCGGCTTTTTTCACTGAGAAAACTAAAAAAATGCAAAATTTGGCAAAAAGTCAAACAATTTGGAATGGTGCCTTGAATTGGTCATACAAAACCATGAACAAATAGGGTCATTTAAGGAATGTCGAAAAATGAAGTGCTCCCAAACATATCCTTCTGGCCTATTCGAACACTCTCCATTGAACATGTCATTTCTTTGGAAATATCAGACTTGTCCTCAACTTTTGGAAGCAAGTGGGCATGCCCATGTTAGGCATCCATGCCTGGTCTGAATGACTTCCGACACCGTATGCACGTTGCAACATGTTCTATCATTAATTGTCATTTTTTTCACCGAGAAAACTCCAGGAAATGCAAAACTTGTCAAAAACCCAAACAACTTGTCATGATGCCTTTAATTGGTTATACGAGGCCCTTCAAAAAAAATTGGAGTAATTTCAAGGATGTCAAGAAATAACATGCTCTCAGACGGAGCCTTCTGCCCCCAGAACACACTTCGTTCAACATGGTCTATTTTGTACATCCTTAAAATGATCCCAACTTTTTCTACTAGGTGGGCATGCCCCTCATAGGCATCCATGCCAGGTTTGAACAATTTGCAACACCGTATGCAAGTTGCGATACATCCAGCCTTTTTTCTGCATTTTCTTACCGAGAAAAGTCTAGAAAAAATACAAAACTTGTCGGAAACCAAAACAACTTGTCATGCTGCCTTGAATTTGTCATACGAGGCCATGAAAAAAATTAGGGCCATTTCAAGGATGTCGAAAAACAACGTGCTCTCTGACATACCCTTCTGGCCAACCTGAACACCCTCCGTTGAACATGGTGTTTTCGTGGACATCCTTGAAATTACCATAACTTCTGTCACTAGGTGGGCATGCCCATGGTAGGCATCCATGGCAGGTTTGAACTACTTCCGACACCATATGCAAGTTGCGATACATCTAGCCATTTATCGACCTTTTTGACAGAGTAAACTTTAGAAATGAAAAACATGTCGAAACCCAAGCAACTTGGATTGGTGTCTTGAATTGGTCATATAAGTCCATTGAAAAAATTTTGGGGCATGGGTGCCTACCATGGGTATGCCACCTGCTGGCAAATGTTGGGGTCATTTCAAGAATGTAAAAAAAAACACCATGTCCAACGTAGCGTGTTCGAGTAGTCATCCACGCCATGTTTGAAGGAAAAACGTATTTAAATCATAATTTATGTAGATACTTAAAACTTTCATTTTAAGTTTCTAACATAACTAACAAATACAAAATGATAGAATTGAAAACAACGATTTTTTAAAGCATTTAATAAATATTTAAACAAAAAAGATTGAAATCCTAATTTAAAATAGTTACTTAAAACTGCTCTTTTGGTATTTCAATTTTTTGAATAGGTTTCAAAAAATAATAAAGCTTAAAGAGGAGAAAAGACAAATTTTATAAAAAGATAGAGAAACGAAAAATATAGAACTGTAAAAAAGAAAATCTTAGGCCTTATCCAACTAAGCGACGGCATTTGTCCTGTTGGACGACTATTGGAATTTGTTCGGAATTTAAAAATTATTCTCATTTTCAAAAATTTATTCACAAATTGGAAAAATGTTCGGGCAAATTTAGAACACTTTTTTATATCACTTATTTAGTCTCATTTCTGAAAAATGCTTTGAAATTTAATTTTTTGTCCGTGCTCTCAGAATATGTTTGTTTTCACAATTTGTTTGTGCTTTTCAAAAAACTATTCGCATTTTGACATTCTGAACAATTTTTTAAAGAAAGTTTTTTTTGAAATTACCTTACAATTTTCGAAAATGCAAATATTTTTTAATTTACGATTTGTTTTTTCGATATAACAAACCTTTTCAAATTTTGAACAACATTTTGAAACCACGGGCATTTTTTGAATAGGAAAGAAGCAACATAACAGGAAAAGGAAAATAAATAAATAAATAAAAAGAAATAATGGAAAAAAGACCAGTTCACAAAGTTTTTCTAAAATCTTTTTGAAATTCCAAGCCCATCCATTACTTAATGTGTCTAGCTTTATATCCCTCACAAAAGCTATCCTGGTGCAGTGGTTCTGGACGCAGTTATGTTTTAGGTGATCATGGGTTCGATTCCCAGCTTGTGCGATCCTTATTTGGTATTTTTGATCGCATGCCATCCAAATGGGCCGGCCCAAGTAAGCTGCCGTACGTATACGTTTTTATAGAAGTAGATACACATTGTGAAAAGTCCATACTACCCTTTATATAGAAGTAGATACACATTGTGAAAAGTCCACTACCCTTTATACATATTGCAAGGGGGTTGTACCGAAGCGGGATCCAAATATGATAATGCCTTGGATCGGTTGAATCGCTGCCGGTGATTGTTCAATCCGGCGCTTGGCGATGAGGCGATTTGTATATGCGTCTGCGGCATGCGCAATCTGGCGCTGGCCTAGAGTAGAGATGGAAGAACAGAGTTCATCTGTGAAACAGCGACTCGCATTCGCGCCCAGAGATCATGATGGTGGCTGGGATACTCGAAGACATGAACTCACAATCGGATCACGGATCTTGGAGGCCGGCATGATGCATGTGTTCACGCTAGGGGAGGCGTTGTGGCGGGTCGTGCATGTCGGCCTCGGCGCAAAGTGCAGCACCAGCCTCTCCAGCCTCGCGATCATCGATGAAACGCTTTACTGTCTCAGGGAGGACGACGACTCTCGCAAAAACAAAAATAATGCATTGCTATTATACTAGAATTTTCTTTTGAATAGTTTGATTGCTTGGAGAATATGAAGCAGCCAAAGAAGGATGGTAGGCTTCGGATCAGTGACCAGCACTCGCTCAATCTCGCCATGCTGGCAAGACAAGCCTGCAGGTGGTCCCCACCAGCTCCGTTGTGCCCTGTGCACATCTGTTGCAAGCGAAATATTTCACGCTAGAGGATATTCTTGCTCCTGCCCATAAGGCTGGCATGTACTACAAATGGCTTATTGTATGTTAAAGGACATTGACATTGTTAAAGAGGCATGATTTGGTGAATTGGATCAGGTGAGCACATAAACATTCGTCACCTGACACTTCGACTCAAAGGGTCTGTTCTTGATGAAGTCGGCCTACTAGGTAGGGATGTCAACCGGCTCCTGTTTAATCCCGTTTAAACCCATTATATAATCAAACAGTTCAAAAGTTTGTTTTTTTCTGGAAAAATGTACTATGAAGCTAGGAAAAACTAACTAAACGGGACTTGTGGACACCATTTATTTGCCACTTACATCCCTACTACTCCCTCCGTTCACTTTTGTAAGTCGTTTCAGACATAAAAAAATAGACTGGTTTACACACTCTCTGAAATGTCTTCAAGGACTTATAAAAGTGAACAGAGGGAGTACTAGGTACACACTAATACTCCCTCCGTTTCCTTTTACTTCACATGTTAGATTCGTACACTAATACTCGATGAACATTAGTTTTTGTACAAGAATTTGTTTTCTTATGCTCGATGAATATTTTTGCAAATACATGTGAACTTTTTGTATATGCAGTTCACATACTTTTGATAAATGTTGAACATTTTTTATTGCATGGTACTCCCTCCGTTCCTAAATATTTGTCTTTGTAGACATTCAAATGGATGCAATATACGGATGTATGTAGACATATTTTAGAGTGTAGATTCACTCATTTTGCTTCGTATGTAGTCACTTGTTGAAATATCTAGAAAGACAAATATTTAGGAACAGAGGGAGTATATATTTTAAAATTAATGATAAATATTTTTAAATTTTTGTTGGTTCAAAGTTTTAAAATTTTTATGGATTTTTCTAAAAAAAATCGTACATTTTTCCAAAGCTCACATTTTTTTTAAAAGATCACGTATTTTTAAGGTACTTATATAATTGAGAATGTGTAAGCACATTTATGAAAAAATAATCTTATAATGTTAAATAATTATTTGAGCATTATTATGTAGTAAAAACGAAGTTAAAAAACTGAGCGGGCGAAGTGAACTACATGCGTCAAATTAGGGGCGGAGTCCCCGGGTCGGTCTCTGTCTTTGTTCTAATATTTTTTTTTGCATGGTAATATGTGTCTCATTCATATCATAAAGATCAAAGTACAAGTCACATAAAGACCGACATGACAAAACTGAAAAGATAGCAAAACATGTCTGAGCTTGACACCAACGCCCGTCACCTGCCTTCGGCACCACCACAGCAGCCACCGAAGAAAATAATGACGGATTACCTCCTCGGGAATGTATCTGGTGCACCGGGGCAATTGGTGCTACCGGTGCACCGGACTCGGTTGCATATTAAAAAATGTTCGAAAAAATCCGGACAAAAAATTAGTGCATTGACACAACATCAATGTAAGTTGTCACAAAAATTCAAGTCAAAATTCGAAACATTGCTCGAGATACAAAAATGACAAATTCGACATCAATGTGCTAATGGGCCAAAACTAAAGCCCAACTTGTGTTATGTACTATTCAGTGTCAAATTTGTCATTTTTGTATCTCGAGCAATGTTTCGAATTTTGATTTGAATTTTTGTGACAACTTACATTGATGTTGTGTCAATCCACTAAATTTTTGTCCGGATTTTTTCGAACAATTTTGAGTGTTGCAACATGAGGCCGGTGCACCGGTAGCACCAATTGACCCGGTGTACCAGATACATTCCCTTACCTCCTCACCCCGAGCTCGATGCGGCTCCATCACTGATATGCAGCTTGAGGTCTCTGTCTTTGTTCTATTTGCAGGTCCCATATCGAACGTACTACAAACGGATCCGTATACGTATAGATCACGGTAGCTATAGACAATAATAAAAGTCTACAAAATAATGATTCTAATGGAGCAGTTAGTAGGATTGCGTCCAGGTTTTTTTTCCCACCACTTTCATCCTGTCTTTTTTCGACCGGTTATTTTTCGTCCCACCTCCCACCACCCCTTCCACTGATTTTTTCCTCCGGATCTTTTCCAGAGATGCAAAGCCACCCCGCTCGATCAAATCTGGATCTCGGCGGCGGCGCCTCCTCCCTCTCCCCGCACACTGACGCATCCTTCGGAGCCCTCCCCGCCACCTCCCTTCCCAGCGCCCACGCGACTGTCTCTCCTGGCCACATCGCGGACGTGAGAGCCCTAAAGAGGCTGGACATGGAGGACTGCTTCAAGGGGATGATCTGCTTCGAGACTTTGAACCTACCGTGCCTGTTGCTGTCGTGCAACCAGGCGTCCGAGATCTTCGCATCGCCGGTCACTTCGCTGGGTCAGGCAGCGCCAACGACCCGCCCAGTATCCCCGTCATATGCAAGCCCAACATCGGCGCCGTCGAGCCGGCCCTCAAAATCGCCAACGTCAACCCAGATACATGTGTTACCTCCGTTCGCCGCCGGCAACCCCTTCGAGTAGATCTAATCTTGTGGCTCGCGTCAACGAAGTCCTAGAGGACCCAGTGCGGCCTTCATTGCGGCCTGGTCACCGTCGGGACACACCGCCGAGGTCTGCAATCGCCACCGAGGCGGTCCTAGAGGAGGCGCCGCTGCCTTCTCGCATCGGAGGATTTGATTGACTTCTCCTCTCCTCTCTTCCACCTCTCGTCGTCAGCGGATCCCCGCGAGGCATGCCAAGATCCGTCCGCAAACCGCCGGTGACGAGGTGTACGACGCCGCCATGGTTGTGCTCGAGCGCCTCCAGGAACCCGCAGAGGAGAATCAAGGCGTGGCACCTCCTGGACTCCGTCCGTCGCCGCTTTGGCGACAACGCCCCACCGCCGGGTAGGAAGAGTGTCTCCACGCCTTCAACCTCCATGTCCACGATGTCGTACTCGATGCCCACCTGCAAGGTCAGCCCGCCCATGCCGATGCCCACGATGGCGAGTATGTTGGGTTCCCGGCAGGTCAAAGGAAGGAAGAGAAGCAAATCATAACCTTTAGGTTCATGGTCTAGGAGCAGGAAAGTACATGTCCATCTTTGTGATATTCTCATACGAATAAGCATAATACTATGTACAGAATCTCTCAATTGTGTAGACAGGTCATCAAGTAATGGTTAGTAATTCATAATTCCGCTTCACCTTTCAGTTAATGATCCGCTTTTAAGTGTTTGTTGCCAAAGTGCGCATCAAATTGCAGGAATCTCGATCTTTTTTTTATATTTCTCGCGAGGCTCTTGTACGGTAGATATTTTTCCTTGGTCATAAATGAATTAGTTCCATGCTCTGACAGTAAGAGAATGGAGCTAGGTGGGCGAACATTGGCATTGATGCCAAGATAATCTGACATCTTGTTGTAGTAGTGTCTTAATTGGATATGTTTACAGTTCTAAAATCAATGTTCATCAGCACCCAACCTTCTAACTAACAAGTATTTTCGGAAGGGCTTCTCTGCACTGGTACGCTCTCTCACGATTTTTGAGGCATAGGGGCGAGGGGCACGTTGTGAGGTCGTCTTTGGTCATGGCTACAGCTTATGATGAGAAGGGGATTTATGCTTGGTAGGCTGCCCTGTGGTTAGCAAGTCATTGTCGCCGCCTCCGCCTCCCAGGTTGCCTCGGCTTGCTGTTGGTGAGTGCTACTGCAACAGCCCCTGCCGGCCGCCTCAAAGGTTGGGCAATGTGGCCACTGATATCAAAGGCGTCGCCATCTTACTTGCAAGGAAAAAATTGCACCGCAGGCAACATCTTGCTATGCATGGCCACTGATGCCAAAGGTGGATTCCAGTTTGACGACCTCTCTACCAAGTCTTCATGTATGATCTGCTTCTTTCATGTGCTTTCTCCATCTGCTGTTATACTATCTTGCAAGTATGGCTTATCCTTCTTGATGTCATGTTGCTTCGACACTTGTTTATTGCTCCTAATACACCACGTGAGCTAAGAGTTTTCAAGAAAAGACTCGGCAGACCGATAGTCAACCCGTGATGGATAATAATGATATAATTTAGTTTTTGCAGTACATATTTTTGAATTATATGAGAGTTTAATCAATAAATTATATTAACCTAGGCAATGTCGTCATCGGAGGACGAAAGTCTCCCGGGAGAGTCCGACTGGTGCAACGACGACCGGGGTCTTTGCGACAGGCCTCACCTGGACGAAGATCGGTGCTTCAGCATTAAGCTCAAGGAGACCTTCGATGTTGAAACGGTACGCAACGACGACACATTTTTTTTTCGTATTTAAGCACGGCTTCTACTACTTCAACATGTAATTTTCGTCTTTTGCAATTCGACTAGCTTATCCCATGCCATGCAAGACGATATGTCTTGGAGAGGTTTGATTTTGAAGGACCCGTCATGATATGAATTTTGAAGTAAATCTGTACAATTCTTAGAGCGTAACCCATTTTGGTTGCAAGAATTGGGAAGCACTTTGTAAGATGTATGGTTTTTATGAGGGTATGCTTGTCACCATGGATCTTGGTTATCCTGACATCGCCGAAGACAATTTGGACCTTTGGATCCTTGTTCATACGCTTTCCATTCTACCACTATGTGAGTTTCTCAAACATAGTTATTACGAGCGCTACCCTTTTATATTGTTTATTTCAAAATAGTTGACATCTTATTTTCATTGACAACTTATTTTAATTCTTCAAAGAATGTGCGGAAGATGTTAGACAGAACCTATTACACCGATGGCTCGGAATTAACTTATCAGGAGAAAAATCATATGATCGCATTTTGTACTGATATTGAGAATTACAATATCTATTATCATACTCCTCCACATTATGGTCAATACGTGCCACTAGTGCACGTGTTGAACCACGGTAACATCCATGGAGATGCCATGGTAAGATTTTTTACTATTACGACATCCGTGCATCTTTTGCATCCTTCTAAAACTGAACTGCATTGCTAACTACGAAGTTATTACTATGTTTTTCAATAGAAAATCCCGAAGGATTGTGTGCCTCATCTGATGTTTCAGAATGGTCACCTTGATGTTTTGAACATACAGCCAGGTCATCTTACGAATTTCACCTGTCCATATCGGATTTTAAAACCGGTGAACACATGGTAATCAAAGAATGAAAATATGTATGGACAATCGTAAGGAGTTTCTTGGAATCAACATTGTGTGAAAGGCAAGAATTGGAGACAGGATAATCTCCATTCTCCACAATGGAGAGTCAGGGGCTATCTTGTTTTATGCTATTTTACGTAAGAGAAGGTAGTAGGTCCTACCTAATACTCATGATCATGTGCTAAGAATAACTGAGTAGGATTGGTTAGATGACTATGATGATGATGTGGTATCGAATAGAAGTTGTATGATCGATGATGATGAGTACACTAGTAGAAAACAGGGCATTGGTCCAGCCCATTAGCCCCGGTTCAATCTAGAACCGGGACCAATGGGGGTACTGGACCCGGTTCGTTAGCCCAGGGGGCCGGCCGGGCCACGTGGGCCATTGGTCCCGGTTCGTCTGGACCTATTGGTCCCGGTTGGCTCTAAAAACCGGGACCAATGGCTCTTGCTCCTGGCCCACCACTATTAGTCCCGGTTTGTTTTATGAACCGGGACCAAAGGCACACCTTTAGCCCCGGTTTGTAGCACTAACCGGGACCAGTGAGTTGCCTATATAAACCCCCTCACTCAAGAGCAGAGCTCACTGCTCTGTTTTTTTTCTGGCCGAGGGGGAGAGGGGTTAGTGGTGCTCTAGCTCACCTCCTATGCACACAACATGTTCGGTGGAATGCCCGAGCCACACTAGTTAAGCTTTTCTCCTCTCGAAGCTCTATTTTCTCCGAGATTTGTCTAGGTTTAGCGG